>OU342742.1:169287630-169875052 GCA_910589775.1 Avena eriantha | reverse complement strand
CCCTACCATGGATTAAGAGTGTCCCAATACCAACCAATATAGTTATTCAGAGTGAAGGGAATATGCCCCGAGAAGGCAATAATAAAGTGGTTATTATCTTATTCCATGTTTTATGATAAATGTTTTTTACAATGCTAGAATTTTATAGATTTGGAAACAATCAATACATGTGTGTTTAATAAACAAAAAGGGTTCTAGTCATGCCTCTCTATAGAGACTAGCTTGTTGATTAACAAGATGATCAAGGTTCATGATCATGGACATTTGGATGTTGTTATACAAGGTCAACACCATTAGTGGAATGATGTGATGAACATTCATCCGAAGTATAGCATTACGATCAAGTCATTATGTTTATATTGCTATAACATCATACGAAGTAATCTTTATCCTTAGACCGTGACATCATGTTAATTGCTAACACCAGAAGAGTATCTTGATAACATCAAATGTCACACCGTAACAGGGTGACTATAAAGATGGGTTCAGTACTACGAAGGGTGTTATGTTGAGGCTCATGGATCAAGAGTGGAATTTGTCAATCCAGATGACGGATAGATATTCTCTGGGCCCTCTCAGTGATATCACATTGAAATAGCTTGCAAGCAAGTGATGTGATCACTAGAATGTTATATCACGGAAACAAGAAAAGAGTGCATGTCGGTAACGAGATCAAGCTAGGTATGGAGATACCAATGATCGAATCTCGGACATGTAATATATCGCGGGACAAAGGGATTTAGTTACAAGCGTTAAAGGTTCTCATGATCACAGAAGTCATCGTTGAATGTGTAGGAGTCAGTATGGATCTCCAGGTCCCGATGCTGATTATGATCGGAGAGGGGTCTCGATCATGTCTGCATTATTCACGAACCGTAGGGTGACACACTTAAGGGATACCGACACCATTTGGAGCAAATATGTTTTCAGATAAATATTTAAGAAAGCGCTGGAATTATTTCAATAGACACCGAAACTGTTTCGAGTGAAATTGCTGAAATTGGTTCTGCATGTAATATTGAAATGTTGCAGGGGGTTTTATGTGAATGTTTGTTAATTAAAGTAATTAACAAAATTCTGAATAAAAATAATAAAAGAGTTTTATTAAATGAGAGAGCATTAAATTTGGAGAAATTTAATGCATTTAAAGTGGAGACTTTAAAAGAGAATGTGAAGGGGGATTTTAATGTGGAGGGGTTACCACCACATGAATGGAGGAGGTGAAGGGTCACCCCCTCCATGCGCCGGCCATGAAGGAGGGGCACCCCCCCCTCCTCCTATAAAAGGCCACCCCCCTCACTTCTCACACACACCTCCTTGTGAAGGATCTCTCTTCCCCTCTAGTATTATTCCCCCATGGTCTCGAATTAGTGAGATACATGTTCCCGGTGGCTTTATCTGGAAGGGAGTTGCTGCTTCCGCTGCTTTGCTGGAGCGAGGGACGGAGGTTGTCGGGGTACCGGACGTGTGTGCGATCACGGATGCACCGCTGCTTTGCGGTGCTGGACTTGGTGTTGCTGGAGCTGGATCTGATGGACGTGCTGGAGCCAGACCTGCTGGACTTCCTGACGATCTTGAGATCGGCAAGTGTACGACTACATCAACCACGAGTTCCTACTCGTTAACAAAGCTCGTTGTCTACAAGGGTAAGTTCTCGTTGGATGTATGTCCACCCGTTGCTTTGTACCTAATAGATAGATCTTGGCGTGTAGTTCACACCGTAGGAAATTTTTTGTTTTCTATGCTGCGGACCCAACAATGGTATCAGAGCCTGATCTATGCGTAGGTGCTTAGCACGGGTAGTACACATATGTTGATATGTGGGCGATGATGATCATGTTATTGCATCTTCCATGTATTTTGGATATTGGTGGCATAGTGGGATGAAGCGGCCCGGACCAACCTTACATGTCATCGTACATGAGACCGGTTCCACGACTGACATGCAACTTGTTTTGCATAAGTGGCTAGCGGGTGTCTGTCTCTCCTACTATAGTCAATATCTGATTTACAACGAGTTGCTAATAACTTAGTTATCCTCGTTGGGGTTCATGTTCGTAGGTGAGAACGGTTCTATCTCCAAAATCCCTAAGCCACGTAAAACTTGCAATTGATAAATTAGAGGCGTCTAGTTTAGATCGTTGCTGGGCTAGTGTATTGATATGGTATTGTTGTAAGTAGATGTATGGTAGATACTCTTACAACACAGTCAACGTGTAAGTTCCATAGACCTTGGCCTTACACACAAAGGAATGATAGAGATCATACCATGATGCAATTGATAGAGATCAAATGCATGGACCATATCATCTCACTTTACACATTAGATGTTAGCATCTTATACTGCTAGTTTGGCGCTTTCTGTAGCATTGTAAGATGATCCCTCATTTAGATATCAAGATAAAAATGTGTTCTTCCTTAAGTATGCACCGTTTTGTGGATCGTGTTTCGAGACATCACGTGATGATCGGGTGTACTCGACTCTACGCTTTCATACAAACGGGTGTAAGACAGTTTTACACATGCGAGTACTAAGGTTCTTACTTGGCGAGCCTAGCATGTACAGACATGGCCTCGGAACACGGACCGAAAGGTTAAGCATGAGTCATATAGTTGATATGATGCCCATATAGATGCTCGCCTTTGAAGCTACATCAACTCACATGATGATCGGACTTGGTGTAGTGGATTTGGTTCATGTAATCACCAAAAAGACACGAGGGATGTCGTTTTTGAGTGGGAGTTCATTTCTAATTTGGATTAGTCGAACCAAATTTGTCATAAATTAAATCAAAGTGAATTTGCATATTTTTTGTAGTCATTGGCATTCATTATCTACCTTATGCTTAGTTTTTATTTGAGATAATAGAACTATAGAATTCTAGATATTTACTTTACGAACTGGTATCATATTGTTTTGAATGTCAATTTAAAGTTTATAAGTCCTATTGCAAACTTTCAGCAAACTCTATTTACTCTATGAAGTTTAATAAGTAGTATTAAATGAAGAGTAAGAATTACAATGTTAGTATCTTAATTATCATGCTTGCCTCCATGATTTTTGATATTCAAAAGTTGTTTTAATATCGAGGTTATCTAGGAGCTGAAATAATTATTTCAGAAACCATCATGTGTGAAAGATATTGTGATATATGAAACAATGTTTTTGGTTGCATTATGATAGAGTATAATTTAGCAAAATACATGTTCTCATATTGTATGAGAATTTGTGAAGGATGGAGATGCTAGGCATCTGAATCTACCAAAAAGGTTTTGGGAACTGATATTATACTCGCGATTCTTCCTTATAGGCTATAGTAGCTTGATCATGAAAGTTGTCATGATAAGGATGAATAGAAGATGTAACTAAAATGTTTACTACACTAATAGATTACTAAAGAATGGATTTTTGAAAGAACACCAAACATTTGATGATGGTGATCCACTTCAAAGTGCAAGTCCAAAGGTATTAGTATTTGACTATATACGCTTTGTACCATGTGTCATGTTGATGACACCACTATTGATGTTGATAGATTCTTTTAAAATAAAAAGGAATTGCTGAAAGAGAATCTATAAAATATTTGGCAGAAAATATAAGGTTGGAGATGTCCAACTTGGGTATATAGAAGATATACATGTTATGGTTGTATTCCTTGCTTATTAAATAATGTGGTTCTTAGGTATTGGATACCGGTATTGGATAACAAATTGGTTGGTATGAAGTGTCATACAGTACAACGCAATTCATGAACTTCAATGGCCTAAGTAACTAGCAAGAGAATAAGTGATGATGATCATCGAAAACAAATAAAGTGTTATTGTGTTTTTCGTTGTCGTCAAACCTAGCCTTCAAGATTTGTTTTAATAATTGTTATTTTGTTCCGGTATTATGAGAACAATGGTTGTTCAAATAGTTACCGTATTCCATAAAGGATGGATGAACTTTTACAAGTCTAGTGGGAGAAATCACATCCATAAACACTATTGCTAAAATGTCGCAAGACAAATGATTGAAAGATCACTTATGAAGTGACATCGCTGTTTATATTATATTTGAAAGAAAACATGAAGAAACTCCATGTTGATGGATTTTTGGAGTCCTTGATTTTGATCAATTGACGCATGTGATACTTTCCTTGAGATAATTGAAACTCCGTCCATAGGCTAGAGAGGAACGGATGACTAGCTTATTGGAAATTGTGCATGCTAATGTGCATAGTCCATTATGTGTAGCCATATGCGATGGATCTTTTGCTTCATATGCTTTCTTCAAAAATTTGAGTGAATATATCTGTATATTTACTTAATAAGGAAGAAGTATGAAACATTTGAAAGTTGTTCAAAGACTTTCAAGATGAAGTGGAAAATCATTGTAACAAGAAAATAAAGATTTTATGGTTCGATCATAAAGGAAGATATTTGAGTTACATGTTTAGCAAAACACTTAAGATTTGAGGAATTGTTCCATGATTTGTGTTTCCCGATAAACCATAGGAGTGTGGCATATGCGAGAGATGAAATCAAACCATGTTTGACATGGTAAGATCAAAGGTGTCATTTATAAAACTGCCATTATGTTTTAAAGATTGAAGCTTTAGAGACTACCGCTTTTACACTGAAAAGAGCACCATCGTGATCCGTTGAAATGACACCATATGAGTTATGGTTTGGGATAAAACCCGAATTGTCTTTTCTTAAATTTTGGTATGCTATGCATAAGTAAAATGTTTACAACCAAAGTCGGATAAGCACGTCTTTGTAGGTTATCCCAAAGAATTTGTTGGGAATTTCTCCATAACGCCAAGGACAAAAGAGTTTGTCGCTTGGAAGGTCAAGTTTCTTGAGAAGGAATTTTTCGTGAAAAGTTAAGTGGGAGGACAATAGAACTTTGATAAGGTTGTTGAACCTTAGCTATATGTGCTAAGTAGCGCAGCGCCGGAAAGTGTCCCGGTGGCGGCCACAATGCTCATGGCTCTCGTGATTACAAAAGGTGTGATCTCGGAGATTAGAGTTCCTATAGAACCGTGTGGGTCGGTAAGAATCAAATAGTAATATTTGATAAGCAAGTCATTATTGTTTTGACAATGATGAACCGACTACATGCAAAGAAGTGATGATGGGCCCTGACTCCATAAAATGACCAGAAGTCATGGAATCCGTGATAGTGTCCATACACGAGAAATCAAGTTTCTGAACTTGGAAGACCCTCCGGAAAGGCGTGAAGCCTATCGGTCGTGTTTGGATCTATAAAGAAATAGACATGGATGTTTAACATCTATGAAATAGTCGACATGTCGGAAAGAAGTTTACGGCAATGTTCAAGGAGTTGACTATGACAAGATATGATCTTTCATAGCGATATATAGTCTTGACGGATTAATGTAGCAACCACTACATATAATTTGGTATATGGTAGTTGAATAAACAAAACAAGGTTCTTCTAATAGAACGGTAACCTAGGACATGTACATGACATGGTCCGAACGGTTTTGTTAATTCAAAGGGTGCTAAAAGGGCATGTAAACTTCAATAGTTGAAGTAAGCATAGCGGAGTTGGAATCTTCACCATGATGAAACTGTTAAAAGAGTTTAAATTCATCGGAGATGATGAAGATGGTTGGATTTGCAAGGAATTAAGTGGGAGCGCTGAGACATATTTATAATACATTATGTAGAGGACATATTGTTGATTGGAAATGATGTATCTTGAATTGACACAAGTTAAGGATTTCATTAAAATAAGATTTCGATGAAAGACTTGGGCAAACCCAGAATATTAGGCATCAATATCTATATGGATAGATTAAGGCGCTAATATGGTTGTGCTAGACATACATATATAAGATATTGAAAGGGTTCAATATGAGATATTGAAAGGGTTCAATATGGAAACAACAAGAAAGGTTCTTGTTGCATGGAAAGAATTGTATTCAGATTCAAGTGTTTCAACACTTGGTGAGTAAAATCACATGAAGATTCTGATCGATTGTACCATGATATGTATATATCCAGAATGTCCTATGCTCTAAATGTTATGATCATATACTAGAATGATTCATGAGATGATCATTGGACAATAGTAAAGATAGTCTTATGAGCTTTGGAAGAACTAAGAATATATCATGTATAAGTGACAAATAGTTAAAGGTAGTTCATTGTAAAGCGTTACATTGATACTAATTTTGTCACAAGATACAAATTAAATTTATCTCAATTTAAACTATGGGTGGCACAATGTAATGGAAAGGAAGTTCCATAATGGATTTGGTTGAGTACCAAAGTTAAAACATTGTAACAGATACTACAACAAAAGGCTAAGTATATGACTACTATTGTAGCAGCAAAGGAGGGCATTTGCGTCAAGTAGTTCGTTATCAAACTAGGTGTGGTTCAAAGTGGGCTAATACTATGAAGATATATTGTGTGACAATAATATCAACATATTTTAACCCGAACGAACTAAAGATCTCACCATAGGACCAAATTTATACAATGCCATCTCATTTGAGAATGGGTGATGCGTAGAGACGCAAAGACATGCAAATACACACGGATCTGAAACTGTCACATCCGGAGATTATGTTAACCACTAGCAATAGCGTATATGCAACACCAGAAAGCCATAGGTGTTCAATGCGCAAAGTTTTTCAAACTAGATTATTGACTCTAGTGCAAGTGGGAGACTGAAGGGAATATGCCCGAGAGGCAATAATAAAGTGGTTATTATCTTATTCCATGTTTATGATAAATGTTTATTTTACATGCTAGAATTGTATTGATTCGGAAACATCAATACATGTGTGTTTAATAAACAAAAAGGGTTCCTAGTCATGCCTCTCTTATAGACTAGCTTGTTGATTAACAAGATGATCAAGGTTTCCTGATCATGGACATTGGATGTTGTTAATAACAAGGTCACACCATTGGTGGAATGATGTGATGAACATTCATCTGAAGTATAGCATTACGATCAAGTCATTATGTTTATATTGCTATAACATCATACGAAGTAATCTTTATCCTTAGACCATGAGATCATGTTAATTGCTAACACCGGAAGAGTATCTTGATAACATCAAACGTCACACTGCAACAGGGTGACTATAAAGATGGGTTCAGTACTACGAAGGTGTTATGTTGAGGCTCATGGATCAAGAGTGGAATTTGTCAATCCAGATGACGGATAGATATTCTCTGGGCCCTCTCAGTGATATCACATTGAAATAGCTTGCAAGCAAGTGATGTGATCACTAGAATGTTATATCACAGGAACGAGAAAAGAGTGCATGTCGGTAACGAGATCAAACTAGGTATGGAGATACCGATGATCGAATCTCGGACATGTAATATATCGCGGGACAAAGGGATTTAGTTACAAGCGTTAAAGGTTCTCACGATCACAGAAGTCCTCGTTTAATGTGTAGGAGTCAGTATGGATCTCCAGGTCCCGCTGCTGATTATTGATCGGAGAGGGGTCTCGATCATGTTTGCATTATTCACGAACCATAGGGTGACACACTTAAGGGATACCGACACCATTTGGAGAAAATATGTTTTCAGATAAAGATTTAAGAAAGCGTTGGAATTATTTCAATAGACACCGAAACTGTTTTGGGTGAAATTGCTGAAATTGGTTCTGCATGTAATATTGAAATGTTGCAGGGGGTTTTATGTGAATGTTTTTTAATTAAAGTAATTAACAAAATTCTGAATAAAAATAATAAAGATTTTTATTAAATGAGAGAGCATTAAATTTGGAGAAATTTAATGCATTTAAAGTGGAGACTTTAAAAGAGAATGTCAAGGGGCATTTTAATGTGGAGGGGTTACCACCACATGAATGGAGGAGGTGAAGGGTCACCCCCTCCATGCGCCGGCCATGAAGGAGGGGCACCCCCCCTCCTCCTATAAAAGGCCACGCCCTCCTCACTTCTCACACACACCTCCTTGTGAAGGATCTCTCTCCCCCTCTAGTATTATTCCCCCATGGTCTCGGATTAGCGAGATACATGTTCCCGGTGGCTTTATCTAGAAGGGAGTTGCTGCTTCCGCTGCTTTGCTGGAGCGAGGGATGGAGGTTGTCGGGGTACCGGACGTGTGTGCGATCACGGATGCATCGCTGCTTTGCGGTGCTGGACTTGGTGCTGCTGGAGCTAGATCTGATGGACGTGCTAGAGCCGGACCTGCTGGACTTCCTCACGATCTTGAGATCGGCAAGTGTACGACTACATCAACCACGAGTTCCTACTCGTTAACAAAGCTCGTTGTCTACGAGGGTAAGTTCTCTTTGGATGTATGTCCACCCGTTGCTTTGTACCTAATAGATAGATCTTGGCGTGTAGTTCACACCGTAGGAAATTTTTTGTTTTCTATGCCGCGGACCCAACACAGAGTAGTATCATGAAGATAATATATTTATATGAGAGTGTTCACTAGTGAAAGTATGATCCCTATGCCTTGTTTCTAAGCATTGATACACTGTTTACAACTAGATCTGTTACATGTTTGCTTGCTTCCATCTTTATTTCAGTTTGCCTTTAGTCTCTTCGATGCCATCAAGCTATTTTCTAGCACTGTTGTCTTATATCCATACCACTTGTATTTCACTATCTCTTCGCCGAACTAGTGCACCTATACACTTGACAATTGTATTGGGTGTGTTGGGGACACAATAGACTTCTTGTATCTTGATTGCAGGATTGCTTGAGAGAGAATACCTTTGACCACTTCCTCCCTGAGTTCGATAAACCTTGGGTGATCCACTTAAGGGAAAACTTGCTGCTGTTCTACAAACCTCTGCACTTGGAGGCCCAACAACTGTCTACAAGAATAGAAGTGCGTAGACATCAAGCTCTTTTCTGGCGCCGTTGTCGAGGAGGTAAGCTAAAAGGTACTCACATCCTCCAGTGTGAGTGCTCGAAGTTATTTCCTTTAGATTATGCAATTTTGTCTTTTTGTTTCTTATTTTTACTAGTTAGGCTTAATGGAAAACAACAAAAAATTAGAGAGTTTTAGTATTTATCTTGAGATAGGACATGAAGTGTTTGAAGAGAAAATTAAAAAACCTATGGAACTTTATTTGCATGCTAATAGAAAAATTGTTAGTATGAATTCTTTGGACACCATTATTGCTAATGCTATGGAAAAGTCTAAGCTTGGGGAAGCTGGTTTTGATGAAAATGATCTTTTTAGTTCCCCAGCTTTGGAAGATAGCTATTCTATTGCTTATGATGATACCAAACCTCCAATATATGATGATTACAATGATGAATATGATATTTTCAGTCCACCTACTATTGAGGAGAAAATTAATTATGATAACAATATTCCTCCTATATTTGATGATTATGGTGATGAGAATGATAATGATAGCTATTTTGTTGAATTTGCTCCCACTATGATTAATAAGAATGACTATGCTTATGTGGAGAGTAATAATTATTATATGCATGTGGCTCATGATAATAATGTTTTATATGATAGTTATATTGTTAATTTTATTCATGATGCTACTGAAATTTATTATAAGAGAGGGAAACATGGTTTTATGTATCTCAACAATATTAAGTTTCCCCTCTTTATGTTGAAAGTCTTGAAGTTGCACTTGTTTTGCTTTCCTATGCTTGTTGCTTTGTGCTTTCAGGGTTAGACTTAAATGTGCTTTGAATTTGTTTCTTGATGCTCTCTTTTACTTCAATTCATATTTCTTATGTGAGCGTCTTCTCAAACTATCATGCCTAACTAAAAGGCGTTAAAGAAAAGTACTTATTGGGAGATAACCCAAAAGTTTTAGATGAGTCTCGGAAGTTATTACCTCTGTAATAACCGCTCCTTATACTTTTTATTTGCTTTTTGTGCCAAGAGTAACCTCTAATGAGAGAGAAATAATGCTTGGGAAAGTTGTTGTCCTGAAACAGATTTTTGTGCTTCACTGTAAACATTTGTGTAAAATCCCTGTACGTCTTTTTGAGGCGTGAATTTTTGTGCTTCGGCCCCATATTGTTATCTAACTTTGGTTAGTTCAACACTTTTCGATTTGAGCAACATAAGGTCTTAGAAAAAATTAGTTTTTACCTGCTGGTCTGTTTTGACAGATTTCTGCCATTATTTGCATTTGCTTTTTGTTGATTCCTTTTTTAGTTCTTTTTGGGAATTGAGATTTTCAAGGGAAGTGCTACAGTATATTTTGTCTTAATGGAAGTTTTACTTGTGTTGGAACTGAACCAAAAGACTTATTATCTTGAGTACACTAATGTTACTAATAAAGATTGTGTGAAGTTTTGTATGAAGGAAAAATTTCAGGTGTATGGAAGGAACGAGTAATGAGATGAAGGATGGACAAAAGCTCAAGCTTGGAGATGCCACACGTGTCACCCCAAGAAATATCCAAGAAGTACAAAAGCGTCAAAGCTTGGGGATGCCCAAGGCATCCCCCTCTTCATCAATAAAAATCTCAGGTTTCTTCCAACCGCTTCATTTTTATTGATTCATGCACAGTTGTGTTGTTCTTGGAGCGTCTTCTTTTTCGTTTTTGTTTTGGTTTTTCATTTGCTTGGTTTTCTTATTTGCTTGAATAAATTGGTTGGACCCCCTCTTTCATGCATTGGTTTTCAAATAGTTTGGTTTGGTTTGGAAAAGAGTAGGAAAGTTCATACTTATGTGGTAAAAAGAGCTCGTTTTTGACTGTGGCCTATGCTTTGTCATGCCATGCTTGATATTGTTTTGGCTTTATGCTTAGTATTATTTTCTGTAGCATGACTTGTTATAAACAATTGAGATTGCTTAATGTGCGTTGGATGAATCATGCGTTGTTTTAGCATATTAAAGCATAGTATAGTGGTATTCTCCTTTGATGCTTTATTTGGGTTGACTTGGCACATGCTCACACCATGTTATGACTATCAAAAGTCACCATAGCCTTTATGATACTTTAGTTTTCGACTTGTAATATCACTTTATGCTTTAATTAATGATGTTTTGTCGCTTTGCATGATTATGGCCATTATTTCTCTCTTAGTTGGTCGCTCCCAGTCTTTTGCTAGCCTCCATAACCAAGTACGAGTTCCACTCATGCATCCAACTCCTAAAAGCAAGTTATTCAAAAGAGTCCACCATACCTACCTATTAGCATTTGCTATTCCAAGTATATTCATGTTTTTATCTACCTTCCGAATTAAACTGGCTATGTGAAAATTAGTGGTTAAAGCTCTCACGAACTTGATGGCACACTTTACTTTTCTTGCCCTTAATAAACTTGAACCATTGTGTCATCTATGTTGTATATGCTTACGCTTTATAAGTTGAAATTAGAAGAACCATGTATCATGGGGAACGCTTTCAACATTGCACTTGTACTTTGTACCCCGTTGATATCATGTTCTTTTGCTTATGGATCCCGGCAGTGTGAAATAAAAGTGGAACTTGTAAGATCATGGAGTGTGTATGTGTGTTAGAGAAATGCATGGGCCGCTAGCCTAATCCATGCCTAATCATGGTGGAAACTTGCAGCATCACCATAATGAGCACTCTATGAAGCATCCTCAATAAAAACCTATGCAAATAGTAAATAAAAAGATCGTTGAGATGCTCATTGTATTCTTGCCTTGTCATTTTGATTATGGGATATCTCCTATATCCTGTGCAAGGGGTACCTCGTTGGCGATTCTTTATGATACATATGTACTTACAATGACAAGAGCTACTCGTGACTAAAGTTGAGTAGTGATGTGCTCGTCGTTCGATGTAGAGCTCGTTGGGAACCCCAAGAGGAAGGTATGATGAGCACAGCAGCAAGTTTCCCTCAGTTATGAAACCAAGGTTTAATCGAACTAGTAGGAGCAAGGAAACACCCCAAAGGTGTTACTAGATGAGCTTTGTCAGGGCGCACTACCGGTGCTAGTAGCAACGTGGAGACATGCACAACACAACCACAGAACTTTGTCCCCAACTTGCGATGAGGTTGTCAATCTCACCGTGTTTTGCGGAAAACAAAGGATTAAACGTATCAAATGGAAGGAAGTAAAAGTTTGCAGAAAGTAAACACAAAGCAGTAAAATATTGTAGATTGTATGTAAAAGACAAGGACCAGGATCCATAGTTCACTAGAGGTGGCTCTCCTTAAGATAGATAACATGCTGGGTGAACAAATTACAGCGGGGCAATTGACAAACACCGAGAAAGCAATACATGCATATACTAATCATCTTGACTCCTTTGAGACTTGATTGGGCATTACAACATAATACATAGACCGCCATCCAACTGCATCTATGACTAATAATCCACCTTCAGGTTATCATCCGAACCCCCTCTAGTATTAAGTTGCAAGCAACAGATTATTGCTTTACGAACTGCGTGTAAAGTAAAAATTACGATTGTTCTATGAACAAAGGATTGTTGTTTTCTCCCTAGTAGCAACATCACATATAGTACCTTAGAGATTTATGTCACTTCCCCAGATTACCAGAGGCATGAACCCACTATCGAGCATAAATACTAACTCTTGGACTTGATAGCATCTACTTGGCCAAGATAGCTACTAACAACGGAAAGCATGCAAGATCACAAATAACAAAGACATGATAGAATCAATAATCAATCTGAAATAGCATCTCAATATCCATCGGATCCCCGCAAACACAACATGTATGATTAAAAATAGATGATCTTGATCATGAACGGAGCTCACAAGATCTAAACATGAAAGCACAAAGGAGGAGAACCAGCCATCTAGCTACTACATGGATCCGTAGTCCAAGGATGAACTACTCACGCATCACACCGAAGGCTTGCATGGTGATGAAGAAGGCCTCCAGGGTGAATTCCCCTCTCCGGCAGGGTGCCGGGAAGAGCTTCAGATCCCTCCCGATCTAGGGATGGAGATGACGGCGGCTACAGACTCTTTCGTGGATTTTTGATCGGGCCCTTAGGGTTTTCGTCCCGAGGGCAATATATAGGCAGAAGGAGAGGCTGAGGGGGTGCCAGGAGCCACCACACCACCCCCTGGCACGGGCCCAGCCTGGCCGCGCGGCCAGGTGGTGTGGCCGGCCCCTGGCCCTTCTCTGTCTCGTATTCTAGCACTTGATCCCTTCCGGACACTTTGGCTTTTGTCCCGTCCAATTCCGAGAATATTCATTTTTTGACTTTCCTGGAACCAAAAACAGCAGAAAACAGGTAGCTGGCACTCTGTCTCTTGTTAATAGGTTAGTCCAAGAAATCATATGAAAAGTACTCCAAAGTTGGAACAAAACACAAGAAAGTGGATAAAACCAAGCATGGAACATCAAAATTTATAGATACATTTGCAATGTATCAACATCCCCAAGCTTAACTCCTGCTCGTCCTCGAGTAGGTAAGTGATAAAAAGAAAGAATAATTTTTGAGGTGACATGCACCATCAAAGACTTGATCAAAGTATTTGCAAAACATTCAAAGCTAGGATCATAGTACTTCAATCATAACATGAAAGACAAAGTTCTAGCAATAAGCAAAGAAACTATGATGCAACATGAAAAGGCACAAACAAAAGATTCATGAATAACATGCTTTGCAAGACGTTTGTTTGTTTCACATAAAGAAAACATAGCATAATAGTATTCAGCTTGTCCCTCAATAGAGTAGCAAATATAAATGCATAGGACACCTTCAAAGTTCATAAGAGTGACCAGATACAATAGTTTAAAACAGGCAATATCAAGTTATGCATCAATCAACTAGTCTTGGGACAATGCACATAGAACTAAGTATGGCCACTATGCTCTCAAAGTAGGTGCATAAAGATAGAAGGTGGAGACTCAATATAATGGTGGAAGAAAGGCCTTTTGTAAAAGGAAGTAGGGATTCAAGTCTCATAAAGAACTTCCAAAAATTATGGTACTTATAGCTTTCAGCTCTCATTGCCCCTATCATAAGCATCTTGGGGTGACACACGTGGCATCCCCAAGCTTGAGCTTTAGTCCATCCTTCATCTCATTACTCATTCCTTCATACACCTGAAAATTTTCCTTCATACAAAACTTCACACAATCTCATTAGCAACATTAGTGCACTTAAGATAAATAAGTCTTAAGGTTCAGTTCTAACACCAAATAAACTTCCATTAGTACACTAGCTACTGTAGCACTTCCCTCAAAAAGCTCAATTCCCCAAAAGAACTCAAAAAGGAACCCACAAGAAGCAAATGCAGAAAATGGCAGAAATCTGTCAAAACAGACCAGCAGGTAACGACGAATTTTTTCTAAGACCTTATGTTGCTCAAATAAAAAAGTGTTGAACTAACAAAAGTTAGATAACAACCTAGGGCAGAAGCACAAACAATTACAGATGAATCCTACATACAGATCTCTCTCACGAGTTTTTACGGTGAAGCACAAGAATCTGTTTCGGGACAGCAACTTTTCCAATCATTACTTCACTCTCATTAGAGGTTACTCTTGGAACAAAAATCAAATAAAAAGGATAAGGAGCGGTTATTACTGAATTAATAACTTCCAAGACTCATCTAAAACTTTTGGGTGATCTCCCAATAAGTACTTTTTTAACGCCTTTAAGTTAGGCATAAGAAGCAAAGAAAGAATCAAGTGTTCTCAAATGAAGAAGCATTAAGACCAAATTTTGTTTTCATAGGATAAGCAAAAGAAATCTTTTCTCTCTTTTTAGGGAAGTGTTCTATACCTTTCTTGAGTGGGAGTTGATATTTAATGGTGCCTTCTTTCATATCAATGATGGCACCAACAGTTCTAAGAAAAGGTCTTCCAAAAGTAATAGGACAAGAAGCATTGTATTCAACATCCAAAATATAGAAATCAATGGGGACATAGTAATTGTTAATCACAATAAGAACATCATTAAGACTCCCCATGAGTTTCTGTTTAGCATTAGCATCAAGTGGGACATTCAAATAACAATCTTCAAGAGGAGGCAAATCAAGCATATCATAAATCCTTCTAGGCATAATAGAAATACTACTATCAAGATCACACAAAGCTTTGAAATCAAAGTCATTCACTTCCATATTAATGATGGGTTCCCAACCATCCTCTTGTTTTATAGGAATAGAAGCTTTATGTTTCATCTTTTCTTCTTTAATCTTTATGAGAGCATCAGTAATGTGTTTTGTAAAAGTTTGGATCCAATAGGTTCCTTGAAGAATAGTTCAATCCTGCATAAAAAGTTTGGATGATCATCCAAGCAGTCAGTCCATGAGTGGGACAATTCTTTACTAAAGATTTCATTCTTTCCCAAGCTTGAGCAACATGCTCATTATCAAGTTGTTTAAACTTCATTATTTCACTTCTCATAGATATAATCTTAGTAGGAGGATAGTATTTTCCAATAAAAGCATCTTTGCACTTAGTCCAAGAATCAATACTATTCCTAGTTAAGGAATTCAACCATTCTTTAGCTTTTCCTCTCAAAGAGAACGGAAACAATTTCAGCTTAATAATATCACCATCTATATCCCTATGCTTTTGCATCTCACAAAGTTCAACAAAGTTATTTAGATGGGAAGCAGCATCTTCATTACCAATACAAGAAAATTGTTCTCTCATAACAAGATTGAGCAAAGCATGTTTTATCTCAAAGAAAGTATTTTCAGCCACAGGTGGAGCAATAGGTGTGCTCATAAAATCATTGTTGTTGGTGCTAGTGAAGTCACACAACTTAGTGTTTTCAAGGGTAGTCATTTTTTGGGGGGGGGGGGGTTTCAAATAAGAAAGCAAACTTGTAAAACTATTTTTTTTGTGTTTTGTTGAATAACAAAACAAGCAAACAAGGCAAAAAGAAAACTAAGCAAAACAAAAACAACAAAGTAAAGAGATTGGTTATGAGGGACTCCCCTTGTGAAGATGTCCTTGACTCCCCAGCAATGGTGCCAGAAAATCTTTGGTGTGCTCGTCGTTCGATGTAGAGCTCGTTGGGAACCCCAAGAGGAAGGAATGATGAGCACAGCAGCAAGTTTCCCTCAGTTATGAAACCAAGGTTTAATGGAACCAGTAGGAGCAAGGAAACACCCCAAAGGTGTTACTAGATGAGCTTTGGCAGGGCGCACTACCGGTGCTAGTAGCAACGTGGAGACCTGCACAACACAACCACAGAACTTTGTCCCCAACTTGCGACGAGGTTGTCAATCTCACCGTGTTTTGCGGAAAACAAAGGATTAAACGTATCGAATGGAAGGAAGTAAAAGTTTGCAGAAAGTAAACACAAAGCAGTAAAACATTGTAGATTGTATGTAAAAGACAAGGACTAGGATCCATAGTTCACTAGAGGTGGCTCTCCTTAAGATAGATAACATGCTAGGTGAACAAATTACAGCAGGGCAATTGACAAACACCGAGAAAGCAATACATGCATATACTAATCATCTTGACTCCTTTGAGACTTGATTGGGAATTACAACATAATACATAGACCGCCATCCAACTGCATCTATGACTAATAATCCACCTTCAGGTTATCATCCGAACCCCCTCCAGTATTAAGTTGCAAGCAACAGATTATTGCTTTACGAACTGCGTGTAAAGTAAACAATACGATTGTTCTATGAACAAAGGATTGTTGTTTTCTCCCTAGTAGCAACATCACATCTAGTACCTTAGAGATTTCTGTCACTTCCCCAGATTACCAGAGGCATGAACCCACTATCGAGCATAAATACTAACTCTTGGAGTTGCTAGCATCTACTTGGCCAAGATAGATACTAACAACGAAAAGCATGCAAGATCACAAATAACAAAGACATGATAGAATCAATAATCAATCTGAAATAGCATCTCAATATCCATCGGATCCCCGCAAACACAACATGTATGATTACAAATAGATGATCTTGATCATGAACGGAGCTCACAAGATCTAAACATGAAAGCACAAAGGAGGAGAACCAGCCATCTAGCTACTACATGGATCCGTAGTCCAAGGATGAACTACTCACGCATCACACCGGAGGCTTGCATGGTGATGAAGAAGGCCTCCAGGGTGAATTCCCCTCTCCGGCAGGGTGCCGGGAAGAGCTTCAGATCCCTCCCAATCTAGGGATGGAGATGACGGCGGCTACAGACTCTTTCGTAGATTTTTGATCGGGCCCTTAGGGTTTTCGTCCCGAGGGCAATATATAGGCGGAAGGAGAGGCTGAGGGGGTGCCAAGAGCCACCACACCACCCCCTGGCGCGGGCCCAGCCTAGCCGCGGGCCAGGTGGTGTGGCCGGCCCCTGACCCTTCTCCGTCTCGTATTCTGGCACTTG
Organism: Avena eriantha; assembly: GCA_910589775.1. Classification (NCBI taxonomy): domain Eukaryota; kingdom Viridiplantae; phylum Streptophyta; class Magnoliopsida; order Poales; family Poaceae; genus Avena; species Avena eriantha. The sequence goes on along the minus strand of OU342742.1, from coordinate 169,857,803 downwards.
ATCCCTTCCGGAAAAATAGGCACTTTGGCTTTTGTCCCATCCAATTCCGAGAATATTCATTTTCTGACTTTCCTGGAACCAAAAACAGCAGAAAACAGGTAGCTGGCACTATGGCTCTTGTTAATAGGTTAGTCCAAGAAATCATATGAAAAGTACTCCAAAGTTGGAACAAATCACAAGAAAGTGGATAAAACCAAGCATGGAACATCAAAAATTTAGATACATTTGCAATGTATCAAGTAGCATGAGGTTCGGTCTTCGTAAGTGAGGGGCATGAGATTTCAGCTTATAACTTGTCAAGCATATCCTCTTAGTTGTGTCACTTTAACCTTAATCACCTTAAAGATGCTTATGATAGGGTAATGAGAGCTGAAAGCTATTAAGTACCATAATTTTTGGAATATCTTTATGAGACTTGAATCCCTACTTCCTTCTATGAAGGCCTTTCTTTTACTTTTATGTTGAGTCCCCACCTTCTATCTTTATGCACCTACTTTGAGAACATAGTGGCCATTCTTAGTTCTATGTGCATTGTCCCAAGACTAGTTGATTGATGCATAACTTTATATTGCTTGTTTTAAACTATTTGCATCTAGTCACTCTTATGAACTTTGAAGGTCTCCTATGCATTTACATTTGCTACTCTAGGAGGGACAAGCTGAATGCTACTATGCTATGTTTTATTTATGTGAAACAAACAAACGTCTTGCAAAGCATTGTTATTCATGAATCTTTTGTTTGTGCCTTTTCATGTTGCAACATAGTTATTGCTAGAACTTTATCTTTCATGTTATGATTCAAGTACTATGATCCCAGCTTTCAATGTTTTACAAATACTTTGATCAAGTCTATGATGGTGCATGTCACCTCAAAAATTATTATTTCTTTTTATCACTTACCTACTCGAGGACGAGCAGGAGTTAAGCTTGGGGATGTTGATACGTTGCTAACGTATCCATAATTTTTGATGTTCCATGCTTGGTTTTATCTACTTTCTTATGTTTTGTTCCAACTTTGGAGTACTTTGTATACACTTTCTTGGACTAACCTATTAACAAGATGCCACAGTGCCAGTTGCCTGTTTTCTGCTGTTTTTGGTTCCAGGAAAGTTAGAAAATCAATATTCTCGGAATTGGACCGGACAAAAGCCAAAGTCGATATTTTACCGGAAGACTCACGGAGCCAGAAGACGAGACAGAGAGGGGCCAGGGGCTGGCCACACCATGTGGGGGCACGAGCTAGCCCTGGCCGCACCACCAGGTGGTGTGGGCCCCTCTGGCCTCCACCGACCTTGCCTCTTCGCCTATAAGATGCCACCCAATGCAACAACCCTAAATCATCCAGCCTCCAGCCACGAAAAGTTACGTAGCGCAGTCGCCACCGAAGGGGAGATTAGGGGGACAGAAAGTCTCTGTTCTGGCACCCTGCCGGGATAGGGAAGTGCCCCCGGAGCCATCTCCATCGATCTCCACCGCCATCTCCATCATTGTTGCTGATTCCCATGATGATGAGGGAGTAGTTCTTCCTTGAGGCTAAGGGTTCTACCGGTAGCTATGTGTTCATCTCGCTCTATGCATGATCTTATTGAGATCATGAGCTTGTAATCTATAGATCTATTCTGCTACTCAAGTGCTTTAATAATCTCTGCTCTCCGCATATGTGTGAAAGTGACAGCGTGCACACCATGGTGGCACTTAGGCTAGAGATTACAAATAATTGTTATGAGTTATATTTGGAGTTGGATGTGTTTATGAAATTGTGGTGTTTGTTGGAACCATCTAGTGCTCAAGGTGACAGTGTGGGGTTTTCTAGATGGGAAAGGCTTACTTTGAGGAGTGCTGTTATAGCCCTACCATGGATTAGAGTGTCCAACCGGAGAGTAGTTCAGAGTAGTATCATGAAGATAATATATTTATATGAGAGTGTTCACTAGTGAAAGTATGATCCCTAGGCCTTGTTTCTAAGCATTGATACACCGTTTGCAACTAGATCTGTTACATGTTTGCTTGCTAGTGCACCTATACACCTGACAAGTGTATTGGGTGTGTTGGGGACACAGGAGACTTCTTGTATCTTGATTGCAGGATTGCTTGAGAGGGAATACCTTTGACCACTTCCTCCCTGAGTTCGATAAACCTTGGGTGATCCACTTAAGGAAAAACTTGTTGTTGTTCTACAAACCTCTACACTTGGAGGCCCAACAACTGTCTACAAGAATAGAAGTGCATAGACATCAATATGCAATGACACTAGTTGTGGTTTGTGAAAATAACACACCTCCAGTGACGCTGGTGGATCATATGTGGTTTGTGGAAAGAACATACATGAAATGACACTAGATATGGTTTGTGAAAATAATACACATGCAATCACACTGGTGGATCCATATGTGGTTTGTGGAAAGAACATACATGCAATGACTCTAGCTGTGCTAAATGAAAAGAACATACATGCAATGATACTGGTGGATCCATATGTGGTTTGTGGAAAGAACAATCATGCAATGACTCTAGCTATGGTTAATGAAAAGAATAGACATGCAATGACACTGGTGGATCCATGTGTGGTTTGTGAGAAGAACACACATGCAATGACACTGGGTGTGGTTCCTGAAAATAAAACACATCCAATGACGCTGGTGTATCCTTATGTGGTTTGTGAAAAGAACACACAAGCAATGACACTAGGTGTGGTTCATGAAAAGAACACACATCCAATGACACTGGTGGATCCTTATGTGGTTTGTGAAAAAGAACACACATGCAATGACTCTAGCTCTGGTTCATGAAAAGAACACACATGCAATGCACCGGTGGATCCATGTGTGGTTTGTGACAATAACAGACATGCAAATGGCTCTAGCTGTGGTTCATGAAAAGAACACACATGCAATCACACCGGTGGATCCATGTGTGGTTTGTGAGAAGAACACACATGCAATGACTCTATGTGTGGTTCATGAAAAGAATAGACATCCAATGACACTGGTGGAACCATACGCATGCAATGACACTGGGTGTGGTTCATGAAAAGAACACACATCCAATGACACTGGTGGATCCATATGTGGTTTAGGGAAAGAACACACATGCAATGACTCTAGCTGTGGTTAATGAAAAGAACACACATCCAATGACACTGGTGGATCCATATGTGGTTTGTGGAAAGAACAGACATGCAATGACTCTAGCTATGGTTTGTGGAAAGAACAGACATGCAACGACACTGGTGGATCCATGTGTGGTTTGTGAGAAGAACAACATGCAATGACACTAGTGTATCCTTATGTGGTTTGTAAGAAGAACACACATGCAATGACTCTAGCTGTGGTTCATGAAAAGAACACACATGCAATGACACTAGTGGATCCATGTGTGGTTTGTGAAAATAACTGACATCCGATGACACTGGTGGATCCATGTGTGGTTCATGAAAAGAACACACATCCGATGACACTGGTGGATCCATTTGTGGTTTGTGAAAAGAACAGACATGCAATCACACTGGTGGATCCATGTGTGGTTCATGAAAAGAACAGACATGCAATGACATGGGTGGATCCATGTGTGGTTTGTGAGAAGAGCACACATGCAATGACACTGGGTGTGGTTCATGAAAAGAACACACATCCAATCACACTGGTTGATCCTTATGTGGTTTGTGGAAAGAACAGACATGCAATAACTCTAGTTGTGGTTAATGAAAGGAACACACATGCAATGACACTGGTGTGGTTCATGAAAGGAACACACATCCAATGCCACTGGTGGATCCATATGTGTTTTGTGGAAAGAACAGACATGCAATGACTCTAGCCATGGTTCATGAGAAGAACACACATGCAATGACACTATTGGATCCATCTATGGTTCCGGAAATGAACAGACATGCCATGACTCTAGCCGTGGTTTGTGAAAAGAACACACATGCAGTGACACTAGTGGATCCATCTGTGGTTTGTGGAAAGAACAGATATGCAATGACACTAGTTGTGGTTTGTGAAAAGAACACACATCCAGTGACACTGGTGGATCCATATGTGGTTTGTGGAAAGAACATACATGCAATGACACTAGCTGTGGTTTGTGAAAAGAACACACATGCAATCACACTGGTGGATCCATATGTGGTTTGTGGAAAGAATGGACATGCAATGACTCTAGTTGTGGTTAATGAAAAGAACAGACATGCAATGACACTAGTGCATCCATATGTGGTTTGTCGAAAGAATATGCAAGCAATGACTCTAGCTGTGGTTAATGAAAAGAACAGACATGCAATGACACTGGTGGATCCATGTGTGGTTTGTGAGAACACACATGCAATGACACTGGGTGTGGTTCATGAAAAGAAAATACATCCAACGACACTAGTGTATCCTTATGTTGTTTGTGAAAAGAACACACATGCAATGACACTGGTGTGGTTCATGAAAAGAAGACACATACAATGACACCGGTGGATCCTTATGTGGTTTGCAAAAAAGAACACACATGTAATGACTCTAGCTATGGTTCATGAAAAGAACACACATGCAATGACAACGGTGGATCCATGTGTGGTTTGTGACAAGAACGGACATGCAAATTACTCTAGTTGTCGTTCATGAAAAGAACACATATGCAATCAAACCGGTGGATCCATGTGTGGTTTGTGAGAAGAACAGACATGCAATGACTCTGGGTGTGGTTCATGAAAAGAACAAACATCCAATGACACTAGTGGATCCATGTGTGGTTTAATGAAAAGAACACACATGCAATGACACTGGGTGTGGTTCATGAAAAGAACAGACATGCAATGACACTGGTCGATCCATGTGTGGTTTAATGAAAAGAAAACACATGCAATGACACTGGGTGTGCTTCATGAAAAAAACACAAATCCTATGACACAGGTGGATCCATATGTGGTTTGTGGAAAGAACAGACATGCAATGACTCTAGCTATGGTTTGTGAAAAGAACAGACATGTAATGACATTGGTGGATCCATGTGTGGTTTGTGAGAAGAACACACATGCAATGACACTGGTGTATCCTTATGTGGTTTGTGAGAAGAACACACATGCAATGACTCTAACGGTGGTTCATGAAAATAACACACATGCAATGACACTAGTGGATCCATGTGTGGTTTGTGAAAAGAACGGACATGCAATGACTCTGGGTGTGCTTCATGAAAAGAACACACATCCAATGACACTGGTGGATCCATATGTGGTTTGTGATAAGAACATACGTGCAATCACACTGGTGGATCCATGTGTGATTCATGAAAAGAACAGACATGCAATGATACTGGTGGATCCATGTGTGGTTTGTGAGAAAAACACACATGCAATGACACTAGGTGTGGTTCATGAAAATAACACACATCCAATGACACTGGTGGAACCTTATGTGGTTTGTGGAAAGAACAGACATACAATGACTCTAGCTGTGGTTAATGAAAAGAACACACATGCAATGACACTGGTGGATCCATATGTGGTTTATGAAAGAAACAGACATGCAATAACATTGGGTGTGGTTCATGAAAATAACACACATCCAATGACACTGGTGGATCCATATGTGGTTTGTGGAAAGAACACACATGCAATGACTCTAGTTGTGGTTCATGAGAAGAACACACATGCAATCACACTGGTGGATCCATGTGTGGTTCATGAAAATAACAGACATGCAATGACTATAGCCATGGTTTCTGAAAAGAAAACACATGCAATGACATTGGTGGATACATATGTGGTTTGTGGAAAGAACAAATATGCAATGACACTAGCTGTGGTTTGTGAAAAGAACACACATCCAGTGACACTGGTGGATCCATATGTGGTTTGTGGAAAGAACATACATGCAATGACACTAGTTGTGGTTTGTGACAAGAACACACATGTAATCACACTAGTAGATCCATATGTGGTATGTGGAAAGAATAGACATGCAATGACTCTAGATGTGGTTAATGAAAAGAACAGACATGCAATGACACTGGTGGATCCATATGTGGTTTGTGGAAAGAACATACATGCAATGACTCTAGCTGTGGTTAATGAAAAGAACTGACATGCAATGACACTGGTGGATCCATGTGTGGTTTGTCAGAAGAACACACATACAATGACACCGGGTGTGGTTCATGAAAAGAAAACACATCCAATGACACTAGTGTATCCTTATGTTGTTTGTGAAAAGAACATACATGCAATGACACTAGGTGTGGTTCATGAAAAGAACACACATCCAATGACACTGGTGTATCCTTATGTGGTTTGTGAAAAAGAAGACACATGCAATGACTCTAGATGTGGTTCATGAAAATAACACACATGCAATGACACCGGTGGATCCGTGCATGGTTTGTGACAAGAACAGACATGCAAATGACTCTAGTTATGGTTCATGAAAATAACACACATGCAATCACACCGGTGGATCCATGTGTAGTTTGTGAGAACAACAGGCATGCAATGACTCTGGGTGTGGTTCACGAGAAGAACAGACATGTAATGACACTGGTGGATCCATGTGTGGTTTAATGAAAAGAACACACATGCAATGACACTGGTTGTGGTTCATGAAAAGAACACAAATCAAGTGACACTGGTGGATCCATATGTGGTTTGTGGAAAGAACACACATGCAATGACTAGTTGTGGTTAATGAAAAGACCATACATCCAATGACACTGGTGGATCCATATGTGGTTTGTGCAAACAATAGACATGAAATGACTCTAGCTATGGTCTGTGAAAAGAACAGACATGCAATGACACTGGTGGATCCATGTGTGGTTTGTGAGATGAACACACATACTATGACACCGGTGTATCCTGATGTGGTTTGTGAGAAGAACACAAATGCAATGACTCTAGCTATGGTTCATGAAAAGAACACACATGCAATGACACTGGTGCATCCATGTGTCGTTTGTGAAAAGAACAGACATGCAATGACTCTGGGTGTGGTTCACGAAAAGAACACACATCCAATGACACCAGTGGATCCATATGTGGTTTGTGAAAAGAACAGACATGCAATCACACTGGTGGATCCATGTGTGGTTTGTGAAAAGAATAGACATGCAATGACATTGGTAGATCCATGTGTGGTTTGTGAAAAGAACACACATGCAATGACACTAGGTGTGGTTCATGAAAAGAACACACATCCAATGACACTGGTGGATCCTTATGTGGTCTATGGAAGGAACAGACATGCGCTGGCTGTGGTTCATTAAAAGAATAGACATGCAATGGCACTGGTGGATCCTTATGTGGTTTGTGAAAAAGAACACACATGCAATGACTCTAGTTGTGGTTCATGGAAAGAACACACATGCAATGACTCTAGTTGTGGTTCATGAAAAGAACACACATCCAATGACATTGGTGGATCCTTATGTGGTTTGTGAAAAAGAACACACATGCAATGACTCCAGCTGTGGTTTGTGAAAAGAACACACATCCAATGACACTGGTGGATCCATGTGTTGGTTGTGGAAATAACAGACATGCAATGATACTGGTGTGGTTCATGAAAAGAACACACAACCAATGACACTGGTGGATCCATATGTGGTTTGTGGAAAGAACAGACATGCAATGAATCTAGCTGTGGTTAATGATAAGAACAGACATGCAACAACACTAGTGGATCCATGTGTGGTTTGTGAGAAGAACACACATGCAATGACATTGGGTGTGGTTAATGAAAAGAAAACACATCCAATGACACTGGTGTATCCTTATGTGGTTTGTGAGAAGAACACACATGCAATGACTCTAGCTATGGTTCGTGAAAAGAACAGACATGCAGTGACACTGGTGGATCCATATGTGTTTTGTGGAAAGATCAGACATGCAATTACTCTAACTGTGGTTAATGAAAAGAAAACACATGCAATGACACTGGGCGTGGTTCATGAAAAGAACACACATCCAATGACACTAGTGTATCCTTATGTGGTTTGTGAAAAATAAAACACATGCAATGACTCTAGCTGTGGTTCATCAAAAGAACACACATCCAATGACACTGGTGGATCCATGTGTGGTTTGTGAGAAGAATAGACATGCAATGAATCTAGTTGTGGTTTGTGAAAAGAACAGATATGCAATGAACTTTGGTGGATCCATATGTGGTTTGTGAGAAGAACACACATGCAATGACTCTAGATGTGGTTTGTGAGAAGAACACACATGCAATGACTCTATCTGTGGTTAATGAAAAGAACAGAGATGCAATGACTCTAGCTGTGGTTTATTGAAAGAACAGACATGCAATGACTCTAGTTGTGGTTTTGAGAAGAATAGACATGCAATGACTCTAGATGTGGTTTGTGAGAAGAACACACATGCAATGACACTGGTGGATAAATATGTGTTTTGAGAAAAGAACATACATCCAATGACTCTAGATATGGTTTGTGAAAATAACACACATGCAATGACTCTGAAGGATCCTTATGTGGTTTGTGAAAAGAATAGACATGCAATGACTCTAGCTGTGGTTTGTGAAAAGAACACTCATGCAATGAACTCTGGTGGATCCATATGTGATTTTTTAGAAGAACACACGTGCAATGACTCTAGATGTGGTTTGTGAAAAGAACACACATGCAATAACACTGGTGGATCCATATGTGGTTTGTGAAAAGAACACACATCCAATGACTATAGATGTGGTTTGCGAAAATAACATGAAGGGTTTCGTAGCAGAAAACAAAAAAAAATCTATCTACTCGAACACTAATACTAGGATCTATACTATGTAGACATAAGTAACGGAGAAGGGATACGGTATTCATAACTTTGAAGACCGAGGCACGCCTTACGCAGGAAGGCGTAGATTGATGAAGACGAGCAGCACCCCAAGTGTGGTGCCTCCGAAGTTCGTCACACGTCCGGTGTAGGAGACGTCAACCGGACTTCGATCCAGCCGAGCAGCAGAAGAAGTAGATGCTGGATCGTAGATCACACGACGGTGGTGTGAAGGTGGAGAACTCACCCACGAGGTCCTCCCTCGAAGAAGTCCTCAATGGATGAGAGAGAGCATGAGAGGGAATGGGATGATTCCAAAGGGGGGGAGACCTCTATATATAGTGGGAGGGGGCGCGCCACCCTAGGGTTAGGCGGTGTGGGACTAACCCCCACACCCGCCGGCCACCTAGGGGCAGCCGACGGCCCTAGGTGGGCCCCATTGGGGCGGCCCACTAAGCCTAGGTCGGTTGGCCCCCTTTCCCTAGGCGCCATGCCCTATTGGGCCTCCCTTCGGGTGAGGCCCATTAGCATTATGATACCTTTAATAATATAATAAAACATATATTTAATATTAATTCTCCAATTAATATTCAAATACACATATTGTATTATTCCTTCACTCCGGAACATCTTCCGGACCCCTTCCGATCTCCATCGGATGTTACTCGGAACTATTCTGGTTTCTCTTTCTCTATTTCTCCTATGATACCTCATCTATCCTAAGCGTCCCTACCCTTAAGCGTGACATCCTTCGGTTCGGAAACACTCTGGACATGATCGAGACTACTCTCACATCAATGATCAACACAGGGACATGGATGGCCATGTGACCCTCGTGTGTTTCACGAATACAATCGCTCGAACCGTGAGATAGTCGTTTCCCGTTCCCTTTGTCATATGATACCTAATTCATTCAAGACTTGATCTTCGGTATCCCCATACCTTAGTTCGGTCTCGTTACCAATGAACTTGTTTACTCGTTCTCATGTCGTTGCATTCCGTTACCAAGTCACATGCTTGCAAGCTTCATTAATGCAACATCACCGAGATGGCCACATGTATCTGTTCGTTACATGGACTAGAAAAATCCTGGTCTTGATATGTATTCCTCTACGCATCCCTTCAAAAAACCTGAGTGGCACCTTTTTGATCACCCTTTTACGAGATGACTCTTGATAACCATCTAAGCTTCCTCCGGAATGGTGATCTGCATTACCTCACAGTCAAAGGATCAGGTTGCGAGGTTCTCTGTGTTTTATCATCAATGGTGAACTTTGTAACTAGGTCTCATTCAAGATATAACGGTCGGATGTTTGTCTATCATGTTATTCAACTAATAACATGACATCATTGTCAATTGGCATAAATGCCCATGATCTTGAAACCCAGACCATCCTCATGACCAATGAACTAGTTCGCTAGAGGTAACTAGAGACACTGTTTGTTTACATACCACACGTGTATTAATGTTTCGCATTAACATAGTTATAGCACAACATGAAACGTATTATGAACATATAGGAGATATATCAAATAATACACTTTATTATTTGCCTCTAGGGCATAACTCCTTCAGAACACACATGCAATGACACTGGTGGATCCATGTGTGGTTTGTGAGAAGAACAGACATGCAATGGCTCTAGCTTTGGTTTGTGAAAAGAATAGACATGCAATGAACTCTGGTGGATCCATATGTGGTTTGTGAGAAGAACACACATGCAATGACTCTAGATGTGGTTTGTGAGAAGAACACACATGCAATGACTCTATCTATGGTTAATGAAAAGAATAGAGATGCAGTGACTCTAGTTGTGGTTTATTGAAAGAACACACATGCAATGACTCTAGTGGATCCATATCTAGTTCATGAAAAGAACACACATTCAATGACACTGGTGGATCTATATTTGGTTCATGAAAATAACACACATGCAATAACACTAGTGGATCAACATGTGGTTTATGAAATGAACACACATGCAATGACACTGGTGGATCCATGTGATTTATGACAACAACACACATGCAATGAACTCTAGTGGGTCCATGTGGTTTATGAGAAGAACACACATCCAATGAACTCTAGTGGATCAATCTTGGCATAATTTGATGTATGCCATGATGTATTTCATTGTACAAGACACTCACTTTCCATTTTTATACTACTCAGTTTTACCCTTGGTTTTTTGATACTACTCAGTTTTTCCCCTCTCTCTATCTTTCGTAGAAGCCCAAACCTGTGCTCACTCTATCTGCTACTCCCTGATTGGTTGTCACAGTAGTCACACGGATTGTGCGCACCAACTGTTGATTCTGTGCGATCCAACGATGATCGTTGCACACGTCGTGCCCTTCACAGTACAGCGTGAGACAGCACGGACGTCTCTCTCAGCGAGACTTGTACAAGAAGGAACACGAAGCCGTCCATGGAAAAAGTCGTTGACTGGTCATGTCATGTTTAATCAAGTCTAAAAATCCTACTGCTGCTACTACTACGCCACAACACATGTGTCATCGAGTGCACGGTCGTTGATGGACAGCTGCAATTTATTGCCATTTGATTTTAATAAGACATATCCCATTTTTTACATAGTGTCTCTCAATCTCACTTCCAACTGGGCCCCACCGTAAGGAACTTGCATGCGCTAGCCGAAGGCCGAAGAGCCGAGCTCGACGAGACCTAACGTCTCTGCCTTCATCGAGTCACTCGCAGTCATCAACACATCCCTCTACCCGATCTAGCACAACCCCACAAATCTCGTCGTACAGCCACCTACCTTCTCCTCTACATTTCCACTTTTAATTATCACCAATTTTAGGGCCGTGTCAAACTTTGTACATAGAAATTGTGTATGCGCCCTTTGCATGCGGCTCAATACAGAACTGCCATGTATGGCCCGGGAAAAAAACGTGACGTACTGTGTGCGTGTCGCGGTGCATGGTGTAGTAGACTGCGCGGCGCGTTGCACGGTGGTGTAACGAAACGTCCCTTTCTTCCATTCACCTTAACTATAGAGCCCCTCTCCGCACACCCACTCTCACTCTCACTCACTCTCCCCACGCAACCCTCTCCACTGTCCCACCAGCATCTGCAAACTCCTGAGAATACCCCATCCGTGCCAGCGATGGTGGAGGAGGATACGGTGGCCATCGTCGCCTCCGAGGCCGCCGAAGAGGAGGCCCCCGTCTCCTCGCCGGTCCCTCTCGACGCGTTGAAAGCAGCCGTCGTCCCCATCTAGGCCCCTGTAGAGGCATCGATGACAGCCGCTGTTCCCGTCCAGGCCCCCATCCCCACTACCAACGTAGCCGCCGACGAGGAGCCCCCCGTCGGTGAGAAGGCTCCCGCCGGTCACGAGAAGATCCAGCTCTTCAAGGGACCCTATGATCTAGATGAGTACATCGCTCCGATGAACCCCTACGACACCGGCATCGACGACCCATGGTCGGAGGTAACTAGGGTTTGCTCCCCTTCCCTGGTTCTTCTACCATTCCCATCGTTGGATGCTAGATCTTGGTTTTTAGGATTAGCTTGTTCACATTTTGATTGCTCGATCTTCTTACATCATCTACTCCCCCATTTTCCTTTTCTTCCAATAGGTTTACTGCAGCGACGTCTGTAGCGATGACGAGTCCAAGCACACCAAGACTCGTCAGGTGTGGAGGAGGCTACAGGCCGGCCAGTACGACGCCTTCTTCACTGGCGGTGACTACAGTTGCCCCTTCTGCAAGGGGATTGCCTTCTGCTGGGTGAGTCTCGCCGGTACCGACTTCAACTCCTTAGTGAAGCATGTAGAGGGCCTGAGCTCCGGCACCCACAATGGTGGCCAGACCGTGAACGTCAACGCCTACATCGCTGAACACTAGGCTCTCGGCATTCACCTCCAAAACCTCCTGCGGGTGGCCATCGAAGAGGGTCGCATGCCTCCAATCAAGCCGAAGGCCCCCAAGATCAAGGGACTGGGCAGCAAGAAGTGGAGGAAGCGCCAGAGGGAGGAGGCGGAGGCGCAGGCGCATGCAAGGAAGGGTTGAATGTGTCTGCTGCTGCTAAGCAGCTTCTTTTGATTTTCTATATTTTGCTTGCATCCTATTTCTGGTTGAATGCATCGAACCTCGTTAAGTAACCTACTTTCTATCGCTATATCCTATTTAGCTGCGCACAGCTATATCTACATTTGTTTTGTTTTCTGAATGAATGTATTCTGCCTAGTGTGATTTGCTGCTCTAGATTTGCTACCAGATCGGTGGCAAAAAAAGGTCCAAAAGGGAACGAATTATCAAAGAGATAATCTTCTCTAGATTTGCTACCAATTTGGGCAAAATGAAACATATATGTTTAGCGAGAGAGAAAAAGGTACTCTTTCAAACTTCTAGTTAACGAGCTACTATCTTGACAAGCTACAAGACACATACAGAAACATAACACAAAGAAGTAAAATTTATTTTTCTACTCTCACTTGAGGCGCTAGACATCTTGACAAGATAAATGAGTTCCACAAAATAGAAACGTAACACAAAGGAGTTAAATTTAATTCACTTCTCATCAGCCCACTTGAGGCGCTTGCCATTGTTCCTAGGCGACTAACTGCGATCATTCCAGGTGGATCTTACATTATTGGCACTCCACAACTCACGAAATGCTTCGTCCCACCTAGGATCTGACTTGGCTTCCCTATCTTTAGCATCCTACGGCACAATTAGCGGTGCATCACAGGCCTGATTGTTGCCGCTAGAAGATGCTGCCTCTCTGTTTGCTGCTTCAACTGCAGCCTCTCTGTCAACTGCTTCTGCTTCAGCTGCAAGCCCTCTTTCAGTTCCTTCTGCAGCCTCTCTGTCAGTTGTTTCAGATGCAGCCATTTTCTTTGCATATGTAGCTTCAAGCTCAGCTATTCTGCATTTTCTACAAAGGGATCCCCTAAGATCGTCTCCCCTTTTGCAAATAGGGCAAAACACGAGGTAACATAGAAAAAAATGGATCTTCTTGTACAGCTGGTAGGTCATGTGAGCATCTATGGCTGCATACTTCAGGTTTATATCAGACAACAGCCACTCGTCCCAGAAATCGTGCCTACCGTAGGGAAATCTGCCTTCATTCTGTCGTACGACTCATCGAGGATTCTAGTTGCGAGTGATGCCATTCCATCCTTTCTCGAGCCCCCTAGGATCTTGACAAGACTCTGAATATCGATCCAGTTGTGCGCAGGAATTGTAATTCCCTCTCGATGAAATTCTGAAAAAGCAGTTGTATTGTCGATAGTGCAGAAAACAATTCCCTTTTCTACAAGAAACTGGAGCAGCGCCATACAATTCCTGTCAGTCCTGAAAGTATGTAGTTTGTCATCACCAAAATTTGTAACTACAAATATTTTGTCAATGCAAGATCATCATCTGAATATAATTTTAAAAAGTTTAGTAAATGCAAGATCAAGACTCTCAACATTGTCTTGTCATAATTTATTTGGTCCTAAATAAAATCCAGTAGTTGCAAGATGAGCCAATGGATAAAGAATAAGAGGAGAAAACCCTAAAAGCAGTTGGCTACAGAGAGCAGATCTACAAACCAGGAGAAGTGGTGGACGAGGACATGTTTCCTCATGGCCAATTGAACGACGGCGACTTCACTCCCTTCATATGGGTCCTCCGGGGTGTACTCGAGGTCCAATCCCACAAACTTGTCCTCGTCTTTCTCAAGCCAACCCTCGTACATCCTCAGGACTCGCACCACTGTCTCCTCCTCGTGGTGCAGACGACGTCTATCTTCTTATTGTCATGGGTAGTGAAGTTTGTCTCTAGAGTGCGACAACCTTCCATGGCGGCAAGGAGAAGACAAGAAGAAGACAGATGACAGGAAGAAGAAGAGTGGTTTCTACGAGGTAGGGGAACGGTGGAAACGTCAATGCGCTTTTAAGGTAGTGATTAATGACGGGGACGGAAGTCCAAAGGAGAGATGCGTGGCGGTGGCCGTTCCAGCTTCTGAGTAAACAAAAAATAATTATAACGATGATATATGTGCCCTGTTTTGTCACGTCAATACACTAGGTTGGTCGTGTTGTCCTATCCACTATGTCAGCGCTGCAAGCCTACGTGACAGCCACCCCGCCTAAGCGACGGGAGCGACATAACGGCGAGAACTGACAGGAGGGGCCCAACTTGACGGCCGTTAGCCTGATATTTTGTATTGAAACGTAAAGTTGAATTCATGCCAAAAAGACCCTCTGAGTATTTGGCACTATAGTCATCGCGGCTGATTACAGACAACTTGGGTACCATGTTGCCTGGGCACCCCAACTTTCAGGCCGCAAAATGATATTCTCCGCACATGCGTACCGTGAGTCATGTTTTTCCCTCGTTTCTAACCCTGGCGATTCAGTTGTACTCAGTTTTTCCCTCGAGTGTAACACTGGCAGTTTGGTTGTACTCAGTTTTGCTCTCCAGTACTAACACTGTCATGTGCAATATACTCAGTTTTACCCTTCGGTGGCTGGTCAACAGAGAGCCAACGAATAGGTTTTAGCTAGCTAATTGAGTCATTTTATGCACAAAAAATTCAAAAAGAACAAAACGCAGTGACATCTACCCAGGGAGTCTTATAATGTGACTTGCCATCATAAGAAATGTATATAAACCAAGTTTTAACCTAAATCACCACTTCTCAAATCACCTACTATCTATGAAGGTTCATGGCTTTCTACTCAAGCCTCTTCCCAAAACATCCCTCCCCAAAAAATAGTTTGTCTGAATCAGGCAATAATTGTCAAACTGGTGTATATTTGAATTGCAAATAATTTGATGTATGCCAAGATGTATTTTATTGTATAAAAGACGCATTTTCCATTTTTTAAATCCTTTTCTATTTTTTATTTGAATCCCCTTGTCAGTCTTTCCCTTGGTATTTAAGTTCTACTCAGTTTTGCCATTGGTTCTTAAGTGCTACTCAATTTTCCCCTCTCTTTGTATCCATAGCTCGCACATGTGCTCATCTTTGCTGCTACGCTCTGATTGGTCGAGACAGTTGTCACACGGATCGTGCCCACCAACCGTTGATCCTCTATGATCTAGCGGACAGGATAACCCCTATATCTGTCGGAGGCACCCCATTATCCATGCAAAATAACGAGTATGCCACTGGTACTTTAACTCCATAAACAAATGAACTTGAATATAATTTGAAGGGAATGGGTTTGAAGGTGCATAATTTGTGCATTACATTCCACTTTATGAAAATGATAATCTCTCAAGATTTTCTTAGCACAATATTATGACGTATTAAGTGCAATTTCAAAGAGTTCAAATGTGTATAATTTTCATGTACGCAAGTTTATGCATTACGTTCCACTCCATAGAAATGATAAATGATCAGGATTTTATTAGCACAACATTCTCATGACCTCAGTGAGTGCGATTTTAAAGAGTTCAAAGGTGTATAATTTTAGTATACACAAGTTTATGCATTATATTTCACTCCATGGAAATGGTAATCTCTCAAGATTTTCTTAGCACAACATTATCACGTATTAAGTGCGATTTCAAAGAGTTCAAAGATGTATAAATTTTGTATACGTAAGTTTATGCATTATATTTCACTCCATGGAAATGGTAATCTCTCAAGATTTTATTAGCACAACATTATCACGTATTAAGTGCGATTTTAAAGAGTTCAAAAGTGTATAATTTTTGTATATGCAAGTTTATGCATTATATTTCACTCCATGGAAATGATAATCTCTCAAGATTTTCTTAGCACAACATTATCACGTATTAAGTGCGATTTCAAAGATTTCAAAGGTGTATAATTTTTGTATACGCAAGTTTATGCATTATATTTCACTCCATGGAAATGATAATCTCTCAAGATTTTCTTAGCACAACATTATCACGTATTAAGTGCGATTTCAAAGAGTTCAAAAGTGTATAAACTTCGTATATGCAAGTTTATGCATTACATTCCACTCTACGAAAATGGGGGAGAAAATAATAATCTCTCAAAATTTTGTTAGCACATCATTATCATGTATTAAGTGCGATTTAAAAGTGTTCAAATGTTTATAATTTTCGCATATGCAAGTTTGTGCATTACATTCCACTCTATGAAAATGATAATCTCTCAAGATTTTCTTAGCACGACATTATCACGTATTAAATGCGATTTCAAAGAGTTCAAAGGTGTATAATATTTGTATACGCAAGTTTATGCATTATATTTCACTCCATGAAAATGATAAATGATCAGGATTTTATTAGCACAACATTATCATGTCCTAAGTGCGATTTAAAAGAGTTCAAAGGTGTATAATTTTCGTATATGCATTACATTTCACTATATGAAAATAAAGCAAGGGCATGGGCGCGGGGCTGGCTCGGGGTCCCATTTTGCAATGGTAAGCTGTGGGTCCGAAGCTCACGTGGATAAGTTGTGGGTCCGGCGCTCACGTGGATAAGCTATGGGTCTGATGCTGATCTAGATAAGTTGAGAGAGGTGGCCACTACGGGAATCGACTGAACGCGGCCTCATTTGTCAGCATGTAATGGCAAGGGTACACTACAGGACCCGACAGAACACGGTCCTACTCGTCAGCATGTAACGGCGAGGGTCCACTACGGGACACGACTGAACGCGGCCCCGCTTGTCAGCACGTAACGACAAGACTGACGGACGGCGAGTTTCATACCATGTGAGAGTTTCCGACAAGGAGATGGGAAAAAGTGAGGAAAAACTAAGCGGTTGGAAAAACTAAGTACAACTAATGAACCAAGGGTACGAAAATAGAAATCCTAAAGAATTAATAACCAATACCATATTTATAAGAACTTCATTATGTGTAATATAAGCATTCATATAGGTATCATGTCTTATCTTAAAAATAATACAACACATCTCACTTATACTCCTCTAAAAAGGAAAACTCTAGGCAATCTAGAATTAAGAACAAATAGAGTATAGCCTTAGGTACTTTGACATGATGTTTTGATTAAAAATATGCTACCTTGAATAAACAAGATCATCTAGACTAACACTAGATGATAATAACACATGTATTCACTTTATCCCTAGTGAGGTAACAAAAGAAATACAAATACCATAGTAGATCTTGAATTTGTTGTCACTATCCATCACCACCATCATGTTTACTCCAACTGATACACACGCCCCCCCCCCCCCCACACACACACACACATGCCCTCTCATACATGTTGGATAAAAACAAGTAAAAAATAGGGTACATAATATACATCTACCAAAATACATCTCACACATAGAAATCAAATATCAACTCATAGAATAAAGATCCACCAGATAGAAATTACACAGATGACCATAATCATGTTGGGCAGCTCATATGTTACTAGAAAAATGAAAGATCAAGAGAGAAATAGATCAATCTACTGCCACAAACCCATTGTCCAGAGGTGGACTACTCCCTTTTCATCATGGTGATGAAGCCGGAGATGTTGGAGAAGGTAGACATCCCACCGGCGGCGGTTCCGACGGTGGTACCCCCTCCAAACTTCGTTGGTTCTATCTTTGTTTGGTGTTTCTGTGTTTCTACGTCGCCTCCTTCGAGATCATCCCATGGTATTTTTATAGGCATTTTTAGGTTAAGATTTCGACGCTGAGATGAAGACGGGCGGTTACGGAGGCTCGAGGAGGGAACGACCTATGATGGTGCGGCCTAGGGTGGGGCCCACACCACCTAGGCTTGTTTGGTCCTTAGGCCTCCCCTCTTGTGGTTCTTGTGCTCCAGGTGCTTCTCTTCGCGAAAAAATACTCCTCGAAAAATCGCATGTCCATTTGACTTTGTTTAGGTCCCCGAGACTTAAAAATACACAACACAGGGTTTTCTTGTCATGTAGAGTTATAAACCAAATAAAGACGATCATCGGTAAATCACCATAAATCAATGTAAAACATGAATATAACATCTAAGTTTCAAATATATGGGAACATGTCTTAATAAACTACAAAGTTCATGTATGCATTTTATATGCATCATCGCGTCCTCTGGACCTACATACTAACCAAGTAGTACGCCGCAGCGCCTTTCCCACTGCCCCACCTGGCAACGCAACCGCCGCCATGGCTAGGTATCAATTTTTATCTCTCTGATGTAGCGCTGATTTTGCCAATTTCTAGTAGGTAAAATACTGAATTGTCGTCATGTAGCATCGAATTGCACGAGGTTTCCTACTTCCTAGGTTGATTTGTTGAATGGGAACACCGTTGACATCGGCAATGCACCCCATGAGTCATTTGATCTTGGCATGTCCGGTGATGGAGAGGAGGGTGATGGTGTGTAGGGAGAGGTGGAGGAGGGTGACGGTGAGGAGGATTATGGTGTTGACATGGATGTTGACGAGGTGTGTGGTGCCTCTGAATCCATCCAACGAAGAAGAACCTTGAACTACCATGAACCCGCCCAATGAAGAAGAACCTTGAACTTCCATGAACCTTGAACTACTACGAACCTATCAAGAAGTATTGGCAAAGGATCGAGGACAAGTTTTGCCATATATGTTGAAGTGGTGAATTGTTGAAATCACGGTGTCTCGCGAGGTTCTCACCGAATAGACCTTGCAAATGGTGAAAGTGCATGTGTGCTCCCATGTGTGGTTTTGGTAATTAATAACAATATTTATGAACTAATATTTAAATTAATTTTCACCTATAGGATTTTTCCATTGGCATCGCTTGGGCCATGTGTTGATTTCAAGGTTGAAAGATGAAGAAATAAAGAAGAAGCAATATCCAAAAGCTTTGTGCCTATTGGAATCATGTAGAAGAAGACAAAGAAGAAGAAGAGGAAGGGTGTCTTGAAGAAGAAGATAGAGTTCATCATGGTTATCTTCAAGACATCATCCTAATGAAGATATAAGAAATGAAGTGCAAGCTCAAGATGCACCATCCTTGGTAATCATGGAGTGATGAAGACAAGTTTAAAGAAGAGGTTTCACCATGGTGTATGGGGAGAAATTCACAAAACTTCATCAAGAAAAGCGCGAGCAAGAACGATCAAGAAAGATGTTCCATCTTGAGAAACATAAGATCGTCTACATCAAGCTCAAGTGGGATATTCAAGGCAAAATGATCTTTATAGGTTTTCTATTTTACCGGTATCTTGTAGTATTGGGAGACTGGATTTAGGATAGATAGTTGTACTATCAAGAGGGCCTCTCTTTCGGAGAGAGCTCGGACCTTTGCATACATAGCATCATGTTTCTTGGTTGTTGTTTGGATCTTATCCATGTGAGGATCTAGAGTTTGTGTTTATCTTCATAACAAGCTCTAGTTCATCAAAAATAGATTTACCTTGAATATCTTATTGTGTTTTTGATTTTGCGGGTTCTCCGGCTCCACGCATTGGGAGATATCTCACATATATATACATGATATTTTCTCCCGGGTGGTATCCAATATTTCATCTCTAGTTCATCAAAAACGGATTTACCTTGATACCTTATTGCTTTTCAGTTGGATTCTACATGTCATCATCTTTCCCAAAAAAATTGTAACCACTTCTGTCCGGAAATAAGTATAGATACACGTGAATCTAGACAAATTCAAATCACCCATTTCTGAACGAGATTCGTATGTATCTCGACGTGTTTTAGTGTATAGATACATACGAATATAGATAGAAAAATTCAAGTCGCTTTTTTGAACATAGGGAGCACATAGATTTTCATGTTATGAGGGATAGGAAAGTCAGCACAGATTTCAGTTGCTGATTGCGAATGGGCTATGGACTGTATGTTTTCCATCTGACCATGTTATGGAGCCTGTGAGGGCGTCCTTAGCTGCCGTGTTGTTGCTGGAGAAAGTGACCTGGAAGGCCAGTTTCTTGAGCGTGCTAGTGAAATGGAGCTTTCTTGGCACGACCTTCACATCCAGACCGGCGGGTGCGCTGACGGCGACGGTGTAGGTAGCGTCTTCCTGTGCTCCGACATTGGTGACCTCCCGCGTCACTGTCCTGCTGGCGGCGGCGCCAAGCTTTGTGACCGCGATGGAAGGGTAATTGAGATCGGAGATGAGGTCCTTGCTGGCGTTGCCAGGGCAGCTGAAGCCGGCGGGAGGGGAGGTGATGAGCTTGATCTGCGACGCGCGGTAGCCGTAGTTGCAGAGGAAGTGCAGGTAGTCATCCGCGGCAAGGTCATACACCAGCCCGGGGTCCAGTGCGCCGGTCGGGTTCACCTGTCCTGCGCCGTAGTCGAATGGCGTGGCCACCGTCCCCGAGTCCGTCGTCATCGGAGCCTTGTCGTTGTTCTGCTGAGTGGCTGGATGCAACACGTACAGTAGACAAGAGAATCGGTGATACTAATATAGTATATGAGATCGAAACTCAGACGTACTTGATGAGCCGATCGACATAGTAAATTTGTTACTAGGATATACAGTAGATATACCTGTTGTCATGATGGCTGACCGGATGGCTGCAGGGCTCCATGTTGGGTTCCAGGCCTTAACAGTGGCCGCGGCCCCGGCGACATGGGGGCAGGCCATGGATGTCCCAGAGATGAGGTTGAACTGCGATGGCTGCTTCTGGCCGGCCGGGAGGGATGATGTTGGAATCCATGACGCAAGGATGTTCACCCCCGGGGCAGCCACGTCGGGCTACATATATATATATATGTATTCGTTATTAAATTGCAAACACTGTTACACACAAGAAAATCTGGCAAATAACCGGCCAGAAGTCCGCAGCAAATAATTATACCCAACAGATTTGTCGAGGCTAGGTCGTTCAACTCAACCTTGAGGATGTTCCCGGTTTGTGCTGACGGCCCCCTAGACGAGAAGTAGGCCACGACAGGTGCTGGCTTGTACCCCGTCACGGTGATAGCCGGCGTGATCGTCGCCACAGGTTCGCTAATTTCATGCATACATAAGAATTTTGCTTATTTGGAAGATGGCTGATGAATGCAAAAATGCATGCTTACCTTGTGGAGGCAATGTAGCTGTGAAGGTCCACCGCGGCCCCAGAAGTGACCTCCGTTACAGGGAAGTCGAGGTAAGCGGTTGTCACCGCTCTCTCGGCATCGTTAACCAAGATGGATCCCACCGCCCCAGCGCTCTTGAGCTCGTCGACCTTCACCGTCTTTGACGTGTCGCTCTGCGAGTGGTTGCACAACACAATCTTGCCTTTTATCTTGCTAGCGTCAAGCGTGCCAGGCTCACAGTGACTACATCAAACATACGAGCATAGGATACACATGAGAAATGTTGAAGGCATGTGATACGTCATCCAAAACATGTCTATGACTTCTAAAGTTGAATATAATATTTTTATTGTTATTCACCATTTTTAATAGGGAAAATTTGCTATACGACACCGTTATTTTGCGGCGTTTGCCAAAACACACCACTTAATTATGGCTTTGCTGGGTACCATTTGCCACAACACACCGACCGTCCCGAAACGGAAAGTTTAGCAATGAACATCGTTTTAAACAGTAAAATAGTTTTTCTTTCTGTAATAAATCTTTGGCGCCAATGTAGGCTGTACGTAGCAACATTGGACACTGAAACGCCAAAAAAAAATGTGACAATCGGATAACATTTAGCCTCAACGTGAACCAGATTTGGAGAACCCCTTAGGCACCCAGGAGAAGCCGCTGTCCATGGCCACCGGACAACTTGGTCCAGCAGGAGGACGCCGGTGAGTGAAGCCGAGACAGGGACGTGCTGGCGGAGACGGGGCGACGCCGGACCTGGACAAGAGCAGGGGCCGGGACGGGCTGACGGGAGGGCGACGCAGACGGATCGACGCCGGCCGTAGACAGGGATGGGGACAAGACGGGCTGGCGGGCGACATCGGACGGGGCGACGGAAGCTGGGCTGCGAGTGAGATGGATCGGAACAAGCGGTTCCTTTCCTTCTACCTCTTTTTTTAGATGCCTTTCCTTGGACCGAGTCTGAATTTTAGGGACGTTACGGCAGCTTTCGTTTTAGGTCGCCCCATACACAAAATAATAATGGTACCTAGCAAAGGCATAAATTTACAGTGTGTTTTGACAAACATCTCATAATAACGGTGTCTTGTAGCAAATTTTCCCTTTTTAATACTCTCTCCGATTTATATTACTTGTCGCTGAAATGGATGTATCAAGCATTAAAATATGTCTAGATACATCTATTTCTGCGACAATTAATATGGATCAGAGTTAATAGATGGAAAAGTGTAAAATATCTTTTTTTTACTCTATTAAGTATGGGAACTTCATGGATATTGATAATGAATCCATAGGAAACTTCAAACAGTGGTGGAATCCGGAGTTGGTCTAAATTTGTCTCAGCAAGACCGGTTCCTAGAGATTGCCAATGACAACCTTGAAGATGGCATCAAATAGAAAACGGCAATGCATGACATAGAAGAAACCTAGGGACCTCAACGTCAAATGCTAGGGTTGGGCTTCTATGCCTAAATAGGTCCTTTGATTGTGCATGAATATGGTTTGTGGATCAATCCCTAATAATGTAATTGTGCATGGATATGTCTGCACCAAGTTACGGCACAACCTTAAAAGGAACCTTGGACTTATCTTGAGCATCACTTAAAGTGGACAACGTTTTACGAAATATCCAATTGCCTGGAAAGTGTTCTGCATTTGGTTACCGCTTGTTCTTTAGTTTATTTAGCTCAAGTTAGTTTATTGTATTGCATAATAGTCTTATTTAGTATTGTTCGTAAAGCAAAATTACCATTATTACCTTTCATTTGCATCCTAGTTAAGTGCATAAACGGTTATATACGTGGCTTACAGATTCAGAATAGTTTACCTTTTAGCTCTCTGAGGTTTTGACACTTGATATATACTTATCTAAGGTAAACTAAAGAAGACCTAAGATTCATGCATTCACTTTAGTATAGCTAGCGCGATGTATACTATTCAAATTCATCTGTCTAGCTAGATAATATAAATCAAATTGTCATTCCATATAATCTTTCTGTAACTTAATAATTTGTTCATATATGCCTACCTTGCTGATTCAGTATCAGAAACAGAGCTAGACTTTGCTGCTGCACCTGTGATCAACGGGTATTTAGGGGATTTGTCCAAGTTGGAGAAGTTTATAGCTCCACCCTGCATTGATACGAAAGAAAAAGTAAGGCAGAGTAAAATTTGGTTACTAATAGTACAAGGAACCAATAAATGCATGCTACTACAAACTCAGAAATACTACATGTGAGGATGTAGCAGCAAATCAATGCATACTTTGACTGCACTGCGGTTTCCACCACCCAACACGACATCCGACTCGAAGGCGCGGTCTATGGTGGTTGCCGCAACCGTCATGATCCATGGCGCTGCGTTCACCACCGTGGAGGCCTCCGGCCCAGCATTACCTGCCGAGCACACCACGGTGGCCCCCTTAGCCACGGCATGGAAGGAACCGATGGCGATGGGGTCCTCGGAGAAATCCGGGCTGAAGTAGGGCGACGCGCCAAGCGAAACCGAGATGACATCCACGCCATCGCCGATCGCGTCGTCGAAGCCAGCCAGGATAGCCGACCCGGCGCAGCCTTCGTCGGAGCACACACGGTACATGGCCACCCGTGACGCGGCGGATCCCCCCTTTGCGGTTCCTGAAGCCAGGCCGTAGTAGGAGGCGCCGGTGACGGCGTTCCCTGCCGCCGTGGACGAGGTGTGCGTCCCGTGGCCGGCCTCGTCCCGCGGCGAGTTGCTGCTGCTCCATGATCGGGCGCCGGCGGCGTCTACCTCTCCGAGATCGTAATATCTTGCTCCGATCAGCTTCCTGCACTTGCCACAAATTAAACGTCGTGCATGACTTAATAATTCGTTCTGCTATGGTAAGTAGAGTATGCGACTGACTTGTTGCAGTTGGAGGAGTTGAAGTCAGCCCCAGCCATGCAAACCCCCTTCCATCTGCTTGGGACAGCTCCGAAGCCGGTGTCGTCGAAGCTGGGTGACTCGGGCCAGATGCCGGAGTCTAGGAGACCGATGATGGTGTCTGTGACTGTGGTGGGTGCCAATGATGATGACGATGAGGCCGCGGCTTTAGGCCGAGCCCCGGCGTCGATCTTGACGTCCGTCTGTTGGAGAAAATCCCACGACCTGGTGGTGTGGAGCTGGTACACCGGGTCGGCGAACACGGAAACCACGCCAGGCTTCTTCCTCAGTGCGGCGGCCTCGTCCTTGGACAAGCGCGCTGCAAACCCCGAGAACCCGTGCTTGTACTGCTGCACCACTACACTCTGCGCAACTTTTCCCCTGTGGATGGGTGGGTGGGATATGTGCATGCATGCATAGACCGGTTAGTTGTCGCATGAATTTTGAGAATTATTAGACGTAGTGGAAACACTTGCGCGCACCTGCTGAGAATGGAGCCGACAAGACGGAGGTGGCTCTCCTGGAGAAAGTTTGGCGATGTTCGCCGCGGCACGGCGCCCATGTACACCACGTACACGTCGTGGCTCCTCTCGCCTGCTAGACCTCCTCCCGGCCGGACAGCGAGAAGAGCGACGACGAAGCAGAGCGGCAACCACATGACGTATCGAATCGATCGATCTGGTCCTAGCTAGTTAGCTTTTTTTTTTTTTGCGAATGGGTCCTAGCTAGTTAGCTAGATGCATGGCGAGACACTTTATGGTATGGTACCTACTGCTCAGTTAATTTAGCCAGTTGAGCGCTGCATAAGTTATGTCCTTGAAATATATGCACTGCCACATGAGTTGCATCATTTATAGGCGCGATCAATCGTGCAGATCTGTAGCTCAAGACTGCTAGCTCGATGGTGGGCTGTGATGGTGCGTGCACTAGCTAGCTAGCAGCAGTAGCGACTCGCCCACGCCTGTGTTATAACTGGAGTGGAGTGGACTACCTAGTGCTCGCTCAGTGTGATCCGATCACCTTATCTCGGTTCAAAGTGGCAATGGAGCGTGCTAGAGGCGAGCTGGACAGGATAGGAGACCACTTTCTGCATGCCCACCGTGAGTTGCATTTGGTGCTAATCCAATTGTGGTAACTAGCTAGTGACATCCCCGAGGTGGACTCATGCTTACCTAGATAAAATGGTTAATAAGCTACTAGTAGATAGTTGAATGGGGCGGGGCCAAACTAGTTTTACCCTCCACCACCACCGCCACCGCCCCAGTAGCCACTAGTGGAGGTTTTATATGTATACATATCTTGTGGCCTGCATATCTCTCATCGTGGCTTGACCTCACAATCTCATTGCCTTCTCGAAGACCCACCTCCTCCAGTACTTGGATGAAGAGAATCTGTAATTTCACTAAATCTGCCTACATATATACTCCCTCCGTTTCAAAATATAAGATGTTTTAGCTTTGTACAAGGAGTGTACCTAGACTCTTTTAGTGTGTAGGTTCATGTAAGTTTGGAATGAACCTACACACTAAAAAGCGTCTAGATACACTTCTTTCACAAAGCTAAAATATCTTATATTTTGAAACAGAGGGAGTATATGAAAACCATGAAGCAAGAGCAATATATCTGAGAGACATAGTGCAGGCTGGGCTGAAGAGAGACATAATTTAGAGTTTTTTTTTAGAGCAACCCGGCAGGAGCGCTGCCTATTCTATTAGAAGAGGGAAAAACCACGACCACAAGTACAGAGAATGGCATGTTTAGATTGAAGCGGGAACATGCTGGAAAACCACTTTATCGAAAAACAAAAAGAGGAGAAAAACTAGTCCGGCTCAGCTGAGATAGCCGGCCCCGCTGCAACATAGGCGCCAGCCCTCTGAAAGATGTCGTTCCGAGTAATGGATGCCACCTCGATGTAGGTGAGCCGCTTGCCAGTGAAGATTCTGCGGTTTCGCTCCTTCCAGGCGTTCCATAGGGTGTATAGCAGACGACCACTCCGGCGATGCTGCTCGGCTTTCGATCGTCCAGTGATCAGGTCGTCCCACCAGTCCGAAATTGATGGGAAGGATGTGCCGTGGCTGCTCATAGCCTCGTTGTCCCAGGATTGGATTGTGTTCCAGACCGCCGTCGTGAAGGGGCAGTCTTTACAGAGGTGGGATACCGTTTCCGGGGCAGAGCCGCACAAGCTGCAGGTCGGGTCGTGGGGCCAGCCTCTGATGGACATCATGTCAGCAGTAAGTAATTTTCCATGCAGAGCCAGCCAGGAAAAGAGCTTACACTTCGGCTCCGCATCGGCAAACCATATCTTTTCGGCCTTAAATTTAGAGAAGGAGCCGTTGAATTGCACGTGGTACGCCGAACTTGCCGTATAGATGCCATCGCTAGTGAGGTTCCATCTGATGGAGTCTTTTTCCGAAGGGTTGAGATGCGTCTGCTGAGTGATGTCCTAGACCTCGATGTACTGGGAGAGTTGAGTAGGGGTGTTTAGTCTAGCCACACAGCGGATCCAATTCCCTTGGTCGAGCTCTTTTGTGACAGATTTTTTTTTTCTAGTTGCAATCTTGTATAGGTCGGGAGCTTTGAGGCGCAGAGGCCCTTGGCCACTCCAGTTGTCGTGCCAGAAAGAGGCCATTTCACCATTCCCGATGGTAATCGTCGTGGATGTTTCACCATTCCCGATGGTAATCGTCGTGGACACCCTAAAAAGGGCCATGTCAGCCTGGCTACAAGGCAGCTTTGAACCGGCCCAAGTGCGTTCGGGGTCATTCCACAGCAGCCAAGGCCAACGCAATCGCAGAGCCCTCCCAGTGCGCTCCAGATCTGTCATCCCCAACCCGCCGAAGGCTTTAGGAAGACAGACAGTCTTCCAGTTGACGAGGGCTTTACCCTTTGCTGCGTGCTCTCCTTCATCTCCAGCCCACACAAAGTTCCTGACAATCTTTGAAATCTTCTGTCGGGCCCAACTTGAAAGCGGGATGGCCGTTGAGTGGTAGATTGCCGTGGCCATGAGGACCGATTTTGCAAGGGTAACTCGTCCCGGTCGCGCAATGTGCTTACCGTACCATCCCGGGAGCTTTCTAGCAATTTTGTCGAAAAGTGGCTGGACATCCACTTTACGGAGAGAGCGGACGTGGAGCGGTAGGCCAAGATATCTGCCCGGGAAGGTGGCGATCTTAGCAGGGAAATCTGCCAGAACATCATCAAGATCGATTTGTCCGCATTGCACCGGGAAGACCTCAGTCTTAGCCATGTTGGTGACGAGGCCACTTGCTTTGCCGAAGCAGTCAAGGATGGCCATAATGGCCTGCAATTCCTCTCTGATAGGGTTTACAAAGATTCCAGCATCGTCCGCATAGAGGGAGACTCTGCAGGTTGTCATGCGCGATCGTATTGGGCTCAGAATTCCTGCGAGGGTCGCCCTAGAGAGGATGCGTCGCAGAGGGTCGATGGCCAGGATAAAAAAGCATCGGCGATAGTGGGTCTCCCTGACGTAGGCCCTTGGCGTGCCAGAAAGACATTCCGGGGTCACCATTAAGGAGAACCCTCGAAGATGAAGAGGCGAGGGTGAGGCATATCCAGTCTCGCCACATCGGCCCAAAGCCGATGGCCGAAAGCACTTCGAGAAGGTAGGCCCATCCGACGGAGTCGAAAGCTTTGGAAATGTCCAGCTTGAGGAACATACTAGGCGTTTTTTAGGAGTGCAGCTCTCTGATGAGGTTTTGAACGTGCAGGAAATTATCGTGGATGCTTCTCTTCTTAACAAAAGCACTTTGACATTTGGAAACAATGACGGGGAGGACGGGCGCCAGGCGGTTGGCCAGAAGCTTTGAGAAAATTTTGGAGAGGCTGTGGATGAGGCTGATGGGTCTGTAATCGCCAGCAGTCGCGGCGTCCAGCTTCTTCGGGATGAGAACGATGTTTGCCGAGTTTACGAGATGAGCACAGTTTCCCCGAAGCTTGGACATGTGGGTGATGGCCGAGATGACGTCGACCTTGATAATATCCCGGCAAGATTTGAAGAAAGCACCGATGTATCCATCTAGGCCCGACGCTTTGACCAAAGGCAGGGAGAACACTGCCTCTTTTGTCTCGTCGTTCATGAAGGGAGCATCGAGCTCCGAGAGGTCGTTTGTGGTGTATCCTAGGCCTTCCCAATCCAAACTGGTCTGACGCGGAGCCGCCGTTCCCAGTGCTCGTGCTGATGGACTGGATGTAGACCATCCTCCTGCGGCCATTTGCCCTAGCATGGAAAAGCTTTGTGTTGGCGTCGCCCAGGTAGATCCAGGTTAGCCTTGATCTTTGGCGCAGTTTAATTTTCTGGATTGTGAGCAGGCCCACGTAGGTTGCCTTAAGGCGAGACCGAAGATCTCTTTCCTCAACCGAAAGAAGTCTCGACTCTTCTGCAACATCAAGTCGCCCGATAATCTCCTTAGCCCGGATGTAGACCCTCCTCCTGCGGCCATTTGCCCTAGCATGGAAAAGCTTTGTGTTAGCGTCGCCCATGCGGATCCAGGTTAGCCTTGATCTTTGGCGCAGTTCAATTTTCTGGATTGTGAGCAGGCCCTCGTAGGTTGCCTTAAGGCGAGACCGAAGATCTCTTTCCTCAGCCGAAAGAAGTCTCGACTCTTCCCCAACATCAAGTCGCACGATAATTTAGAGCTCTTTTCATTGCTAATTCACATACTACTAGCAAAGTTGGCGCGGCGCCCGTAGGCTGTCAGTCTCTTTCATTATCAATGTAAAGAAGATTCAAGGAAAGGAATTAGTTAACCACTAACCTGAATGGTAGAACCAATAACTCAACCCGTGGCGATTGGTCGCCATTGTCATTGGCAGACCGAGGCCATATACAAACGATTACAAACTTCAGAAAATGTGATATATAGTCATCACTATCGCAATGGAAAACATAGGTGAGGGTCTGCATCACCTATCTAAAAGCCTTTGTATTAGCAACAGTAAAATTAGAGAAAATAGAATATAATATTTATTCAAAGAAGTCTAAAGAGTGATAAATATGTACAAAAAGAAAAAACTGCAGATGCACAATTTTCGGAGTGATGTTTAGGTACCATGGATGTGAATTCAATTGCATAATAGCCCTTTAAAACCAATGTATTTTTTTCCACCATGAAACATAAATATACAACAGGCCAAAGAATAGAGCGGACCATCAAAGGATATCAGCAAGTCTGAAAGTCCTACGGTCTAAATGTATTTCTACAAAATTAACAACCAAGTTCCCAGTATAAAATCTTTGAAAAATCATACATTTGAATAGATATACATAATGCACAAATCACGAGCTGAAAATCAAAGACTATAGTAATAACATTTTTTAACATAAGATTAGAAACTTTGAGCTCTCCATGACACCTGCAAGATCCTGAAGTCAACATAAAAAAGGAATTCTACATCTGACTCGGACTCTACACAATGCAGAATTACATTAAAAAGGACACAAACCAGTTGACTCTACTTCTAGCCCCAATGCTTTTCTGTCTAAATCACCTCCTGCATCCAACTTGCTTATAGCCTCATAATAACAATTGTCAAATTAGTGAAATCAGAATGCTCAAACAGATATAGGGCGTCAATACCACTTTCCTCACCCGACTAATTATTATTCTCTTCCTGGCATATATAGCTAGTTTTGGTGGTGGTGCAGACTTGAGTATTTATTGGATGTGAGATATAATTGATATTATAAGGTAGCTAAGTAGATATATTGATTGCTTTACAGAGAAGATGGACCGCCACTGATTTATATTACTGCTGACAGATAAGAGTTGAATTATGCTAGACTATATATTACATCGAGTTGAACATACCATCAGTGCTAGACTATATATTACACAAGTTGAACGTACCACCGCTGATTTGATTCTACTGTTTCAACTCAATTATTAATGTCCGTCGTTCTCTTCCTTGTTGGGGGAGAGGATTACAACGATCCGGTTCTTTGGCACTCAGAAGGGCAAGGATAGCCCGGTAATGAAGGGGTCTAGTGGCTCCGGTGAACACTTATTACAGGAGTCCAAGGATCAGCGCTCACTTCCAGCTGGGGGAAATAACTGAAGGCGGACAGGATTTGAGGAGCCATGCGGTGGAGGATGACTCTACAATTTCTTGATGGCTTGCTGCAACAAAATAAAAATTTTGACATGGCAGGCTGAGGTGGATGGCTTGCATGTTAAGAGAAATACCTAAGTGGGGATGACCTATTTAGATATTATAGATGGGGTACCTGTGATGGCTGATACAATATGCGATTCAGAAGATTAGAAAGTTCTCTAAGCTAGTAATTGTGGCGACTCATTTCTGCATGTACTCAGAATTACAGTTGACTTGCATTAAAAGGAAAGCAGAGGTTGGTGTGACTCAATTCTAACTGCACTCAAAGTTACAAATGACAAGGGCGGAAGATCTAGCAGGATGGTGCAACCAACCAAGAAGGGAGACATCACGCAAAAACACATCAAAGTCTACAAGTTAAGATGTAAGACTAAGTTGAGCTATATATAAGAGGGTGTAGAGGTCCAACGGACAACCCCATCCAGAAATTTTCTCCCAAAACCTATATGGTATCAAAGATAGGTTCAACAGATAACCCCATCCAGAAAACCTAGATGTAAGACTAAGTTGAGCTATATATAAGAGGATGTGGAGGTCCAACAGATAACCCCATCCAGAAATTTTCTCCCAAAACCTACATTAACCATTCTGACTATATACATGACACATGGATTTGTACCATCTAACCAAAAGTAATGCAGTACGGAGTGAGACAATTTATAGATTTATATAGTTGCTACTTTTCCTCTTTTTACTCATTCTGATGCAACACAATAGCATGGAAAACTCTGTAAATCCATAAGCTTTGCCAAAGATAAGACCTTTTCATTTTGAAGACACATTGCCTCAAAAAGTTGGAAGGCCCTAAATCTGATATCCTTGATTGTAAGAATATATGCAGATTGGACCTGGAGGTGGAACATGTAACAGAAGTATGAGACCATAACATGCGGTGATGCTTAATAAAAGAGCAAGACCTTGATTGATTAACATTGCACACTTTTTGACTCCCAACCGCAAGCAAAACAAATACTCATGCGTTTAGTTGATTAGATAAAGCCTAGACAGTACCAAGGAAAGATCCATCCTATAATCTAATATTTTCTTGGTATATTCTCAAACTATATCTATTCTTAAATGTAAAAAAGAAATTGTTTCAATGGATATCGCTGTTGTGCTAAAAAAATTATAGGAGCATATGAACATCGAGTTAAACAAAGACAGTACCAAGGAAAGACATCACCATACTCCTCTTATATAGGGGCTAATTTTTTTTGCAGAGAATGTGCATATACTCAGCAGGAGGACCTAAATATAGACATACTGAAGCACAATTTCCAAGCCTACACATTATGCTGTAGCTACTTAGGTCCAAAAACAACAGAGCCTTCATATTGGTGATTGCTGAAAGGAATTTCATGCCTCTCAAAATTAATAATGCATCAGCTGAATGCTCTTGAACCCTCAGTCTCACCTTGCACATTTTGTTGCCCAAATCATCTACCTAGGTCTGTATTCTTCCACAAATCCCAAGGTCATGCATAAACTGGACAGAAAATATAACAAATTGACAACTTGAAACCTCAAACTTGTGACCTGCGACCCCATTCCCTACGACTTGCTGGTGTTTTTCTGTAACCATATAGCTTACCTAAATCGAAAGGTCCTTGTACATGGAGGCCACCAAGAGATCACACATAACTGATAATTCTTGAACAAAGTCGCTTGAACTGCCGGGCAGCATGTTCGTAGAGCGTGCCAGCACAGTAGACCCTGACATGCGCCTCCTATGTATGATGATGTGAGCTAATTTTGTAATAAGATAAAGTAGTACGGAAACTCAAGTACATTGAAAGCTAAAGCTGGTTGGTTACATTGCAGCAAAACATAGAGTAACATTAATAGATAATAAAATGAGCAGATCAAGCCAACTGCATGGATATCGTGTATAGATCATAATAGGTGGATCAAATATATGAATGTTCAGAAGGTACCAGTTGGTCAACGACAATGAAGCCCAACTCATAAACATTCTGCACTTAATCCTTGTTCTACCAAATTCGCGAGACAGGCACAACAACTTTTCACCGAGACACCCGAGGTAACAAATCTTTCAGCGAGTTTGTTTGCACTGCTACTCTCTTAGGTCCCCTGCAGAATACTATCTTCAGTAAGACACATATGAGTAGTGTTATAACTTATCGTTTGAAGGATGCAGAGATTAGGTGAAATTGATTAATTAGAATGGCTGTCAGGAGAATGGACAACCTAAATCAACGCCTAAGCAGTGACCAGATAGATATAAACTGAGAAACATGTGTATGCAAAACAAGAAAGATAGGAAGGAAAACAGCCTATTTTGAAGTCTGATCAGCCTGACAACACACTATCGTCTACTTGGGCCAGAATAGCTCCTTTTATCGCTTTTTTGTCCTCATGGGTTCCATAGTAGGTTGCAAAAAGACAGTGTGTTGGTATATTATTACCGTGATTAACCGGTGAACCCGAGAGGCGCAGCCAATAAGCGACCAAAAGAGCCACCATAATTAGGAAAATCTACAGGTAAGATAGAAATCCAAATCAAGAGCAAAATAACAACAGTAGTAACAGCACAATGATACGGAAAAAATAAATGAGAGCAATACCATCAGAAGGCTCGACCGGGCCGCTCACGGAGACGACTATCACACCTCTGGTTAAACCTAGAGCGCCTCCATGGGGTAATGCTCGTGGAAGTGGACCTACAGCTTGGCGCCGCCGGAGGCTTAGAGTGTGCCCCTGCCCGCTACCCCGCCTACGTGATCATCTTCCTGTTTGGTTGATTATGTACACAAAATTCCTCCTGTTAGCCACCAAAGCAACCGAAAGGCGTCTCCACAGATCCTCTAAAATTGGGAGGAGTCCTGACCTCCAGAAAAATTCTCCAAAATCAAGAAAACATAAACTAAAAAGGATGGGCAGTGGGGATTCGGTGGGGAACGGCGGCGCATTCTGAGATTATCGGGGACCTTGTATCTGAACCCTGCGCGCGGCCAACCTGCCACTCGGTGAGCTCCTTCTGCAGCTGGTTGGAAGCGATCGAACAAAAAATTAGCCCAATCGCCCACCGAAACGGCCAGTCAGCCGCCTCTGCCACGGGAAGGGGAACCTGATGGGCTGGAGATGGAGAAGACGGAGGAGGATTAGGGTTCGATACTTTTTGGAATGGAATCGAGAAGATGTAATGGGGAATGCTGCATCGAGCCGTCCTAGGTGATTCTCCCAAGTACGTGGGAGACATCAGACGTCAGGAAGAGAAGAGAAAAGGGGGGGGGCAGGGCCGCTGCTCTCCCGAATGGTGGAATTCATAGGCGGCGTCTGCTCGGAGCTCCCCGCGGCGGCGGACTTGGCGGGCCTCCTCGTCGTCGCCCACGGCGGCCGCTGCCGTTAGAGAACTTCAGGCCGTCGTCCGTCCTGGCAGCAGCGAGCGCCCAACCCAGGGTCGGAGTTCCCAGCGGGGAGCAGCTCCACCCCGCGCACCGACGAAAGGGAGCCCAAAGCGAGCGGGATCCAGGGCAGTGCCAGGGAATGGGAGGCGAGGAGGCAGGACCATACCTGGCCAACCGGCCGGCACGGCTCGCGTAGCTCTACCACCACGATAGGCTAAGCTAACGGACCCATGCCAGCCTTGAAGTAAACGGGCAGGTATGTGACACGTTTGGCACATCGAATTGATCTTAGTTTATCTATTTTAGACTATTTTAATAAAAATAATATTAAAAGTTGGTAAATATATATAAAATAAAAATAAAATAAGGTTAACGGGCGTGCCGTGCCGGCACGTGGGCTTTGCCTCAAGGTCCAGACACGGCTCGAGCCAGGTCACGTGCTGGGCACGGCCCGTTAAGTGGTGTGTCGTGGCGGGCATGTATGCCTGCGTGTCGGCCAGCCAAAACACGGTTTGACGGCCAGGTATAGGCAGGACGTGGGTAAACGAGGCGTGGCACCAGTTGTTGGGAGTTTTTTTTTGAAAATTCCACCGAATAAAAATTACAAATAGTCACTGGATTAGTACCAACACTAGCGCAAGCCGAAGGCGCCGTCGTCCTCGCCCCTACATCACCGGAGCCGGGCAAAACTTGTCGTAGTAGAGCTTGTTGTATTAGACAGACAGAAAGTCGTCATGCTAAATCCATAAGATGGACTAGCGCACTAGAGCAATAACCATCGCCAATGATACCATATATAGATCGAAGGAGACTGACCTGAAAACAAACCGACAAACACGAAAACAGACAGAATCCCAGGAGATCTGTCGACGCTAGATGCACCACCGGAGCGAGCATAGAGCGGGAAGAATCTTATTTTGACTTTAGGACGTAGTCGTCGCCTCAACATCCCGATGAAAACACTAAAAAATCGACGAAACAAAGAACAAAAAACCTCCCGTCGGCGAGAGGTCGTGGTCCGCCACACCTCCAAGACCCTAGGGCCATCGAAGGTGGAACGGGCCGATGACATCACCGACGAGGGGTGCGGAACCCTAGATGGGTTTTTCTACTCCCGCCGCCTCTCCCCGGTGGTAGTAAGTGTTAATGTTTGGTGGAACGATGCGTATCCATTCGGACCATCGGTTGCATGTTATATAGATAGGGAAAAGCTCCCTATGTGGCATGTACAAGGATTGTACATGTACGCCGGAGTACTACTCTGTACACGTACACGTACCTATTACATACTCTAACATCCCCCCTTAATCTAAACCACGGGAGAGGTTTAGATTAAGTTTGAACTCATCTAAAGATTTTACAGCAAGAGGTTTGGTAAAGCCATCAGCTATTTGGTCCTTAGTGGAGATAAACTTGATATCAAGACTGTTACTAGCAACTCGCTCACGAACAAAGTGATAATCAATATCAATATGTTTAGTCCTGGCATGAAACACTGGATTGGCAGAGAGAAATGTGGCCCCCAGATTGTCGCACCATAAACAAGGCCTCTCACGGAGCGTCACACCTAGCTCACGAAGAACAGCTTCAACCCATATTAACTCTGTAGTGGCATTACCAAGAGCTTTGTATTCAGCCTATGTACTAGAACGAGATACCATGGCTTGTTTTCTGGCACTCCATGCTACCAGATTCGGACCTATAAAGATAGCAAAGCCGCTAGTGGAGCGGCGATCCTCGAGGCAACCTGCCCAATCAGTATCTGAAAAAGCATTGGGAAGTGTAGAAGAGGACCTCCTGAATGTAATACCAAGCTAAGATGTGTCCTTAACATAGCGAAGAATGCGTTTAGCAGCAGTCCAGTGAGCTGTTGTGGGAGCATGAAGGTATTGGCAAACCTTATTGACGGAGAACGACAGGTCTGGCCGTGTAAGAGTGAGGTACTGAAGAGTACCAACAATAATGCGATACTGAGAACTATCATCAGGTCCAAGAGGAGTACCTTCATGCAGAGATAATGGCTTGGACGTAGAGATGGGAGTTGGGGCCGACTTACAGTCCAGTATACCAACTCTAGTAAGGATGTCATGAGCATATTTTTGCTGAGTAAGAAGCAATCCATCATGTGTGCGAGTGACCTCCATATCGAGAAAGTAATGAAGATCTCCCAAATCTTTGATAGCAAAATGAGTAGTGAGGTCCTTGAGCAGGATAGAAATAGCAGCATCAGAGGAACTTGTTACAATGATATCATCAACATAAATTAAGACAAATATAGTGACTCCAGACTTGTCATAGAGAAACAAGGGAGTGTCAGCCTTGGAGGGAATAAAACCAAACTCTTGCAATTTCGCACTCAATCTCGAATACCATGCACGAGGTGCCTGTTTTAATCCATAGAGAGCCTTATCAAGCCTGCATATGTGACGAGGAGCATCAGGATGTTCAAACTCAGGTGGTTGTTTCATATAAACCTCCTCTTCCAGAACACCATGAAGAAACGCGTTCTTGACATCTAACTGCCGAAGACTCCAACTACGGGAGACAGAGATAGAGAGAACAATGCGAATCGTGGCAATCTTGACAACAGGATTAAAAGTATCTTCATAGTCAATACCATACCTTTGTTTGAATTCTTTTGCAACCAGACGTGCTTTTTAACGATCAATAGTATCATCAGCACGTCTTTTGATACGATAAACCCACTTACAGTCAATAATGTTCTTGTTGGTGCTGGGAGGAACGAGAGTCCAAGTCTTGTTCAACATAAGAGCATCATACTCATCTTGCATCACATCGCACCAATGAGTGACACTGATAGCATCAGGTAAATTGTGAGGTTCACCTATAGAGGAGAGCAAGCCATATCTCACTGCACCATCAGTATACTATTTTGGCTGTTTGATACCTTTTTGTAGACGAGTGCGGGGTCCTGGTGGCGTTGGAGGTGGTGCAACATCGAATGTACTAGACATAGTCGCCAATGACCCGGCGGATGTGACGGGAGACGGCACAGCTGGAGACACTGGAGGGGAGGCCGCAGGGGATCCAAACGGACCAGTTCCGTCATTGTCGGGCGGGGTGCATGTGCTAGGGGAGACAGCATGGCTCCCAGCGCCATGCGTCACCTGGGGAGTGGAGGCGGGCGGCAGGAACGCGATCGTCGGCACGCAGGGCGTGGGCGTGCGCGCGGGAGAGACCGGCGCGGAGCACGAGGCCCTGGGACCACGTGGTGTCCCAGGAGGATCTACACCGGGATCGGTGCCTACAGGGGAATGTTCCCCGGAATCTTCTTCGGTGTTTGTGTCGGTTTCATCATCTTGTGAGCTTAGATCATCAGATGATTCCGAGATCTGTGTAGTATCTTTTGCACCATAATTTCCGCCTACTGCTGCATCTACCTATGGATCATAAACAGAAGGAACACAAACAGGCACAATATTAGACATATGTTCATCATTATTTTGTGCAACCTCAAATGGAGTGGATGATGGAAGTAGAAGAATTTCCTTTTTGAGAAGAGCACCAGCATTAGGATGAAGTTCATGGAAGGGAAAGACATTCTCATCAAAGACTACATCACGAGATTATAGACGCGGCCCGTGGAGACATCTAAGCATTTAACTCCCTTGTGAAGAGGACTATAGCCAAGGAAAACACACCATTTTGAATGAAAGGTAAGCTTCCTAGTGTTGTATGGACGAAGATTGGGTCAACAAGCACAGCCAAGGTTCGAAGAGCATCATAATTGGGTGAGATGTGTAGAAGACGTTCAGTGGGAGATTCAAGATTTATGACTTTTCTAGGAAGTAAGTTTATGAGAAACGTGGTTGTGAGGAAAGCTTCATCCCAGTATTTGAGAGGCATGGAGGCATTAGCGAGCAAAGCAACGCCAACTTTAACAATATGACGATGTTTTCTCTCAACAGAACCATTTTGTTGGTGGGCATGTGGACACGAAACGTGATGAACGATGCCAGTCTTTTGAAAGAAAGCATGAAGTTTCTCATACTCCCCCCCAATCAGTTTGCATAGTAACAATTTTCCTATCAAACTTACGCTCAACATAATTTTGCCAATTTAGAAAGGCTTGATAAACATCGGAGCGTTTTTAAGCAAATAGATCCAAACAAACTTGCTATAGTCATCAATGAAGCTTACATAATAGGCATGTTTTCCAACAGAAACAAGTGCAAGACCCCATACATCAGAAAAGACTTGCTCAAAAGGCATAGTGAATCTACTGGTGGAGATGGGGTATGGCAATTGGTGACTCTTGGCTAACTGACAAGAATCACATATATATGGAGTAGTTTCTGGAGTCTAAGCTATCTTATTTCTTCTAAGAACTTGTTGAACGATAAACGAAGATGGATGTCCTAAGCGACGATGCCATGTAGGTGATGATGGATTTATTGTGATGAATGCATGCTTGGAGGACGCGGCAGAGATGGGCATCAAGGGATAAAGTCCTCCATGGCAGGGGCCTTTAAAGAGAGTTCGTCGTGTGGCTTGGTCCATGATCAAAAAGAAGAACAGATGAAATTCAATAAAAACATGATTATCAAGGGTAAAACGATGGACAAATAGAAGGCTTTTAGATGCACTTGGAACATGTAGAATATCATGAAGATTAAAGAAATTATGTGAGGTGCGCAAAACTGATCGAGAAAAGTTACTAATGTGCATACCTGTGCCTTCAGCGGTGTGAACACGATCCTGACCATTATACTTGTCATGCATGTGGATAAGTTTGTGATTATGTGCTCAATCTCAGCAAGCTCTTCCGTGCTTGATTTCCAATTGCAGCAATTGGAACATCATCATTAGCACTTGGTGCAATACATACCATTATACTTGTCAGCGGTGTGAACATGGTATCAGAGCCATCCTCTTCCGTGCTCTAGCTGCCGCAAACCCTAAATCGACGTTGATACGTCCATTTTGCATCACTATTCTATGTCTTAATTAACTATTATCCATTGATATATTTCGTATTGAGAGGTGATTGATACATTGCAAATGTATCTATAATTTTTGATGTTCCATGCTTGGTTTTATCTACTTTCTTATGTTTTGTTCCAACTTTGGAGTACTTTTCATATGATTTTTTGGACTAACCTATTAACAAGATGCCACAGTGCCAGTTGCCTGTTTTCTGCTGTTTTTGGTTCCAAAAAGTCAGAAAATCAATATTCTCAGAATTGGACGGGACAAAAGCCAAAGTTCCTATTTTACCGGAAGACTCACGGAGCCAGAATACGAGACGGAGGAGGGCCAGGGCCTGGCCACACCCCCCAGGCGCGGGCTAGCCTTACCCACGCCACCAGGTGGTGTGGGGCCCCTGGCACCCCCTCGGTCTCCCCTCTCGCCTATAAGAGCCTCCCGATACCAAAACCCAAAAACGTTAAGCCTCCAGCCACGAAAAGTTCCGCAGTGCCGCCGCCACCGAAGGGGAGATTCAGGGGACAAAAAGTCTCTGTTCCGGCACCCTGCCGGAACGGGGAAGTGCCCCCGGAGCCATCTCCATCGATCTCCACTGCCATCTCCATCACCATTGCTGATTCCCATGATGAGGAGGGAGTAGTTCTTCCTCGAGGCTAAGGGTTCTACCGGTAGCTATGTGTTCATCTCTCTCTCTATGCATGATCATATTGTGATCATGAGCTTTGTAATCAAGTAGATCTACCTTACTACTTAAGTGCTTTATTAGATCTCTGCTCTCCCCATGTCTGTGAAAGTTACAGCGTGCACACCATGGTGGCACTTAGGCTAGAGATTACAAATACTTGTTATGAGTTATATTTGGAGTTGGATGTCTTCATGAAAATGTGGTGTTTGTTGGACTCATCTAGTACTCAAGGTAACAGTGTGGGGTTTTCTAGATGGGAAAGGCTTACTTTGAGGTGTGCTGTTATAGCCCTACCAATGATTAGAGTGTTCAACCGGATAGTAGTTAAGAGTAGTATCATAAAGAGAGGATATATTTATGAGAGAGTGTTCACTAGTGAAAGTATGATCCCTAGGCCTTGTTTCTAAGCACCGAA
This sequence comes from Avena eriantha, assembly GCA_910589775.1. Classification (NCBI taxonomy): domain Eukaryota; kingdom Viridiplantae; phylum Streptophyta; class Magnoliopsida; order Poales; family Poaceae; genus Avena; species Avena eriantha. Next base: position 169,817,644 of record OU342742.1, on the reverse strand, counting down.
ACACCGTTTGCTATTAGATCTGTTACATGTTTGCTTGCTTCCATCTTTATTTCAGTTTGTCTTTAGTCTTTTCCACGCCATCAATCTATTTCCTAGCACCGTTACCACTTATAATTATCCATACCACTTGTATTTCACTATCTCTTCGCCGAACTAGTGCACCTATACACCTGACAAGTGTATTGGGTGTGTTGGGGACACAAGAGACTTCTTGTATCTTGCTTGCAGGGTTGCTTGAGAGGGAATACCTTTGACCACTTTCTCCCTGAGTTCGATAAACCTTTGGTGATCCACTTAAGGGAAAACTTGCTGCTTTTCTACAAACCTCTCCACTTGGAGGCCCAACAACTGTCTACAAGAATAGAAGTGCGTAGACATCAAGCTATTTTCTGGCGCCGTTGCCAGGAAGGTAAGGTAAAAGGTACTCACATCCTCCGGTGTGAGTGGTCGAAGTTATTTCCTTTAGATTCTGCAATTTTGTCTTTTTGTTTCTTGTTTTCACTAGTTAGGCTTAATGAAAAACAACAAAAAAATTAGAGAGCTTTATAGTATTTATCTTGTGTTAGGACATGAAGTGTTTGAAGAGAAAATTAAAAAATCTATGGAACTTTATTTGCATGCTAATAGCAATGTTGTTAGTATGAATTCTTTGGACACCATTATTGCTAATGCTATGGAAAAGTCTAAGCTTGGGGAAGCTAGTTTTTATGAAAATGATCTTTTTAGTTTCCCAACTTTGGAAGATAGCTATTCTATTGCTTATGATGATACAAAACCTCCAATATATGATGATTACAATGATGAATATGATATTTTCAGTCCACCTACTATTGGGGAGGAAATTAAGTATGATTACAATATGTCTCCTATATTTGATGATTATGGTGATGAGAATAATAATAGCTATTTTGTTGAATTTGCTCTCACTACAATTAATAAGAATGACTATGTTTATGTGGAGAGTGTTAATCCTTTTATGCATGTGGCTCATGATAAGAATGTTTTATGTGATATTTATATTGTTAATTTTATTCATGATCCTACTGAAAGTTATTATGAGAGAGGGAAACATGGTTTTATGCATCTCAATAATATTAAGTTTCCCCTCTTTATGTTGAAAGTCTTGAAGTTGCACTTGTTTTGCTTTACCATGCTTGTTGCTTTGTGCTTTCATGACTTGTTTCTTTACAAGATTCCTATGCAGAGGAAGTGGGTTAGACTTAAATGTTCTTTGAATTTGCTTCTTGATGCTCTCTTTTACTTCAATTCATATTTCTTTTGTGAGCATCTTTTCAAACTATCATGCCTAACTTAAAGGCGTTAAAGAAAAGTACTTATTAGGAGATAACCCAAAAGTTTTAGATGAGTCTTGGAAGTTATTACCTCTGTAATAACCGCTCCTTATTCTTTTTATTTGCTTTTTGTGCCAAGAGTAACCTCTAATGAGAGAGAAGTAATGATTGGGAAAGTTGCTGTCCCGAAACAGATTTTTATGCTTCACCGTAAATATTCGTGAGAGAGCTTTGTATGTCTGATTGAGCTTTAATTTTTTGTGCTTCTGCACCAGGTTGTTATCTAACTTTCGTTAGTTCAACACTTTTTGATTTGAGGAACATAAGGTCTTCTAAAAAAATCGTCTTTACCTGCTGGTCTGTTTTGACAGATTTCTGCCATTTTCTGCATTTGCTTCTTGTGGGTTTCTTTTTGAGTTCTTTTGGGGAATTGAGATTTTTGAGGGAAGTGCTACAGTAGATAGTGTACTAATGGAAGTTTATTTGGTGTTATAACTGAACCTTAAGACTTATTTATCTTAAGTGCACTAATGTTGCTAATAAAGATTGTGTGAAATTTTGTATGAAGGAAAAATTTCAGGTGTATGGAAGGAATGAGCAATGAGATGAAGGATGGACTAAAGCTCAAGCTTGGGGATGCCACGCGTGTCACCCCAAAAATTATCCAAGAAATACAAGCGTCAAAGCTTGGGGATGCCCAAGGCATCCCCTTCTTCATCAATAAAAATCTCAGGTTTCTTCCAAACACTTCATTTTTATTGTTTCATGCACAATTGTGTTGTTCTTGGAGCGTCTTTGTTTTTGTTTTTAGTTTTAGTTTGGTTGGTTTTCTTAGTTTGCTTGAATAATTTAGTTGTATCCCAACACACTTCTTTTGGAGAGAGACACGCTCTGTTTTCATTGCCTAGAACACTCTAGTTTTCATTCTTATTGTTCTGTGAGTGTTCTCTTTTGCTAGCACCGTGTTTAGCCTTAGTTTTCTCGTGCTTTCTGCCTAGAACTTTTTAGTTCTTTTTTGTGGATTTGTGAGACAAGCTCACTAATCTTTATTTATTATCATCTTTGTGAGTTGTTTCAAATAGTTTGGTTTGGATTGGAAAAGAGTAGGAAAGTTCATGCTTAAGTGTTAAAGAGAGCTTGTTTTTGACTGTGGCTTATGCTTTGTCATGCCATGCTTGATATTGTTTTGGCTTTATGCTTAGTATTCTTTGTTGTAGCATGACTTGTTATAAACAATTGAGATTGCTTAATGTGCCTTGGATGAGTCATGCGTTGTTTTAGCATACTAAAGTATAGTATAGTGGTATTCTCCTTTGATGCTTTATTTGGGTTGACTTGGCGCATGCTCACACCATGTTATGACTATCTCAAGTCACCATAGCCTGTATGATCCTTTAGTTTTCAACTTGTAGTATCACTTTATGCTTTGATCAATGATGTTTTGTCGCTCTGCATGATTATAACCATTATTGCTCTCTTAGTTTGTCGCTCCCAGTCTTTTGCTAGCCTCCACAACAAAGTATGAGTTCCACTCATGCATCCAACTCCCTAAACCAAGTTATTCCAAAGAGTCCACCATACCTACCTACTAGCTTATGCTATTCCAAGTATATTCATGATTTGTTTATCTTCCACTTGTTATGAGAAAACTAGTGATTAAAGCTCTCACGAACTTGATGGCACACTTTACTTTATTGCCTCTAATAAACTTGAACCATTGGGTCCTTATTTGTTGCGTATATGCTTGCGCTTTATAAGTTGAAATTAGCAGAACCATGTACCATGGGGAACGCTTTCAACATTGCACTTGTACTTTGTACCCCGTTGATATCATGATTCTTTTGCTTACGGATCCCGGCGGTGTGAAATAAAAGTGGAACTTGTAAGATCATGGAGTTTGTATGTGTGTTAGAGAAATGTCTGGGCCGCTAGCCTAAGCCATGCCTAATCATGGTGGAAACTTGCAGCATCACCATAATGAGCACTCTATGAAGCATCCTCAATAAAAACCTATGCAAATAGCAAATAAAAAGATCGCTGAGATGCTCATTGTATGCTTGCCTTGTCATTTTGATTATGGGAAAGCTCCCGTATCATGTGCAAGGGGTATCCTGTTGGCGGTTCTTAATGATACACATATACTTACAATGACAAGAGCTTACTCGTGACTAAAGTTGAGTAGCATGAGGATCGGTCTTCGTAAGTAAGGGGCATGAGATTTCGGTTTATAACTTATCAAGCATATCCTCTTAGTTGTGTCACTTTAACCTTAATCACCTTCAAGATGCTTATGATAGGGGCAATGAGAGCTGAAAGCTTTAAGTACCATAATTTTTGGAAGCTCTTTATGATACTTGAATCCCTACTTCCTTTTACAAAGGCTTTTCTTCCACCATTATATTGAGTCTCCACCTTCTATCTTTATGCACCTACTTTGAGAGCATAGTGGCCATTCTTAGTTTTATGTGCATTGTCCCAAGACTAGTTGATTGATGCATACTTTGATATTGCTTGTTTTAAACTATTGTATCTAGTCACTCTTATGAACTTTGAAGGTGTCCTATGCATTTATGTTTGCTAATCTCTGAGGGACAAGCTGAATACTATTATGCTATGTTTTCTTTATGTGAAACAAACAAACGTCTTGCAAAGCATTGTTATTCATGAATCTTTTGTTTGTGCCTTTTCATGTTGCATCATAGTTTCTTTGCTTATTGCTAGAACTTTGTCTTTCATGTTATGATTGAAGTACTATGATCCCAGCTTTGAATGTTTTGCAAATACTTTGATCAAGTCTTTGATGGTGCATGTCACCTCAAAAATTATTCTTTCTTTTTATCACTTACCTACTCGAGGACGAGCAGGAGTTAAGTTTGGGGATGTTGATACATTGCAAATGTATCTATAATTTTTGATGTTCCATGCTTGGTTTTATGTACTTTCTTATGTTTTGTTCCAACTTTGGAGTACTTTTCATATGATTTCTTAGACTAACCTATTAACAAGATGCCACAGTGCCAGTAGCCTATTTTCTGCTGTTTTTGGTTCCAGGAATTCAGAAAATCAATATTCTCGGAATTGGACGGGACAAAAGCCAAAGTTCCTATTTTACCGAAAGACTCACGGAGCCAGAATACGAGACGGAGGAGGGCCAGGGCCTGGCCACACCCCCCAGGCGCGGGCTAGCCTTACCCGCGCCACCAGGTGGTGTGGGGCCCCTGGCATCCCCTCGGTCTCCCCTCTCGCCTATAAGAGCCTCCCGATACCAAAACCCAAAAACGTCAAGCCTCTAGCCACGAAAAGTTCCGCAGTGCCGCCGCCACCGAAGGGGAGATTCGGGGGACAGAAAGTCTCTGTTCCGACACCCTGCCGGGACGGGGAAGTGCCCCCAGAGCCATCTCCATCGATCTCCACTGCCATCTCCATCACCATTGCTGATTCCCATGATGAGGAGGGAGTAGTTCTTCCTCGAGGCTAAGGGTTCTACCGGTAGCTATGTGTTCATCTCTCTCTCTATGCATGATCATATTGTGATCATGAGCTTTGTAATCAAGTAGATCTACCTTACTACTCAAGTGCTTTATTAGATCTCTGCTCTCCCCATGTCTGTGAAAGTGACAGCGTGCACACCATGGTGGCACTTAGGCTAGAGATTACAAATACTTGTTATGAGTTATATTTGGAGTTGGATGTCTTTATGAAATTGTGGTGTTTGTTGGACTCATCTAGTACTCAAGGTGACAGTGTGGGGTTTTCTAGATGGGAAAGGCTTACTTTGAGGTGTGCTGTTATAGCCCTACCAATGATTAGAGTGTTCAACCGGATAGTAGTTAAGAGTAGTATCATAAAGAGAGGATATATTTATGAGAGAGTGTTCACTAGTGAAAGTATGATCCCTAGGCCTTGTTTCTAAGCACCGAAACACCGTTTGCTATTAGATCTGTTACATATTTGCTTGCTTCCATCTTTATTTCAGTTTGCCTTTAGTCTTTTCCACGCCATCAATCTATTTCCTAGCACCGTTACCACTTATAATTATCCATACCACTTGTATTTCACTATCTCTTCGCCGAACTAGTGCACCTATACACCTGACAAGTGTATTGGGTGTGTTGGGGACACAAGAGACTTCTTGTATCTTGATTGCAGGGTTGCTTGAGAGGGAATACCTTTGACCACTTCCTCCCTGAGTTCGATAAACATTGGGTGATCCACTTAAGGGAAAACTTGCTGCTGTTCTACAAACCTCTCCACTTGGAGGCCCAACAACTGTCTACAAGAATAGAAGTGCGTAGACATCAAGCTATTTTCTGGCGCCGTTGCCGGGAAGGTAAGGTAAAAGATACTCACATCCTCCGGTGTGAGTGCTTGAAGTTATTTCCTTTAGATTCTGCAATTTTGTCTTTTTGTTTCTTGTTTTCACTAGTTAGTCTTAATGGAAAACAACAACAAAATTAGAGAGCTTTATAGTATTTATCTTGTGTTAGGACATGAAGTGTTTGAAGAGAAAATTAAAAAACCTATGGAACTTTATTTGCATGCTAATAGAAATGTTGTTAGTATGAATTCTTTGGACACCATTATTGCTAATGCTATGGAAAAGTCTAAGCTTGGGGAAGCTAGTTTTTATGAAAATGATCTTTTTAGTTTCCCAGCTTTGGAAGATAGCTATTCTATTGCTTATGATGATACAAAACCTCCAATATATGATGATTACAATGATGAATATGATATTTTCAGTCCACCTACTATTGGGGAGGAAATTAAGTATGATTACAATATGCCTCCTATATTTGATGATTATGGTGATGAGAATAATAATAGCTATTTTGTTGAATTTGCTCTCACTACAATTAATAAGAATGACTATGTTTATGTGGAGAGTGTTAATCCTTTTATGCATGTGGCTCATGATAAGAATGTTTTATGTGATAGTTATATTGTTAATTTTATTCATGATGCTACTGAAAGTTATTATGAGAGAGGGAAACATGGTTTTATGCATCTCAATAATATTAAGTTTCCCCTCTTTATGTTGAAAGTCTTGAAGTTGCACTTGTTTTGCTTAACCATGCTTGTTGCTTTGTGCTTTCATGACTTATTGCTTTACAAGATTCCTATGCATAGGAAGTGGGTTAGACTTAAATGTTCTTTGAATTTGCTTCTTGATGCTCTCTTTTACTTCAATTCATATTTCTTTTGTGAGCATCTTTTCAAACTATCATGCCTAACTTAAAGGCGTTAAAGAAAAGTACTTATTGAGAGATAACCCCAAAGTTTTAGATGAGTCTTGGAAGTTATTACCTCTGTAATAACCGCTCCTTATTCTTTTTATTTGCTTTTTGTGCCAAGAGTAACCTCTAATGAGAGAGAAGTAATGATTGGAAAAGTTGCTGTCCCGAAACAGATTTTTGTGCTTCACCGTAAATATTCGTGAGAGAGCTCTGTATGTCGGATTGAGCTGTAATTGTTTTTTCTTCTGCCCTAGGTTGTTATCTAACTTTCGTTAGTTCAATACTTTTTGATTTGAGAAATAGAAGGTCTTCTAAAAAATTCGTCTTTACCTTCTGGTCTGTTTTGACAGATTTCTGCCATTTTCTGCATTTGCTTCTTGTGGGTTTCTTTTTGAGTTCTTTTGGGGAATTGAGATTTTTGAGGGAAGTGCTACAGTAGCTAGTGTACTAATGGAAGTTTATTTGGTGTTAGAACTGAACCTTACGACTTATTTATCTTAAGTGCACTAATATTGCTAATAAAGATTATGTGAAGTTTTGTATGAAGGAAAAATTTCAGGTGTATGGAAGGAATGAGTAATGAGATGAAGGATGGACTAAAGCTCAAGCTTGGGGATGCCACGCGTATCACCCCAAGAATTATCCAAGAAATATAAGCGTCAAAGCTTGGGGATGCCCAAGGCATCCCCTTCTTCATTAATAAAAATCTCTGAGTTTCGTTATGGATAATTCGTTGAGTTTTTTATTTGGTAATGCTACTACCACTGGTAAGGTAGTAGATAAGCCACCACCTGCTGAGAAAGATGTTTTCAAAGCCACCACCTGCTACTACCACTGGTAAGGTAGTAGATAATTCCGTTATTGATCGTGTTATGGATAACTAATATGTTGGGGATGGAACTGTCCATCCCTGTGATCATTTACTCTTTATACACGAATTATACGGGTTGTTCAAGTATGCAGGTATTACTACAGATCAAGTTAAGAAGAAGTTATTCTCATTATCACCGAAAGGAAGAGCTGAGGAATGGTATAAGCTGCTGAAAAATGGTCAAGCTCTAGAATGGGAGGAAATAGTGCCTCTCTTTTATTCAAAGTTTTATCCTCCTAGTGAGATTCATAAAGATCGGAATCAAATATACAACTTTTGGCCTCTTGATGGAGAGGGTACAGCTCAAGCTTGGGGGAGATTGAAGTTACTAATGCTCAAATGTCCCATTCATGAGCGTCCCAACAATATTATTATCAATAACTTTTATGCAAGGCTCGCTCTACATGATAAGGATTTATTGGATGCTTCTTGTGCTGGATCATTCACTCGTATGGAAGAAGAAGCTAAATGGGATCTTCTAGACCGTATTCAAGAAAATGCTGAAGCTTGGGAGAATGACAAAGGTGGAAAGTCAGGTATAAGTTATGATTATGAATGCATTGAATCTTTTATGGGAACTGGTAACTTTCAAAATATTAGAAATGCTTATGGTCTAGACTCTCAAGCTATTGCTTCTTATTTTAAGGCTTTTGCTTCCTACATTGAAGTGCCTAAAAAGAAGTGGAATAAGTATCATGAACCTTATAAAGATGTTGCTAAAAGTGTTCCTGCAAGAAATACTGAAGTTTATACTGCTAATCATGTTTTACCTAAACCTTATATTGAGAAAATGCCTTTTCTAGTTAAGGTAAAGGAACATTCTATGATAGCTAGTATGGTTAATGAAAGTACAATTAAAGCTGTTGAACCTGATAAACAAATGGTTGATGAACCTATAATAGCAAATGTGAAAGACTTTGTCACTAAGTATGACGAAGAGGAACACACTATCCTTTGTAATGATACCTCTAATATTGTTTCACACAGTAGTGTTATGAGAGCTAGTTTTCCTGTGTTTTCTGTTAGAATAAGTGATCATTGCTATGATGGCCCTTGTGATAGCTATATTGTTAAGTTTATGCATGATACTGAAAGTTACCATGAGAGAGAGAAAAGTGTTCTTATGTATCTCAATAATATCAAATTTCCTCGTTTTATGCTGAAAGATTTTATGTTGCACTTCTTTTGCCTTCTTATGCAAGTTGCCTTTGGTTTCAATAACTTCTTTGTTTACAAAATCCCCTTGCATAGGAAGTGGGTTAGACTTAAATGTGTGTGTGTTTTTGCTTCTTAATGCTCTCTTTCATTTCAATTCATATCCCTATGAGAGCTTCTTCAAAATTATCATGCTCATCTTAATGGCTATAAAGAAAGAGCTTTATGGGAGACAACCCAATTTGTTTTTGCTTTTAGTTTGTTTTTGTTTCTTTGAGTCTTGGAAGTTATTACTTCGGTAATAACTGCTCCTTATCTGTTTTATTTGGTTTTTGTGTCAAGATCAACCTCTAATGAGAGAGAAGTAAGATTTGGGGAAGTTGCTGTCCCGAAACAGATTTTTGTGCTTCACCGTAAAAATTTGTGAGAGATCTCTGTATGACGGTTTGAGCTGTAATTTTTTTTTCTTCTGCCCCAGGTTGTTATTTAACTTTCGTTAGTTTTTCACTTTTTGATTTGAGCAACATAAGATTTTCGAAAAAATTGATCTTTACCTGCTGGTCTGTTTTGACAGATTTTGCCAATCTTGCATTTGTTTCTTTATTCGATTTCCTTTTTGAATTCTATTTGGGTTTCCGAAGGAGTTGCTACAGTAGCTTTTGTTTTGATGGTTTTTAGTTGAAGTTGGACTCAAAAGGTTTTGTCACTTCACTTTTACTAATGTTGCTAATGAGAACTATGTGAAGTTTTGTGTGAAAGAAATTTCCAGGAAGTGGAGATAATGGTGTAATAAGGAAGAGAAAGGTTTTATGACTCAAGTAATAAGTGTATGAAGATGAAGATATTGATGATATTCAAGCGGTGACTCCGGAAGAATCCACTAAATACCAAATTCAGAGACCTGCAGAGTCCGTGTTCAAATAGGTAACGGTTCTGGTAAGAAAAGTTCCACGAAAATACAATCTAACTATATTTTTGCAATTTTCAGTCAATAAGGAAAGCTACGAAGCGAAAAAGGGACGGAACTGGAGCCAGGGTAGCCCACACCACCCTGTGGCGCGGGCCCACCCCTGGCCGCGCCACCAGGTGGTGAGGCCACCCAGGGCTCCGCCTCCGACCCGTTTTCACCCAATACCTTCCTTTTGATATGAAACTTCGTAATATATAACCTCCAGGATCCCCCGAGGTTCGTATATCGGGTTTTCCTTGTGTTTTTGTTTCGGTCTGTTTCTGCCAGGACATACTCTTTGAAAGTTTAGAAGCACAATGATGTCTGCCAAGGATAAAGGGAAGGAGCCCATGGAGGAAGACCTCCAAGACCCCGGGAAGGAGAAGGAGATCAAGAGTGAAGGTGAAGAGGAGCAAGGCCAACACCCGCGCACCGGCACTACCATTGCAAGCATTGGAGTGGTGAAACCTGCCAGGGTTAGAAGGACGGCACGGATGCAAACTGGGGGGAAAGTTCCCCATCACAGATTGGCTCCAAGGTTACTTCCTCCACACACCAAGAATCCCTTCCATACCTTCATCCATAACCATGCAGGAAAAGAAGACTTGAAGGAGGAAGAACGGAAAAAGAATCACGGGATCTGGGATCCACAAACTGAAATGATCACGAGCCGTATTGAGCACAACTCGGAATTGATTCGTACTCTCACCTTCGAGATTGAGGACTTGAGGAAACTAATCAGAGAGCTCATCAAGAGGATACCACCACCACCTAAGGAGTAATTCGTCATCAGGTTTGACATCCCCTTGGTTTGTTCCAAGCTTGGGGGAGTGCCACGGTATCATATCACTATCTTCTATCTTTTTACCTTTTTAGTAGAGTCATATCATGAATAAAGGAGTTATTATGTAGTATGGTTTGCATTATGGAAGTGTCCCCTCTCTCGTTAGATTTGTATCCCTTGGTGTGATTTCTGTTATGGAATATTAATGAGAAGTTCTATCATCCACTCTTTTGCATAGCTTATGTTAGTTTTCAATTCGTGGTTATATGATTGATCTTGTTGTTAGTATTGGTATCACTTTTGGATCATTGAGTTAATTTAGTTGGTTTTGGCAAACCTGGCTCGGTCAGTAGCAACACCTTTTTGAGAGTTGAAAAGAAAAAGATAGAAGTACTCTAAAGAAAAATAATTTCATCATCTTTCTTTCTTGATTTGCTCATAAGTCTAGTATTCTCTAGTTAAGATCTTTTGTGCTTCCAAGGAAGAGCGCATGTTTGTTTTTATCACTTGTATGTTTGTTTGTTTCCTTCAACTCTTGTACTTGCTACCCAGCCTTGCTAGCCAAAAACCTGTACTGAGAGGGAATTCTTCTCGTGCATCCACTCCTTTAAACCAAAACTTTTGCCATTTGCGTCCACCATACCTACCTAGTAGCACTATTGCTATTCCAAGTAAATTCTTGTTTTATCTACCTCCCAAATTAAACTTGTTATGTGAAAATTAGTGATTAAAGCTCCCACGAACTTGATGGCACACTTTACTTTCTTACATTTAATAAACTTGAACCATTGTGCTCACCTATGTTGCGTATATGCTTGCGCTTTGTAAGTTGTGAATTAGCAGAACCATGCTGTCATGGGGAACGCTTTCAACATTGCACTGGTACTTTGTACCAAGTTGATATCATGTTATTTTGTCTATAGATGTCGTCGGTGTGAAATGAAAGGGGAGCTTGTAAGTCCATGGAGTTATGCATATGTGTTAGAGAAACGCCTGGGCCGCTGGTCTAATCCATGCTGACATGGTGGAAACCTGCAGCGTAACCATAACAAGTATCTATGAAGCATTCTTCTTATAAAAAAAGAGATTGAGATTGAGAAAAAAAGAGAAAAGAAAAAAAAGATATTATGAAAAGAGGAAAGAGAGAAAAAAGCACCATATTCCCATGGTAAATAAGAAGATTGCTGAGATACTTGTTGTCTGCTTGCCTTGTCATTTTGATATGGGGATTCTTTCATATCATCGGGCAAGGGGTACCCCGTTGGCGGTTCTCAATGATACACATATGCTTACGATGACAAGAACTTATCGGTGACTAAACTTGAGTAGCATGAGGAGCGGCCCTCGTATTCAAGGGACATGAGATTCTCAACTTACAACTTGTCAATGCATATCCTCATTTTTGATCACTTTAACCTTAATCACCTAAAGATGCCTATGATAGGGGCAATGAGAGCTGAAAGCTAGTAAGTATCATAATATTTGGGAGCTCTTTATGAGACTTGCAATCCCTGCTTCCCTCTTTGAAGGGCCTTTCTTTTGCTTTGTAGTTGAGTCTGTAAACATATTCCCTTCTATCTCAGCAAGTATTTTGAGTTGATGTGTTTCATTCATTCATATGATGATTTATTCAATCATGTCTCTTATGTTCCTTGTTTTGCACATGGGAGAAGTCTTGTTGTTAGTAGTGGAGTTGCGTTGAGAAAGATTCAATAGATTGTTATTTAAGTTGTGGTGTACTTCTTCTAGTGGTGTCATGTGAACGTCGACTACATGACACTTCACCTGTATGGGCCTAGGAGAATGCATTGTGTATTTGGCTACTAATCGTAGGGGTTGCCGGAGTGACAGAAACCTGAACCCCCGTTAGGAAACCATTGCACAAGGGACGTAAGGGTCTTAGAGTTTAAAGCTATGGTTAGGTTTTTACCTTAATTACTTTCTTGTACTTACAGATGTTTGCAAGGGGTATAATCACAAGTATGTATTAGTCTTGGATGGGGCGGTACATTAGCACAGGTTCACCCACACAACACTTAGCAAGCTAAAGAAGATTAATCGACTATATGAAGCGAAAGCACTTGACAGTCTTCCCATGTGTCCTCGAGAACGTTTGGTCATCTTAAGTAATACAACCGGCTTGTCCTTTGCTGGATAAAGGATTGGGCCACTTGCTGCATTTATTCCTACTGTCTTTTATTTACTCGTACTTTGTTTACTTGCTTTATCGAAAACCCCTAAAATCCGTTTGCTAAGTATTTGCAGAGAATTCCTAATCCATACCACTAGCCAACACCTTCTGCTCCTCGTTGGGTTCGACACTCTTACTTATCGAAAATACTGCGATACACCCCCTATACTTGTGGGTCATCAGACGCTGCCACAGCTAGTGCCACCGCCACCTCACGCCGCCGCCGCTGCATCAAGAACCACGATACAAACCTAAAACCAAAGATCCACCGCCGCCTCAGCTTGCACCGCCGCCGCTCACTGTCACCGCTGCATCAAGACCACGAACAAGACCCTCTGCTGTCGCACGTGTGCCACTGCATCGAGATCTTCACGACCCAAACCCAAGACAAAAATCGCTACCGCCGCACCGGATTCCACATCTCGTGGCGTCGCCGCATCTAAAACCCTAGATCGCCATGTCATCATCAACATCCTTGCCACGGTTCTCGCCACAGCACTCGGATCTCCCCCTCGCAGCTGCTTACACGTGAAAACGCGCTGATCTGGAAGGCCCTTGTCGTCCCGGCTCTTCGAGGTGCCCGCGTCATTGATCTTATTGAAGGAAACGAGGAGGCACCGGAGAAGATCCTGGAGACGGAGGACATCAACAAGAAGAAGGTGATCATCGAAAACCCCGAGTACGCTGCATGGATCTCTCGTGACCAGCAGGTGCTCCGCTGGATTCTCAACGCCCTCTCACCCGATGTGCTCGCGCACGTTGTCGGGCTCGAGACCTCAGCCGAGGCGTGGGCTGCCATCAATGCCCACGTGTCTGCCGTGTCCAAGACCAGGTTGCAGCAGCTGCGCTCTGCCCTTAATGATACCCGCAAGAGCGACCTCTCCGCTGGCAAGTACTTTACTAAGATGAAAGCTATTTCTTCTGAACTGACTGCTGCAGGAAAACCTCTCGACGCCGATGAGCTGATCTGGTACATCCTCAATGGCCTCGGCAATCACTACAACACTCTCCACACCGCCGTCAACGCCAACCCTAGCACCACTCTCGACGACCTGCTCACTCAGTTTCAGGAATATGATCGCATGCACAAGACCACGAAGGGTTTCACCTCGTCGGCCAACGTGGCGCGTCGTGGTGGTGCGCCCACACATGGGTCTAACCGTCCACGCCAGGATGATCGACCGCGCCAGGAAGACCTCCCTCGTCATCCGTGCTATGATGAGCGTCCGCGCTATGATGATTGTCTGTGCTATGATGATCGGGGCCGTGGTGATGACCGCGGCCGCCACGACTACCGTGATCGTCGTGATTACAATGACCGTCGCGATGATCAGGGTCGCCACGATGGAGACGGCTACCAGGGGTGCCGATTTGATGATGAGCGCCCTTGCCGTCACGATGATGAAGATCGGCGTGGTGGAGGTGGGCGCGGTAGGCGTGACCGCCAGCCCACTCCCTACGTCAACACCACATGTCAGATATGCAACATCCACGGGCATCCCGCTCGTGACTGTTGGTGGCGCTACGGCGATGATTCCCGTGGTGATGGAGACCGTGGGTACAAAGGTGCCAACTTCACAGGAGTCGACACCAACTGGTACTATGACACTGGCGCTACCAACCATGTTACAAGCGAGATGAGCAAGCTCTGATACCATATTGAATTGATGCAGTAGCCAACTGAACTAAAAGTCCGAACTGATGGAAAGGGCTATGCGTGTATTATATTCTTAACACCCCCTCACGTCTAGGCTATTTTAGTCCTTAGCGTGTGTCCGGTGCAAGCTACAAAATCTTTTTTTTAATACTGCGTGAGCAGGGTCTTAAACTGGAGACCTCTTGGCTCTGATACCATGTTAATGTTTGCTAGAACGATACGTACCCTTTCGGACCATTGGTTGCGTGTTATATAGATAGGAAAAAGCGCCCTATGTGACGTGTACAAGGATTGTACGTGTACAGTCGGAGTACTACTCTATACACGTACACGTACCTATTACATACTTAGCACGTCCAGTTGTTGGGAGACGTATTCTTTTTACATAAAAACCATCTTTTTTAAGCGACCACTATTTTATTAATAAAATATCAAATTACATGAGTAAATAAATGTAACTAACCGACAAAGTTACATGAGCAACCGCCTTGGAGAGTCTCTCCCTCGCCTCTCCCGTACCGGTTCGGTTGCAACAACAAATTACTTTAGTGGTATTGAAAACTCTTTTTGGCTAACAAGATTCAGTTATTCTTTATTTTAAATTCTAAAAAATATAAGAAAAATCTGCTTGTAGTAGCCATAATTTATTCCGCTAGCATGCAGAATTTGCAACAATATTATTTGAATTCTTGGCTACAACAGATGACAAAATCTTATAATATTTAGAGTTTACAAAATATGCACAGCTTCCCTATACACATCAAAAAAAAAATTGTGGTGCTTAGAATATGAAGTACTCACTCCGTCCCGGTTTATTAGGCACGTATGTAGTTTAAGAAAAAATCTGACCATTAATTTTTGTCATAAAATATGCAATATGTGTCTTAAAAAATATACCATTGAAAACTTCTTTTAAAGATGAATTCGATGGTATAATTTAATGACATACTGTATTATGTAAAATTTATTGACTAAAATTAATGGTTAAAGTTATTCTTAAACTGCGTGCGTATCTAACCGGGACAGAGGAAGTATTTGGGTTTGATATTTTACAAGTTTGTAGCATACATAATTGAGTACATCTTATTTTTTGTTACTTTAAAAACATAATAAAAGTATAATTTTGAGTTCAACAAAAATAAAAACGTCCTTAGCTCAGGAATGACAGAAATCCCTGCTCTTTGGTATACCGAATGCTTCCTCCTGCGATCATTTCGTGCTCCATCCAACTAATTTGCCGTCTAGTGGCGACAAAGGACGGATGAGTCGTGTGTTCGACGGATCTTCTGAGATCTGATTGTTTCGTGTTCGTTGTGATTTCATATCAGTCGCTTACTATGTATGGATATCATCATGACGATTGTTTTTTCTCTAATACGCTGTTCTTTAGGTTCTTAGCACAACGATTTATGTATGTCTATTACAACAAGCTTTAATAAGATAAACTTTGTCCGGCTTCGACGATGGAGGGACAAAGACAGTGTCCTTTGACTTGTGCTATGATCTATTTGTACTTTTTATTATTTTATTGTTAATAATTATAATTATTAATATGTCATGGAATTTTTGAAAACAAAATACTGGAATGACGTTAAGTACTGGAGTAATAAAAAACTAGGAACGAAAATAACTAGTAATTGCAGGATTGATTTCCACTTATTAATTCCTGATCCCAATGGATTGCCTGATATCAAATGATTTTTTGCCATTTTATTACGGTTCACACGGAAACAGCAGGAACCGCCTCCTTCCTACACTCCTCAACCAGGCTCCCACAAATCCAGTCGAAACCTTGCAAGAGTCCCCACCCCATCAGCGAGGCAGGCGATGGACGGTGACGAGGGTCCGCCGCTCAACCCTCCCGATGCGTCCCAGACTCCCGGCGGCGGCGGGGAGCAGGACCAGGACGGCTCGCAGCCGGCAACCTCGCTGCCCGACGACGTGCTCGCCGACATCTTCGGCCGGCTCGCGCCGCGCTGGATCGCCGCGTCCCGCTGCGTCTGCCCGTCCTGGCGCGCCTCCATCGACGGCCGCCGCCTCCTGCGCGCGGATCTGCTCTCGCTCTCGCTCCGCGGCATATTCACCCACTTCGACTTGCAAAAGTGCCCAGCCTTCTTCTCCCGCCCCACCCCGCCCGGCGCCCCTGCCTTCAGCGGCAAGCTCAGCTTCCTGCCCTCGGCTGACACCGCCGGCTGCGTCTGGTACCCAGACGAACCCTACGACATCCGGGAGAAATATAGCATTACGGATCACTGCAATGGGCTCCTGCTGATCGACAAGTACGTGGTGAACCCTGCCACGCGACGCTGGGATGCTCTGCCCCCAGCCCCGCCCAGGCGCGTCCAGTTTATCTTCCGCACTGACCAAGACCTTGGCGATGGGACTCCACACTACGAAACCATCCATAACTATCTGGTCTTTGATCCCACGGTGTCACCACACTACCAAGTGCTCCGGATCTGCGCTTTGAGTAGAATGCATGATTTAAGGAAGAAGGACACTGAGTGCCCATCACCTGTGTGCACCTTGAATGTCCTCTCGTCAAGGTCAGGTTGTTGGGAGGAGAGACGTTTTGTCCGAGAAGGCGATGCTGCAGGGACCTTCCTTGAGGTGCGAGCTCGGCCGCAATCCGGCGCTGTCTACTGGCGAGGAACACTTTATGTTCACCGCGAATCTCATTTCGTTCTGAGGTGTGTACCTGCTTCTTTTCAGTATCTGATCTGGTAGCTTACCATACTGAAAAGCATTTTGCCTAGTTTTTGTAAAAGTAATTGATACCTTTTGGTTTGAATTTGCAGGATATCCTTGTCTACCAATACGTATCGTGTAATCAGACCACCACCGGATTATGAAGCAGACACATATCCTGGTCTTCATCTACAAAAATCAGAAAAGGGGGTCTACTTTGTGTCACTTGATAAATATTGGCTTCGGGTTTGGATCCTTGTGGAATCATGTGGTCAAATAGAGTGGGTGCTGAAGCATGACAAAGACCTTGAGCCCGTGCTAGCACGTCGCCATCCTCAACAAGTTCATGGACCCTGGATGTTAAAAGGGATCAACCACAATTCATTCTGCACTTGTTTTCCTGAAGACTACAAGGAAGATATTGTTGAAGAGAAGATTGAGTGGAGCTCTGACACTGATGATGTTCTTGATGATGAAGACATGATTCAAAAGTGTAGCTCCAAAGAGTGTCACTCCAACAATGAAAGCGATGATGATATTCTTGGCAATGAAGACACGGTCGAAGAGTGTAGTTCAGAGGCCAACAAGAAAGCAGTACTTGAAGAGAAATTTGAATCGAGCTCCAAGGATGATGACATTGTGGAAGAGTGTTACTTCAATGAAGAAGATAGATGTGTGATCGCGATGCTCGGTTTTCACCCATACAAAGAGATTCTGTTCCTCAATGAATCAGCCAAAACAGGACTGGCCTATCATTTGAATAGCTCGAAGATCCAATGCTTAGGCAATATATACCCAACAGATTATGCCAATTACTGTGGTTACAGGTATGAAGGGGATGAAATGGACACAGTCAAATATGCTTTTCCATACACACCATGTTGGATTGAAGAGTTCCCTAGAAACATTTAGTTTATAATTGTTAAACATCATTAGCTTATGTTGGCCGCAAACCATTCGTCCAACAGAAGGAATGGGTAGCATATGATGTTCAGTCATTTGATATCTATACTAAGAATTGTTTCCTACTGGAAAATATTGCTACTATTATGTCTCTTTGTTTATTTCATTTAGAGTGCTTTTTTCTTCAGAAGGCTACTACTTTAGTTAATCATTTTATGCGCTGTTTCATCCTAGGCATATGCACTTCTGTTTGAGACCACCTAACTGCCTACTCCTCCAGAGATGAACTGCAGATTCCCTGCCTAGCTTGAATAGCATTCTGAAGCACACTCCCCATGATCGAAGCAACGGACAACACATCTCCTCTCTTTTTGCCTACGAATTCCCTCTCCTTTTTCTGACATCTCTTTCTTGCTCTGTGATTTATCCAAAGTATTCATGGATCACGTTGACAGTTGGGATTTTCAGAGTTAAAGTTGTGCATGTTTCTCTAAACCCAAATTATTGTCACCGTTCTGTACAGTTGGGATGAAAAATGTGTCTGTCCGCTAGTAGTACAGTTCAGCTGAGTAGAGTAGAGATAGCAAATGGTAGCAACACTCGACCACTAATCTGATGATTTCAATAGTCACTGCAAAGATAAGGGCAAGCAATGGCGCAGATCATTTTGCCTTGCCGCGAGAGTTTTGTAACTTGCAGACCATTTTGCCCTGAATCAGAAAAATAATTTGAGATGTACCCAGAGACATCATGAGAGAGGCCTAAGGCAAATGCATGTTAACAGGAGGCAACGCAAGGACTGTCTAGCCACGTGTCATCAGCTCTGTATACAAAAACTTCGAGAGGAGGCAACGCAAGGACTTCTATGTATGTTCAACATTAGTTGTCTCTTTGGATTGAACGACCAAACTGAATGTACATCAGGAATGGTTGGTACTAGAAGGACCTCGCATGCTTTGCCGCACCGTTCTCACTCTTGAGTGTTTTTATCCTGTTGTGCGCATGATGGGCTTGATATCTATGCTCTTTCTTGAGGGGTAACAGTGTTCAAGTTGGCAATGCTCTATAGGAGCATTTTATCCTACTTGTCACTGCCTGATGGGAGATCAACTTAAACTTCATTAATTTGAAAAAAATGGATATACTTCTTCAGCCGAAGTGCATATGACATGAGAATCCCTATAGCACTTGTCACTACCTGATGGGAGACCATAAGCTCTGTGGGCTGAAAAAGATTGCCGCTATTCCTTCCTTTCTATTAGAGAATGTGGAACATTGAGAAACAATACAAAGATTCATTCGAAGATGCATAACTATGCATAGTTACAATCACAACAACACATTATAACTTTCAAAAAAATGAGAAGGCAACCATTCTTTTTTACAGTGGATATACAACATTTTTTATACATAAGGAATATTACACATTTGTGGATACTTATTTTTATCCTTCGAGTGCTCTTCTAGCACCTATATTTTTCTTGATATGAAAACACCTCCTGATACTCCTGCCCATTTAAAAAAAATTAAGCACATATATGCCCGTTAGTAAAACTCCCAGCAAGCAATCTCGGTTTTCAGCAAAACTTCGCACCTCAAGGTCATCACATATCTAAATAATGCATGCACAAAGTCTTTCTTTTGCACCACACATGGATAATCATATAGAAATATATATTCTTTTGTACCAAGTAAATATGGAATAGTGCACTGGGATTTCCCTCAGCACACACATATTACTCGTTATAATCACTGCACAAGCACATCCTCTAAGTAAATATGGAATAGTGCACTGGGATTTCCCTCAGCACACACATATTACTCGTTATAATCGCCGCACAAGCACATCCTCCAGCGGTGCTCTACCTGTGGAAACCATGTCTGATACCCGCCACCACTTCCTTCCCTTGCTTCTGAAAACTCGAGACAGCACAATAAAGCCAGTGCGAGAAGAGATCCGAGCCGAAAAATAGACAATCATATAGAAATGTTCCAAAAACTCAAGACAGCACAATACCTAATGTTCTGATTCTTTCCTTTGCACCACGAATGGACAATCATATAGAAATAGAAAACATGGAGCCCTGGGTCCTTAGGGCATCTCTAACCGATCCCCTAAAATCGGTTACAGGAGTAAAATTCGGTAGGTGCTGCACACAATTGTATACTCCTGAACTGAATAAGAACTGAATAAATTCAATTGTATAAATGGAGTACTCCTGAACTGAATAACTTCAATTTAATTGGCACTGAATTTGTAGTGATACAGATCCTCCCTAAGACACTGAAATTTTCTTGCTGAGGACTAGCCTATTCCCAAACTACAGGACTATAGCAGAAAGAACAGTTCTATTATAAGTGAAACTAAGAGGCATGGCTAGCATGAAAACTAGTAATCCAAGAAGAGTACTCAACGTAAACTAGCACACAAATAATTACGCATTATGTCCTAGTATGGCCACAAAAAATTGAGAACACGAGCAATACTCTGCTATTCCAGAATTTTAATACTTATCCACATTCATTGACCCAGAATTAATTCACCAGTCATTTGTCATTAGAACTTATTAGAGGAAACGTAAATACATTTCATGAAAGGATTATGGCCAGCAACACAGGCTATTAACATAGTCGGGCTATTTAGCAGTACTACTGTAATGCAAAAAATATTACTCAATGTGTTGTAAAATCAGTGTATACATGCATCCAGCCCTCTAGAAAATTTTATTGACTTCAAGCTGACTAGATGATCATGCAATTTATTTGCTAGACTCTAAACCTAGTTCCTGGAATTCGTTTCCTCTTTGAGGTACATAGTGTATTCAACAAGGCGATCAGATCGAAGAAGATCAGATATTCAGATCCTACCACCACCTCAACATCTCCTATCTCCTAGATCGCAAGAACACGAGCATGCTATACCTTCGAAACTCTCCAACACGAGAATCCCTAACTTTAGAAGAAGAGGGGAAGGGGAGGAGAAGGAGAAGAGTTTACCTTCTAGCGGTCGCCGTCAGTGGTAGGGAAGGGGGAGATGCTGGAGATCTGCAGCTTCTGGGTCAAGCATCTAGGTCTTCGGTCTAGGCTCCGTAGCGGCGTAGGCGTTGAAGAACGACAAAGAGACTAGGGGAGCTTCTCTCTTCCAGCGCTCTATACCTACAGGCTACAGTCCTACCATGATGCTTTCCATGAAGCGAAGGAAGGTGGTATGAATGTAGATGCAAAAGGAAAGTGAGTCGTTACTAGCTTGGCAAGGAAGCAGAACATTCAGCCAAATAAAATGATTGAAACGTGGAACTGCTCAAGGCCTTGTGGAATTCCCACGGATCGATCACATCAGATTAGACAAACACACGCTCGACAAAATCTTATGGCCAAGGGCACGTGTCATGCCTGTTCTTTTTCTTTATTTTCTTCTCAACTTCCGGCTCAATCTTAGGTCTAGACTAAGATTATATACACGCATCAAGGTCTTGACTACCGACTCAATCTTAGGTCTAGACCTACACGAACACAAACTCAACAAGCTCCTATCCTACTGGGACACACACACCACACAACTGAATCCAAACCGGACTAGACTACACTTACTTACTACATGTCCAAGTACAAATCTTAATCGGACTCAACATGCATGCATGCTACGTAGAGCTCTTGCTCAATTAACAAACCTATTTAAGACTAATCTGACTTGACCTGAATTAGGACAAGATTATTTCCAACAGGCCTAACTGGGCAAAACTGAATTCTGATGCTTGTTTTTTCTGAACCTGATGGTGCAGGATTGTGGGGAGCATTTTTAAGAAGTGAAGTGGCGTTCTCATGTCAGCATGGGACCAATAAATCATTGTCCGAATGCTGAGACAACGGAAGCGATCAGGATGCTGAATGGTTTAAAAAGCATGCTCCCAACGTATGCTCGACATATTCACATTGAGAGTGATGATAGTGCAATTTTGGTAATGGAAGGTAACAAAAAACCAGCTATAACCGGAACCGTACAGGACATGAACTTTTTACGTCCTTGTTTTAGGATGATTTTTTTTATGGCAAAGCTTAACGCTTTATTACTGATAACTGTTGGGCAACTCGCCCATTACAATCATAGCGATACTCGCTGGGAGATCAGAGTCCCACACGTTCATCATTGCCGCAGGGGAGAAATCTTCACCTGGATTGTTCATAGCAAACATCACCAGTTGTGCATATGTTTCCACCTCGACTCATTGCCCCTATACTGGTCGCCAGGTTGATGCCCTGCTCCAATGCCGTCAGTTCGGCCATGAACGCACTCCTAGCCTCCTTGGCTCTCCCTGCTGCCGCCGATATCACATGTCCTGTCTCATCTTAGATCACCACACCCCCAGCTACCAGATAGATTCCCTGCGGTGTATGCTCCATCCACATTAACTTTGAGGAAGCCTGGCTTAGGTGCTAGCCATCGTTCATGCGTTTTAGGTACATCTTCCTTTCCAGTAATGCAAAACCTCATGCAATCATCAGCGAGACATCTAGCTCTGCTCGCAATCTCACACGCAGCAGGTTTCTTTTCCCCTTCTCACACCTTATTCCTCACGTACCACCAGTTCCACCACATAACCACAATAATGATGCGTTGCTTCTCCTCCAGCTTCCAGAGTGAATCTAGCATGTCCCGCATGCCGCCACATGCAATCAGCTTGTCACAACTGCTAATCATATGTAGTTCCTTCAAAACTTCCCTCACAAATTTACATCTTAGGAACAGGTGGGTACCATCCTCTTCTTCTCTGCTGCATAGGACACACTTTGAGTCCTCAAGTACCATCCCTTTCTGCAGTAGATTAGATCGGATAGCGAGGGAGTTATGTGCCATTCTCCAAGTAAACATGCGAAGCTTGTTCACCATTGGCATCTTCCAAATCCTAAGCCACCATTGATCTCCATTCCCTCCCAGTGACAAGGGAACACTCGAACTCGACTCCCTCCCCTCTAGCTATCCCTGGCCACCAGGTCGCGGTGTAGCTTATATGCTTGTTTAACTGAGTGCTTCCCTTGTGAATCAAAGTGCCATGCATAGAAGTCTACAGCCCCCTCCCGTATTGGCATAGCTAAACTCATATCTGCCTCATCCCATCTGAGCGTGTCAATGACAAGTTGTTCGTCCCATGTTCCCGTCTATGGGCTTATTAACTCGCTCACGCGTGACAGCAGACAACCATTGCAGGGCGTAGCAATCTTCCTGCACCACAACTTCGGAATCCATGCATCCTCCCAGATGTTTACCTGCGTACCATCTCCGATTCGCCGAATGACACCATTTTTCACCAACTCAATTCCGTGAAGTATACTGCGACACGCATACGATATCCCCGGCCTAGCCTATGCATCAATCACATTGCCATTTGGATAGTACTTGGCGTGTAGGACCTGAGCACACAAACTTTCCGGGTGTTGTAGCAACCTCCACGCCTGCCTAGATAGCATGGCAAGATTGAAGCTATGCAGATCACAGAATCCAAGCCCTCCTTCTCCCTTCGGTAGGGTAAGTTTTTGCCACCCAACCCAATGGATTTTGTTTCCCTTCTCCTGTTCGTTGGCTTCACCAGAATCTCACAACCATCAATCTAATTTCATCACAAAAGCTTTTAGTTATATAAAAACAAGACATTGCATAAGTGGGAATAGCCTGGGCTATAGCTTTAATCAAGATCTCTTTCCCAGCTTTTGACAACATCTTCTCCTTCCAACCTTGAATTCTTTTCCAAATTTTGTCTTTCAAATATTAGAAAGTCCTCTTCTTTGATCGCCCCGCATACACTGGTAATCCGAGATACCGTTCATTCCAAGCTTCAGAGTGTATATCAACCGCACTCTTCACTTCCTCCCTTAACCCATGAGTGGTATTCGCACTAAACATGATCGGAGATTTTTCCAAATTTATGCTTTGGCCAGAAACATTTTCATACAAGTTTAAGATCCTTCTCAACTCAGCCGCTTCCTACCTGCCAACTTTCATCAACAGCACCGAATCATCGGCAAAGAAGAGATGAGTAATACTCGGATTTTCACTCTACTGAAGCATTCTCGACGCTCTGCATCCTGAATCAATGCCGACAAACCTTTCGCACAGATAACAAAAAGGTAGGGGACAGTGGGTCCCCTGCCGCAAGCCTCTCATCGGGGAGAATTGCTCTTAATAGTTGCCATTCACCTTAAGCTAGTACTTAACCGTTGTGACACATTTCATAATGAGATCCACCCACACCCGCGAGAAGCCCATTCTCTCCATCATAGCTTTCAAAAAGCCCCATTCAACGCGATCGTAGGCTTTACTCATATTCGCCTTCACCGCTGCAAATTTAGCTCCGCTCTTTTTATTCAAGAGGAAATGAGAGACCTTGTATGCTAGAAGGACATTATCCATGATTAACCTCCCAGGAACAAAGGCGCTTTGATTAGGAGATATGACATGCGGGAGCACCACCTTGAGCCTGTTTGCAAGCACCTTTGACACTAGCTTGTATAGAACATTACACAGGCTAATAGGCCCCAGATCCTTTATTCTCGATGGGTCTTTGACCTTGGGAATCAGAACCACATACGTATCATTCCAACCCACTGGCATATCACCACCACGCAGTACCCTCAGTACCTCATCCACCACCTCCTCGCCCATAAACTGCCAGTGCTTCTTATATACCAAAGAAGGCATGCCGTCCGGGCCAGGTGCCTTTAGGTCTCCAATGCTATCAAGGGAAATTTTAACTTCAGCTGCCGAGAAATCCAAGGTCAGACTCTCGTTCATGTCCGGCGTGACGCTGGGCTGTACAACGTTGATGAGCTCACTCAAGCGATTTCCAGCAGCACTGCTGAATAGCTCCTGAAAATAAGATGAAACATAGTTAGTTAAAGCCCTATCTCCTTCACTACCTCCCCATCCTCCTTTCTTAACTCCTTGATAAAATATCTCTTCTTCCTTTCCGAAGCATATGTGTGAAAATACTTCGTGTTCCTATCCCCATCCGTCAACCACCACACGTGTGCCCTCTGCTTCCATTTTGTATTCTTCATATCTTCCAACAATGCTAGCTCCTCCCTAAGTTTCCCTTCCTCCTCCACCTTTTCATCTGAAATAGTCCTACGACCACAAACCTCCAGCTCCTTTTTTGTGTTTTTATCTTCTTTTCGAGATCTCCAATGGCTACTCTACTCCAGGATTGAAGAGAGCCCGCCACCTTCTTTAGAGCCGCAGCCACACCTTCGCTCCTTCCTTCCATACTCTCCTTCCACGCTTCCTCTATAACAGCAGAGCATTCCTCCTCATGCAACAACTAGCTTCAAATCTGAACTGATACTCCCCCCTCCGCACCACATCCTCATACTCCAAGGAGACGATAACCGGTCTATGATCCGAGTGTCGTGGGTCACTGTTAACCACCTTAAAATTTGTAAACTTCTCAGCCCACTCCACGTTGCCCGCCGCCCGATCGAGCCTTTCACATATATAACCTGCTGCCTGGCGGCAATTATTCCTCCAAGTGAATTTGTCTCCTTCATAGCCAAGATCCTCCAATTCACACACATCCAAAGCTTCTCTGAACAAATCCATACACCCTTGGAGCCGAGCCACCTGATGCCTTCGATCCGGATTACGGATGTAGTGTAGCTTATTTTTCCCTAGTAGACCTAGGTTATCGAATCCTCAGGAAGCGAATGCGTAGTGAAGTTACTTTGACGGACCTTCGAGAGTTTTAGAATTCCTTTTGTGTTTTTACCGGACCAATAACTTGCGTCTTTTTGTTGTTGATGATGATGGAGAGAGAGGGCATAGGCGTTCGGTTTCACCTGTAGCTGTGCAAAACATCTGATGGGAATAAAAGATAGAAATAAAGTATGCATGTACTTGTTAGATCAAGCTAAATTATATGTGGGCAGTGCATCCATAATTGCTATTGCCTCCGCAACCGCTTATAGCAATAACCTACTAGTCTCATCCATAGAAGAAATGGAACTAATGATATGCATAGTGATGTCACCATTAATCCCAAGTAAATCCCTCACATCCAGCCGTATTACCCCTTCTGTCACTTGGGTTCCCAACCTGCAGATCAGTCATTACTCGTACTCCATATACCTAGCTCAACCCTTGGGGTCTTGGATACCTGACAAGTCCTTAGATTGAGGCAAGAGAGGATACAATAATCATCATGTCATACAAACTAATACATGATCCCATCTATGATAAATAACATGCACAAATGCTACATGGCTAGGCCAAAGCCCTTAGTCCAAGGAGAATTACTCACACATAGAGATGAGATCAACAATCATAAACATTGTATTGAAAATCATAATATTGATAGCAATAGTCTTACAATGTTGCCAATCGAAGAAAAGATCTACTATTACAAGTGGTGGAATATGGCTATGGAGATGGAGAAGGGTTTTGAGATCTGGAGGCGGCTGGAGATCTATGGCAGAGACTTTTGGTGATGGTCTGGCTTGTTTTCTCGTCGCCCGAGGCTTCTTTATATAGGGGTCCCTTCACGAAAGTTGTTTTGTTTGACCTAACGATGGCGGCGCCAACTATACGCCTGGAATTTTACCCCGGCCGTATAGTTGGTCATTAAAGTGTCTGCCTCCGCTTTACGGCTCCTGGTTTCTTCTGGTTGTTGGAAATCTCGTATCTTTAACTTTAATGTAGTGATTTCCATCTTCAAACGACATTATCTATGCAAGAAAAATACAAAAGAAAGGATTGTATACCCCTCTGAATATTAGGCATTAGTGACAGGGTTTAGAGAGATATTTCATCAAAAATATGAATCATATCTAGTTTAAATGTGGACGTAGATGGCTATATTTCAGAGCCATCAACCTCCCCAAGCTTAAACTTGATCGTCCCCGAGCAAGAAAACCAAAAGGAACTCAGCATTTAAACTAAAATAACGAGATGGTGATCTTACTCATGATTGGTAGTCTCATGTTTCCTCCACTTCATAAATCTGAAAAACTTTAGCATAGATAGAGTAATGGCAAGCATATCATATAGGTTTTATGCATCCTTATAGTGCAGCAAAATTATTATTAACATAGATGATTCAAATGAGTAAACTTTATTCCATGTCATGTAATCAACTCATAGGCTTGCCTTTGATCAATAAAGTATAATCGTGTAAATTAAGAGTGTGGGAGTTGTCATGAAAAGCATATACACTAGAGTATCTCAATTCTCCCACATCAATAAATGAAGACTTTTCAAGCACTACTTTTCTATTCATTGTCCTTCAAGAATTTTAGGTTTTAAGTTATTGAGAGCATGCCAACGATTTTTATTAGTTTATCGGGCTGTGATGGACACTGGTGGAATCACTAAGGTTTTTGTTCCTTTTGCATAATGATTTCTCATAATAGCCAGAGGAGTGATTCCATCATGATTACAACTACCCGGGAGTGCGAAGAATCTTACCCACTATAGCATTGCTGCCACAAATGTTTAATCAACTCATAGCTGAAATCTAGGAGTTTCCCCATGAAGATCATTCGTAGGCCAGCACAGTTGTTGGCATCCCATGAAGTTTGACACGCATAAAGCTATATTATTATTATGATTAACAAGTCAAACTTTGGCATGCTCACAAAAATCGCTAAAGATTAATTCAATCGAACAATTCCTTTTAAAGAGAGCTATCAAGTCAAACAATATTTTTAGTGATGTTGAGTGTCTCTAGCAATAAACCTTCAAGACTAAGCACTACCACACCCAAGCCTTCAATTATGAGACGTTTTCTTGTTACAATTGTTTAGCAAATTTTTAGGCAAGACTTGGTTAATTACAAGAGCTAGAACAAAATGTACCCAATTAAATACCCATGCAAACGAAAATCTTACGACAATACAAAGACTCACTCCACCAATATAATATCTCAACATTCACTACTAACTAGTATGGATTTCTCAAACTTCAAAAGTGGGGAGTCATAAGGCATACCTCTCATGTTTGGTTCCACCTCTCTCTTCCTTTTTTATTTGCTTCTTGGAAACTCGAGGTCGATCACTCTCCTGCAAACGTATGAACCTCGAGGCGGAAAGAAAAGAAAGAGGGAAAATAAAAAAAGGGAGAAATATTTTTGTGGTTTTTAAGAGAGGGAATTTAAAGAATAGAAAATTGGCGGCAAAGCTCGGCTAGAAAATCTAGAAAGCAAAATAGAAAGAACTATAAAATAAAGTGTTGGGGAAACCAACACGAGTGCTTACAAACTCAAATAAAAGCACAACCTCGAAATAAAATCAAATGAACGCCAAATAAAGATACATGAGGAAACTTCCCCAAGCTTAGGCTTTTACAAGCCCTTCAAATCATTGTGGTAGCGGGAAAGGTTGTTACTACAGTTCGCGAATTGAGTTGAGAGGTTACTAGTTGATTCTCAGAGGTTCAGAGAGAGGCTATGCATCCTCTCCATAGTCCCTCTAAGTCCGTGGAAATCTTGGTATGTGGTGAATCGGGTTTGTGGTTGCTCCTCTTGGTAAGGAACTTCTTGCTCCTCCTCTTGGTCCTCATCCTCCTCCGGAATCTCCTCCTCGGGTTGGTTTTGCTCAACCTACAAGTCATATAGCAAATGTCCCTCCTCGATAGAGAAAAGACCATTAGGCATAGGAGCAGGATAGAGACGCCCAACTCTAGTAATATGCAGGTAATAAACACCACCTCTCCCAGTGAGCATTCCACAAGCTTTCAAGGTGGAGAAACCAACACGTCGCTCACCTAGCACGGGTTGCAACTCATCTAGGTCGAGGCCTAGGGCAGTGGCAAGAACGGTAATGACACCTCCATTTGTGATTGGTCCTTGGCTCTAGGAGGCTTGGTGCTCCAAGTAGCACACAAGGATGGCGCCCAAGTTGAGTGACAAGCCGCAGTTGATGTAAGCAGCCTTTGCGAGGACTAGTGTGTCCTCCTTGTTGAGTCTCGGGGACTCATTACGTGCCTGCAAGGTGTTAGCAATAACATAGAACAAATAGCGAATTACAGGATATTGAATATTCTTCCACTTGCTTACTCTAGTAGTGAAACTCATTCCAT
Organism: Avena eriantha; assembly: GCA_910589775.1. NCBI lineage: Eukaryota > Viridiplantae > Streptophyta > Magnoliopsida > Poales > Poaceae > Avena > Avena eriantha. The sequence continues at coordinate 169,788,858 of OU342742.1, read as the reverse complement.
TATAGTATTATTCAGGGGTAGGTTCTAAACCAGTATAGGATGCGCGTAGGGCATTAACATCATTGTTTGGCAAATTAAAACATGCGCACCATTCATCTAAAGTTAAAGTGTAGTTGTTGTTCATAAGTCGGAAAGAAATAGTGTCCTCTCCTTGCCATTGTTTAACGGTGCTTCGCAACGAACATAGAAATTCAACGGTTAAGCGGCGATAAGTAGGCACATCATTGTACACAAAGTTTTGCAGGCCAGCTCTATTGCAAAGTAAATTGAAGTCATCAGAAAATACCGAGTTGGTTTAATATAATGGGGCAAGCCCACTTGGTGGCCTTCACTTCGTGGTTCTTGATCTTGTCAAAGCGCTCATGTTGGAGCTCATTCTTCAACCGTATCCCCATGCGTTCTTGAGCGATAGCCCAAGAAGCGCTAGAGGTGGCACGAGCGCGAGTTTGGCTCCTTGTGTTCATCATCTAAAACATTGAAGAAAGACAAAAATAAAACTTTTTGATCAAACAATAGTAAGTACAACATATTCCTCATCAAAGCACACTAAAGAATCTCCTCAAAATAATAATCTAGGCAAGAGAATCATGACAATAGGTTCATAGTATGTCTTACCCTAGATTGATAATGACAATAGATCAAAGATGAATTTGAAAAAAGTAAGGATCGGAGGAGAAACATACCGTAGATCACTTGTGTGCGAGGAAATCGAACGAAATTGAGTAGAGATGAAAATCTCTAGAGGTTTTGAGAGAGTTTGGAGGTAGAAGAGAGAAAAAGGATTGAAGTTTTGGAGTTGGAAGTACCTTCTCGTACGATTTTGCGGTCGGACGCAATTATACGGTTGGAACATTGTGTTCCCGTCGTATAGTTGGCCTTCTGAAAAAAATTTAGGGTTTCCTCCTGGCGGCATAGCTATACGGGCACAACTATACAGCCGGAACAAAATGTCCTCGCCGTATAGTTGGTCGTCAAACTGTCTGTCCCTGGGAAAGAAAATATACAAAGGCATAGATATCTATATGACTAGAACTATACGGCCGGAATTTTTATTCCCGCCGTATAGTTGGTCGTTAAACTCTCAGTACATTTTTAAGAAAAAACTTCAATGGAAAATATATCTATACGACCGGATCTATATGGCCGAAATTTTTATTCCCGCCGTATAGTTGGTCGTTAAACTCTCTGTGTACATAAAAGATCGGTTTCTTCGGAAATTACTTCTTTTCCTGTAACTTAGTGATATACCTTGTTTATGACAGAAAATTGGTAGTAAATATTGTCGAACAACAACAACATGTATATAGCAAAATTTTAAGTACTACCGAACTTCTTCTCCTCAAATGGAGTTTTATAGCACTCTTTATTAAACATAAACATCAACTTAAAACTTAAAATTTAACTCAAACCTTTATTTAACATGGGTTGCCTCCTATGGAGCACTCTTTTAGGTCAATAGCTTGACCTTGACGTTACTCACTTGGGCCATATGAGTGGAACGCCCACTCCAAAGTAGTTTGCCTTCAAGGTGATGGCCTCCTTCTCTTCATGTTTGGCTTTCTTTTTCCTAGGAAAATGGATAACAAAAGGATCCCGCGAAGGCAATTGCAGCTTCACATTCCCTTCATGGAGGTTAATTAAAGCCTTTATGGCTCTTAAGAAAGGATGGCCTAATATGATAGGAGCAATAGTATCTTCGGGCATCTCAACAATAACAAAGTCGATTAGAGCAGGACAACCTTTGGGATTGTTGAGACGCTTGCACCTAGATCACAAAGTGCAGCTATCTCCTTAATTCCTACAGCTTGTTTGTTGGTAGAATCTGCTATATTCAATGTTAACTTAGTGATTTCGAAAGAGCCAAGATTTAACTTGTTAAACATACTCTTTGGGATTATTGAGACGCTTGCACCTAGATCACAAAGTGCAGCTATCTCATTAGTCCCAATCTTAATTTTAATCGTGGGCTCAAATATATCATCTAGTTTAACAAGTAACTTTTCAGCGATTTTCTTGTATTCCTCTTCAAACTCACGTACCTTAATCGCTACTTGATCAACAAAGTGTTGATATATGGCTTCATCATTACCTTCACTTACCGGAATTTTGAAGTTGATCCTCTTTACGAGGTCTTCGATGGTGTAGCTTGGTGAAGGGGTGTTACTATAATCAAGCTCTTCAGGCTCCTCCCTTTGGATCCTCATCATTTTGACTTCTTTAATAGGATTGGGCTCAACTTTACCTGCAAATTTAGCTAGAATGAGAGTTTGACTCTCGGTTATCTTACCTAGCTGTGCCTCAACGATCCTTGTTCTTTTTTGAAGGGCCTTCAAATCATTTATCAAACTAACAGCTTGGTTAGATAATTTATCAAGCATAGCATCATGGTTCTCTATTATTTTAACAAGAATATTGTTTTGTTCATTTTGTGAGTCTATTAAAGACTTAAGTGTTTCTTGGAGACTACCATTACTAGTTCCCATATTATTATTAGGATTTCCTGCAGGACTAGAATAGTGTTTCTGAAAATTAGGATTATAATTCTTCTTCCAAGCAGGGTTATAATCATTATGGGCTATGAAGTATATTTCTTCAATATTTGTTTTAGGGATATCTCTTACCTGGGTTTTCTTACCTTTTACGACTAGTATGAGCTCATCCAACTTAGCATTGAGTTCTTCATTTTCTTGTGGTGAGATGGAATTCACCTTCTTTGTGTTTGATCTATCCACATGCCATTGGCATGATTGCCTTGCATATTGTCTAGCAGCTGCTTTGCTTCGGTAATATGTTTACGCATAAATGTTCCTCCAGCTGCAGTATCAAGCATAGACTTAGACACATGATTAAGAGCATTATAAAATAAATGGAGGATTAACCAATCTTCCATCCCATGACTAGGACAATTTCTTAAGCATTCTTTCATCCTCTCCCATGCAAACGCTAGTGGCTCACACTCTTCCTGCCTAAAGCCAGTAATATTAGATCTGAGTTGCATAGTCTTTGCAGGTGGGAAAAATTTAGTCATAAATAAAGAAGTACATCCCACCCATGATGTAATAGTATTTCTAGGCAAAGATATCAACCATTCTTTTGCTCTTCCTCTAAGAGAGAAAGGAAATAGACGCAATTTGACCGTATTAGGGTCAACGTCTTTTATATGCATCATATCACATATTTTAGTGAAAGTATTCAAGTGCATACATGCGTCTTCAATAGCAGAGCCTCCAAATTGATTTTGTTGAACCAAGCTTAAATAATGGGGAATAATTTCATAATCATCAGCAGCAATTGCTGCCTTAGTCATAGGAGTATGCAAATAATCATTGTTGGGAGTAGCAAACTCCCCAAGCTTCTTTTCAGCAATATTTCCTATGTTTTTGGGTTTTCTTAAACAAAGAATTATAATAGTAAAAGCAAGAATTTAAAGGCTAACTAATTTTTTTGGTTTATCAAATAAAGACTGAAAGCAAACTAACAAAATTAAAAACAAGAATTAAAACTAGCAAGGTTCCTAATAACCTCACCAGGGTAGCTATTTCTTCCCTGGCAACGGCGCCAAAAAAGGGTTGATACCTTCGATCCAGATTACGGTGCAACTTCTTTTTCCCTAGTAGACCTAGGTTATCGAATCCTCGAGAAGCGAATGTGTAGTGAAGTTCCTTTAATGGACCTTCGAGAGTTTTAGAGTTCCTTTTGTGTTTTTACCGGACCAATAGCTTGCGTGTTTTTGTTGTTGATGATGATGGAGAGAGAGGGCCTAGGGCGTTCGATTTCACCCGTAGCTATGCAAAACATCTGATGGGAATAAAAGATAGAAATAAAATATGCATGTACTTGTTAGAGCAAGATAAATTATATGTGGGCAGTGCATCCATAATTGCTATTGCCTCCGCAACCACTTATAGCAATAACCTACTAGTCTCATCCATAGAAGAAAGAAAACTAATGATATGCATAGTGATGTCACCGTTAATCCCAAGTAAATCCCTCACATACAGCTGTACAACCCCTTCTGTCACTGGGGTTCCCAACCTGCAGATCAGTCATTACTCATACTCCTTATACCTGGCTCAACACTCGGGGTCTTGGGTACCTGACAAGTCCTTAGATTGAGGCAAGAGAGGATACACTAATCCTCATGTCATACAAACTAATACATGATCCCATCTATGATAAATAACATGCACAAACGCTACATGACTAGGCCGAAGCCCTTAGCCCAGGAAGAATTACTCACACATAGATATGAGATCAATAATCATAAACATTGTATTGAAAATAATAAGATTGATAGCAATAGTCTTACAATGTCACCAATCGAATAAGAGATCTACTATTACAAGTGGTGGAATATGGATATGGAGATGGAGAAGGGTTTTGAGATCTAGAGGCGACTAGCTTGTTTTCTCGTCGCCCGAGGATTCTTTATATAGGGGCCCCTTCACGAAAGTTGTTCTGTTTGACCTAACAGTGGCAGCGCCAACTATACGACCGGAGCTATACGGCCGGAATTTTGCTCCAGTCGTATAGTTGGTCGTTAAAGCGTCTGCCTCCGCTTTGCGGCTTCTAGTTTCTTCTGGTTGTTGGAAATATCGTATCGTTGACTTTAATGTAGTGATTCCCATCTTCAAACAACATTATCTGCGTAGGAAAGATATAAAATAAATTATTGCATACCCCTCTGAATATTAGACATTAGTGGCAGGGTTCAGAGAGATATTTCATCAAAAATATGAACAATATCCAGTTTAAATGTGGATGTAGATGGCTATATTTTAGAGCCATCACCGCCCCACCCACCTTCTCATCGGCCATAAGAATCTCATTGAAGTCCCCCAAGCATAGCCATGGGCGACCATCTTGGTGTTGCTGCTTTAGAATCTTCAATAGCTTCCATGTTTCAACCTTGCGGTCCGCCTGGGATTCCCCATAGATCCCCGTTAGCCTCCATTCTTCACCATCTACCCCCTGCACGTCCACATCCACATGCCTCCTCCCAAAATACCAAAGAGAAACATCCACCTCCCTCTTCCAGAACATCGCAACCCCTACTCCTTCCTTCTGCTTTCTTCACACTCATGTTAGGGAGCCCTAACATCCACCTGAACTTATCCATCTCCTTCTCATCAATCTTTGTTGCTACCAAGAACAAAATATCCAAATCCTCCACCCTCTTGAGGTCCAAGAGGCCATGAACTGCCGGGTCATTGCCAAGCCCCTGGCAGTTAAAACCTACGAGTTTCATTGCATCCGGTGGGGTTGATCAATCAGCCTAGCCGATATCTTAGAAGCATTCTGGTATGCTGCACCATCTATCTCCATGCCATCAGCCTTCGTCTTGTTTCCTTTGTTCTCTTCCTCACTATCCTCAGGACCTCTCTTTACTCCCACATTCTTCACATGCACTTCTGAACTATCCTCCCCTCTCCTACTCACTGGCGGTTGCTTTTTATACTTTCTCAGTTCCAGCCCTCCAATGACCTTAGCGCCAGCAACAATGCTCCCTTCCGCACCCATTTGCGAACCAGCCGAAAAATCCACCACCTCCTTGCTCCCTGTAGTCGCCTTTACCTCAGTAACCTCCTTTACCTTTGTTCTAGCTTCATTCTCCACAATCTTTTCCTCTCCCTCTTTACCCTAGTCTTTATCCTGAAAATTCATCCGTCTTTGGGTTAGCCCGCTCGAGACATCTTGAAAGGCCTTGATAGGGCTATTCACTTCCTCCTCATTACAAACACCCTTCTTCCGACCTTCCTCTGCATCGGGCCCCTCCTTCCTCCATGACCTACTATCACTTCCTGACCTATTTCCAGTTCTCTCAAAACCATATTGGCATGAGTTGTTGCTACTCCTACCATCGCTACAATGGCCTCTACTTCCCTCTGAACTCTTTCTCCCCTCCATATCTGCATGAAGCCAAGGGCCGAACTGGGAGGTTTCCCCTTTCCTCAACTTCATCCGACACTCCTTTTCCCCATGTCCGATCAGTCCACAGTTATAGCAAAAATCAGGTATATGCTCATACTCAAACCTACACCGCCTCACTTGCAGATCTCCTTTACCTTTCTCTGAGCCATCAGAATTCTCCTCTTCTCCCTCCAGCTCCAGGGCAGTACCTCTCATCAGCTTTTTTGTGATATCCATTCGAACCTTAACCCTTAAAAATTTACCTACTACTGTCCCATCCCTTCCCACATCCACCTCTTCACCTATTCCAATCAGGTCTCCAATTTATTCCCCCATCATTCTATTCATCAGCCCCAACGGTAGCCCATAGATCATGACCTAGATCGGGATGGAGTTGAAAGCATAGTCGTCGACTGTCTTCCTCGGATCAAAATTTTCCACCACCAGAAGCTCCTTCTCAAACCACCAAGGTCCTTCCTCCGTAGCATGACGCCATCCCAAGTCCTGCCTAAAAGAAAACATGAACACATTCTCCTTCAACTCCTTACAGCCCAGGCCCTTGATCGGGCACCAGATCCTTCCCAGCGTCTGCCTTACCACTATCGCATGTGCTGGTTTCTCCGAGAACAGCTTCCCCACCACTTGTGGCCAAGCCTCCACCGCCTTCCCCACCTCCTATTTCCCTACGCCTTCCCCACCTCCTATTTCCCTACCTTCACACCCTTCTTCTCCCTCTCGGACAACTGCAAGCTCCTCATCAGACCTTCCACACCGTCCATGATCACCGAAGAGAAACTGAAAGATCTAGGTCTAAGATGTATGTACGACCACGTGCCTAGATCACGTGGAAGGCTTATGGTGGAGGTGAGAAAACCTACCCAACTAGGGTTTTCCTATCCCTGGCTGCCCGGGCAATACAGATCACCCACGAAGAGGACCGTCAGAGAGCCCGCACAGCCGCAACTAGACTCATAAAAAAACTCTCTCAGCCACACCGACGGCGACGAAGAGGCAGCCAGATGCGGGCAAAACCCTAAATCGCCCACGCGCCGCCAGACCAAAAAAACCGTTAACCGTCACCCTAGGGACAGACTTTCAGTTTGTTTTAGGATGTTTTGGATGCCATGGTGAACATGTCAAAATAAACTTGAGGATGGACTGGCCAAGATAAGGCGTAGTGTGTCGAGTGGAAGCGTTATGCTAGGTTGTGTGCCACCCTGCGCGGTAGTGTTTCGAGTGGAAGCGTTATGATAAATTAATGAAATTCCCAAGCTAAAATATAAGCACTAGTGCGCCTAAAAATCGCATTATTGCAAGTACTTTTTAATTCTGAAATAACCAATATTTGACAGGCACTTTTGAAAACTATCCTTACTTTTGCGGATACTAATGGTTAGAGTATACGTGTACGGTTCGGTTAGTCTAGGATAGAGACGGATCTTGTGTCTTGTCTTGCACTCTAAGATGATCCCTGTACACATATCTATACTCGCCCATTAGGCTTAATAATACATCCATCATATTCCGCCAATCTCTCTCCCTCTCTATCATTCATCATGGTATCAGAGCGGCAAGATCCTTAACCTAGGTGCTGCCGCATCCACCTAGCGTTGCCGCCACCACTTCCCAAACCCTAGCGCCACCGCCCGCCATGATGTCGCGCTAGCCGAGCAACATGCTTCCGCCGCCCTGCCCCCAGGGAGGTCGATCTCCTTGATCTCCGCCGGGGGCCACGCACCCGTACGCAGGGTTCGTCCGCCGATCCGTGATCGGCTGCCCTGTAAGTCTTTTTTCTGGTCTATTGATCGGTTTTATTTTTGGTTTACCGATCTTAGACCGGATTGAGTCGTCCACCACGTCATCATCCCGCACCTCTACGCTGACCATCGGCATCGAGGATCTACACCGTGCCCGTGCGCCTGCCTCCTCCGGTGTTGCGCCTGCCTCGACCGGCTGCCGTGCAACGCAGACGGCTGCTACGCCTTCCTTGGAAGGCTACCGCGGTCGCCCCCCTCGAATCATCATCATCGTCCGGGACTTCACTGACAACACCGCCATCGACTCCGATCTACGCGTCGTCCACGCCCTGGCGCATACGGCGCACCGTCGGTCTGATCAATTGACCCCATGCATGTCTATGCCAAGCACGTCCCCAAGCAAGCGCCTACCACCGATTGAGCTAAGGGCTGCCGCAACATTACCCCCTCGGGCCGCAGCGCCGCCACCTTTGGTCCATGCTACCGGCTTTCAACGCGCCTTCCTTGGCGTATACATCACTGGTGGTCTCCCAACCGCTACACTGACTTGCGCCCTGCAGCTATGCCGCCCCGTTAGGTCGTAGCATTGTTGCATGCACTCTACTTCACTGTTCCGGTGCATCGACGTCCTCGGCTTTCACCGCACCATATCCTACAGGCGTGGATCGCTGCCGTCTACACATGGTCTTCATCATGTCGTTGGGTTTCTTCCTTGCCTACTTCAAGAACCGCTTCCGCACTTCACAAGGTAACCTACAGGGCGATCTCACGCTATCGCAGGTCCCGCCGACTACCCCATCGCCACTCCATGTCATTGTATTGGGAACGACAGTGCCTAAACAGGTTAGATAGAGGTGTGGGGACTAGCAGGGAAGCTCTCGACGGCGTTCGCGGGCGGGATTGGATATGAGCAAGTGTAGCGAGACACAAGAAGTATCCAGGTTTGAAGCCCTCATGGTGAGGTAAAGCTCCTACTCCTGCCGATCTGACTATGAGTGTTATACGGGCTACAATCGCTCCTAGAGTTGTATCTTCTATCTACCTCCTTAAATGCACGGAGACCAACCCTTGCTATGAGAGCCTTGCCTCTCCTTATATAGGCAGAGAGGCAACAGTCTCACTGGCCAGTCCGGCTGGTGGGTCCCATAGGCGGGCCCCAACCGGTTGGCCATATATAGTATCTGGTACAGTTACATCCCATCGAGGTACACGCGGTAGGATCATCGTGGGCACAGTGAACACCGTGCGAATGTCATCAACATCTGGCCACTGCGCCCGCGTCACCCAGCAAAGTCTTTGGTATGGCCGTCTAGTTGTGGGTCTTGTCATCATATCGGGGCGTACCACGCACTATGCAACACGTCGCTTTGTCCTCCTGATTGCGTCTGGCTACGCTGATGTAGCCGGCCCCGTGTCTTGTTGCTCCTCTTGGCTCCGGCTACCGTAAAGTAGCCGGCATGACTTGCTTGTGTCCGGCTGCGTTCAGCCAGCCGGACACGAACTGACTACCGTAGTTCTTGTTCGGTTGGGGTATCCGGAGGTCATCCCCCCGACCCTAGCCCCGAGCGCGTGTAGATTTATCCCTTAGGTGAAATGTGCGCGCGCTCCTCCCCAATTTTGAAAGTTGTGACCGGCTGCCCCCGGCGATTGCACTATCCATGACGTCAGCGTTGATGCCGGCCACGCGCGCACGTGCCATCATTGCCCTGCGGCGCGCAACATAACATCCTGTCGCACGTCACCTCGGGAAACTGCCGCTTTCCTCCTTGGTTTCTGCTCCGAGATCTTCTGCGCGTTCAACGCCTGCACAAAGGATCCTGTGCGGTGGAGGGAGCGGGGCACAGCTCGATGGGCGCCACGTGGCACCGCAGACGGTTGCCCTTTCGGGCCTTTAAAGGGTCGCTCGGGAAGGGCGGTTCCTCCTTCCGCTCATTGCCTTCCTCGTTGCCTCCCTGTGCCCTTTCCTTCTCGCCCTGCCTCGTTTGCTCCTGCCGCTATAGTTCGTCGTGCCGCCCGTTTAGCGTCGTCGGAGACACGGGCCACCGCCACTCCACATCCGGTGCGACACCCTGCGAGCCAGAGGTGGCTACCGAGCGTGGAGCCTGGTGCGGCTCCTCCGTGACGGAGGAGCACATAGAGAAATACCGTGCCACCCGCGTACTGCCGCCGAAGACGGAGGTGGAAGTGTGGTTGGCGCTGGCGGGAGAGGAGTCACCGCACTCGGTGGAGGGGGAGCGGGTGATTTTCCTTTCGCACCTCACCCGCGGCTTCGCGCTGCCGGTGCATCCCTTCTTCCTCACCTTCCTCGCCTTCTTCGATCTCCGCCTCCACCACCTCGGCGCCAATGCAGGTCCAGTCACCCAAGGGCCGCTGGTGACGTGCGGCGGCGCCTCCATCTACTCCTGCACATAGACCGGCTACCCGAAGTTCCGGCTGCAGGACATAGTGTGACTGTGGCAGTAGTCGTACTTCTACATCCGCAACATCACCGACGTGGACCAGATCAATCTGCCTGCTTTCCAGGACGTGGAACCTAGCTGGCATCATTGGGACTTGAAGATCCATAAGGAGAAGGCAAAGTCGAACCCGATGCTGCAGCGGATGCGCTCCCTCATCACCACCAGCTTGACCGGCCTAGACATCACAGTCAGTTGGATGTCCTGGCTGATGATGCCGCAGCAGTAGCACACACACAAGATGTGCTACTCTCCGGCCGGCTGGACCCGACCCGGCTGTCTCGCCGTGATCCCCGTTACCATAACTTGAAGGAGTGGGTGTGGACGATTACGAAGGAGCGGCTGCCGGAGCAATGGAAGTTCGGGCTGGCTCCTTACAGCCACGACAACCGCGCGCTTCGGGTAAGTCTCGCTAGCCGGTTTTTGTTTTCTTGTTCCGTCTTTTTATTCGGCTGATCTTTGTCTTCTTTCTTTTGCAGACCTTCCCCTGCATCATCCGGGAGGAGGGAGAGGCCCCCTCTAGAACTTCACGCCTGACCTTCCCGAGCCGCGTGCTCGCCGGTCCGATGAGGAGTCAGATGGGGACAGCGACGTCTTCCCCAGCCGGAATGACGATCCGGCTCACGACCCCCATGCTGAGGTCGACGAGGAAGAGGATCCCGCGCCGGCTCCCAAGCCGGCTAGACACCGCGCGGCGGATGGTGACTCTAGCCGGTCGGGCGCCGGTCGGAGCAGCTCTAGCCGGTCTAGCACCGGTGGGAGCGGCTCAAGCCAGTCCGGTGGAGGGGAGGCGGGGCCAGTCGGTCTGCCATGGAGGAGCCGGCCCCCAAGAGGAGCCAGACCGGCGCTCTTCCCCCCAGCCGCCTTGGTCGCAAGAAGGGGCCACTGATACATTGCAAATGTATCTATAATTTTTGATGTTCCATGCTTGGCTTTATCCACTTTCTTGTGTTTTGTCCACACTTTGGAGTACTTTTCATATGATTTCTTGGACTAACCTATTAACAAGAGCCATAGTGCCAGCTGCCTATTTTCTGCTATTTTTGGTTCCAAGAAAGTCAGAAAATGAATATTCACGGAATTGGACGGGACAAAAGCCAAAGTGCTTACTTTTCCGGAAGTCATCAGATGCCAGAATACGAGACGGAGAAGGGCTAGGGGCCGGCCACACTACCTGGCCGCGCGGCCAGGCCTGGCCCGCGCCAGGGGGTGGCCTGGATGACACCGGCACCCCCTCGGCCTCTCCTTCCGCCTATAAGATGCCCTCAGGACGAAAACCCTAAGTACCCGATCAAAAATCCACGAAAGAGTCTGTAGCCGCCATCATCTCCATCCCTAGATCGGGAGGGATCTGAAGCTCTTCCCGGCACCCTGCCGGAGAGGGGATTTCACCCTGGAGGCCTTCTTCATCACCATGCAAGCCTCCGGTGTGATGCGTGAGTAGTTCATCCTTGGACTACGGATCCATGTAGTAGCTAGATGGCTGGTTCTCCTCCTTTGTGCTTTCATGTCTAGATCTTGTGAGCTCCGTTCATGATCAAGATCATCTATTTGTAATTCTGAATGTTGTGTTTGTGGGGATCCGATGGGTATTGAGATGCTATTTCAGATTGATTATTGATTCTATCATGTCTTTGTTATTTGTGATCTTGCATGCTTTCCATTGTTAGTAGCTATCTTGGCCAAGTAGATGCTAGCAACTCCAATAGTTAGTATTTATGCTCGATAGTGGGTTCATGCCCTGGTAAACTGGGGAAGTGACAGAAATCTCTAAGGTACTAGATGTGATGTTGCTACTAGGGAGAAAACAACAATCCTTTGTTCATAGAACAATCGTATTGTTTACATTACACGCAATTCGTAAAGCAATAATATGTTGCTTGCAACTTAATACTGGAGGGGGTTTGGATGATAACCTGAAGGTGGATTATTAGTCACAGATGCAGTTGGATGGCGGTCTATGTATAATGTTGTAATGCCCAATCGAACCTCAAAGGAGTCAAGATGATTAGTATATGCATGTATTGCTTTCTCGATGTTTTTCAATTGCCCCGCTGTAATTTGTTCACCCAGCATGTTATCTAACTTAAGGAGAGCCACCTCTAGTGAACTATAGATCCCGGTCCTTTCTTTTACATACAATCTATAAACTGTTTACTGCTTTGTGTTTACTTTCTGCAAACTATTACTTCCTTCCATTTGATACGTTTAATCCTTTGTTTTCAGCAAAACCGGTGAGATTGACAACCTCATCGCAAGTTGGAGATAGATTTTTGTGGTTGTGTTGTGCAGGTCTCCACGTTGCTGCTGGCACCGGTAGTGCGCCCTGCCATCGTTCAGCTAGCTACACCTTTGGGGTGTTTCCTTGCTCCTACTGGATTGATAACCTTGGTTTCGTACTGAGGGAAAACTTGATGTTGTGCTCATCATACCTTCCTCTTGGGGTTCCCCAACGAGCTCAATATATTTTGGGCCATCAAGCATATTTTCTGGCGCCGTTGCCGGGGAGTCAAGGACATCTTCACAAGGGGAGTCCCTCATAACCAATCTCTTTACTTTGTTATTTTTGTTTTGCTTAGTTTCTTTTTGCTTTGTTTGCTTGCTTTGTTTGCTTTGTTTCTTTTTGCTTTGTTTGCTTTGTTATTTTTGTTTTGCTTAGTTCCTACTCTAGTTGTTATTTTCGCTGGTCTGTTATTGTCTTGCTTTATCATGCTTGTTGTCAATGGTTGATTTCTTTGAAACTGAATCTTATTGGCAAGGTGGGTTCACGGAAGAACAAAAATATTATTATAAGGAATACCGCTTGTCACAAAAAGGGAAACACTTATGGGAACAAATGGATAAATTGTATACCATTGCTAGAAACGTGTGCTCTACTTATAATGTTACTTATTGCTTTGATAAATCTTGTTGCTGTAGGAGGTACAAACACCTCCCTTTTCTATGTGAGTATAATGATAATGTTACCATATCTTCATATGTTAATGTAAATTATGACTTTTATGATGTGGAACAAGTTGAAGAATTTATTGCTTGGAAGGGTGCATTTGAACTTGCTAGTTTGCTTGAAAATATTGATGATTCACCTTATAAATATGAGGTTTATGATATACTTAGATTTTGCTTTGATAATTACAAGGAAGAAAATGGCTATATTCTTGAATATATTAATAGATGCTTTCCACAAATGGAAGAGACTAATGCCTTGCAGGATCCTACGGAAGAAGAAATTGATGAACCTGAAAGCTCATTAGATGAAAAAGAGGAGGAGAGTGATGAAAAAAAGGAGGAAGCATGGATTAGCTACCCATGCCTACCTTCTAATGAGAGTAACTCTTTATCCCTTACATTATTTGATTGTCCCCCACGCTTACCAAAGGAGGATGAATGTTATGCTCATGTTATCTATGATAATCCTTTATTTGTGCTTAACTTTGATTTGCATGGTACTAAAGAGTTTTGCTTAGAATTTTTTTATGATAAAGCTCTAGACGATGGGCCTATATTGAATGATCAACCATCTTGTTATAGAATTGTTAAAAGTGGGATTGAAGGTTTTAATCCCACTATTTTTGAACTTGATAAAAAATATGTGTTTGTAGATCATGAAAAGCATGCTTTATGTGATAGTTATATTGTTGAGTTTATTCATGAGACTACTGAAAATTATTATGAGAGAGGAAAATATGGTTGTAGAAGTTTTCATGGTATTGAAACACCTCTCTATGTGCTGAAAGTTTTGAAGTTACTCTTGTTTTATCTTCCTATGCCTGTCACTTTGTTCTTTGCGAATTTATTTGCATACAAGATTCCTATGCATAGGAAGTGGGTTAGACTTAAATGTGTTTTGAATTTTCTTCTTTATGCTCTCTTTTACTTCAATTCATATTACTTATGTGAGCATCCTCTCAAACTATCATGCCTAACTTAAAGGCGTTAAAGAAAAGTACTTATTGGGAGATAACCCAAAAGTTTTAGATGAGTCTTGGAAGTTATTACTTCTGTAATAACCGCGCCTTATCCTTTTTATTTGCTTTTTGTGCCAAGAGTAACCTCTAATGAGAGATAAGTAATGACTGGGAAAGTTGTTGTCCCGAAACAGATTTCTGTGCTTCACCGTAAACATTCGTGTAAAACCTCTGAACGTCTTTTTGAGGCGTGAATTCTTGTGCTTCTGCCCCAGGTTGTTGTCTAACTTTTTTTAGTTCAACACTTTTTTATTTGAGCAACAGAAGGTCTTCGAAAAAATTCGTCTTTAGCTGCTGGTCTGTTTTGACAGATTTCTGCCATTTTCTGCATTTGCTTCTTGTTGGTTCCTTTTTGAGTTCTTTTGGGGAATTGAGCTTTTTGAGGGAAGTGCTACAGTAGCTAGTGTTCTAATGGAAGTTTATTTGGTGTTGGAACTGAACCTTAAGATCTATTATCTTGAGTGCACTAATGTTGCTAATAAAGATTGTGTGAAGTTTTGTATGAAGAAAAATTTAGGTGTATGGAAGGAATGGGTAATGAGATGAAGGATGGACTAAAGCTCAAGCCTGGGGATGCCACGCGTGTCACCCCAAGAAATATCCAAGAATTACAAGCATCAAAGCTTTAGGATGCCCAAGGCATCCCCTTCTTCATCGATAAAAATCCCAGGTTTCTTCCAAACGCTTCATTTTTATTGTTTCATGCACAGTTGTGTTGTTCTTGGAGCGTCTTCTTTTTCGTTTTCGTTTTGGTTTTTAGTTTGCTTAGTTTTCTGAATAAATTGGTTGGACCCCTCTTTCATACATTGGTTTGCAAATAGTTTGGTTTGGATTGAAAAAGAGTAGGAAAGTTCATACTTATGTGGTAAAAAGAGCTTGTTTTTTACTGTGGCCTATGCTTTGTCATGCCATGCTTGATATTGTTTTGGCTTTATGCTTAGTATTCTTTACTGTAGCATGACTTGTTATAAACAATTGAGATTTCTTAATGTGCCTTGGATGGATCATGTGTTGTTTTAGCATATTAAAGCATAGTATTGTGGTATTCTCCTTTGATACTTTATTTGGGTTGACTTGGTGCATGATCACACCATGTTATGACTATCTCAAGTCACCATAGCCTTTAAGAACCTTTAGTTTTCAACTTGTAGTATCACTTTATGCTTCGATCAGTGATGTTTTGTCGCTTGATGACCCACAAGTATAGGGGGTGTATCGTTGAATTTTTGAGGGAAGTGAAACCCAATGTATTGATTCGACACAAGGGGAGCCAAAGAATATTTATAAGCCTTAACAACTGAGTTGTCAATTCAGCTGCACCTGGAAACAATCTTGCTCACAACAGTTTATCAGTAGCAACAATTTTGTAGTAGCAATAGTAAAGTAACAGCAGAGTAATAGCAAAGATAGTAGTGACAATAGTAGTAAATAGTAGGATTCGAGTGCGGTAGGCATAGGGATTGATGGACGGGCGTTGCATGGACAAGACAATTCACATAGCAACCAGAACATAGGGCAATTGCAGATAAATAAGATACATCCAAGTACTAGATAATCCTAGGCATGTGTTCCATAATATAGTCATACGTGCTCGCAATGAGAACTTGAACAACATCTTTTGTCCTGCCAGCCTGTTTGCAGCGGGGCCTCTAGGGAACTACTGGCAATTAAGGTGCTCCTTTTAATAGAGCACCGGAGCAAAGCATTAACACTCCGTGAACACACGTGATGCTCACATCAAAGCCATTCCCTTCCGGTTATCCCGATTTCTGTCACTTCGGGGCCATAGGTTCCGGACAACAACGTGTGTATACAACTTGCAGATAAGACCAAAAACAACGCTATCATAATGAATTAATAACAAGTTCAGATCTGAAATCATGGCACTTGGGCCCTAGTGACAAGCATTAAGCACAACAAGTCGCAACAAAGTCATAAAGCACTAATAAAAGATACTAGGCACCATGCCCTAACAATCTGATGCCATTACATGAACAATCTCATCCAATCCCTACCATCCCCATAGCCTACAGCGGGGGATTACTCACTCATAGATGGGAGAAACATGGATGGTTGATGGAGAAGTGATGGTGATGATGATGACGATGATCTCCTCCAATTCCCTGTCTAGGCAGGGTGCTAGAACGGAGTTTCTGGTGCTGTTTCGTGGCATTTGGTGGTGGCGGCGGAGCGGAACTCCTTCTGGAAAAACATCGACCCCCCCAAAGTTTTTAGGTCAGGAGGCTCCTTATAGGCGAAGAGAGAGGCCGAGGGTGTGCTTGGGGGGCCCACACCACCCCCTGGCGCGGCCTGACCTGGCCCGTGCCCCCAGGTGGTGTGGCCACCCCCTGGCTCTCTTCTATCTCGTATTCTGGCTCCTAGAGTCTTCGGGTGAAATAGGATTTTTGGCCTATTTTTCGGGATTTTTCCTGATTTTCTGCACAAAAAGTAGACACCAAGGCAATTCTGCTGAAAACAGTGACAGTCCGCATTAGTTGCATCCAAATCACACAAGTTTAGAGGAGAAACAATAGCAAAAGTGTTCAGGAAAGTAGATACGTTTTGGACGTATCAACTCCCCCAAGCTTAGCTTATTGCTTGTCCTCAAGCAATTAAGTTGAAAACTAAGTGCGATAAAAGAACTTTCACGAACACATTTGCTTCATATGATGTAAATATTCTCAGCAATGTGATCAACTACTTGGACAATTCATAATAAAGAGTATGCAACCAAGTCTACTTAATAGTCATTGCAAGCTATGAAGAGATTCCAACTCAAGAATAATAAGTAGCATGAAGCACAAACATAAGCAACATTGCAATGCTCATAGAAAGGTATGATAGAGTGGTATCTCGCTTGCCTTTGATTATGAATATCAAGGCACCTCTGAAGTTCAAGTGATGACTAGAAGTAAAGATATCAAGGATACAAGCGTCAAAGTCATAACACGAATAATCAAGGAATGGAACAAACATAAAGAATGACAACTATGCTCTCAAGAAGGTGCTTAAATAATATGTGGAGACTCAACAAGTAGAAGAAAAAGGTTTTGAATGATTTTTAAAAGCTTCCAAATGCTGAAAGTATGGTACTCGTTGATACATTGCAAATGTATCTATAATTTTTGATGTTCCATGCTTGGTTTTATCTACTTTCTTATGTTTTGTCCATACTTTGGAGTACTTTTAATATGATTTCTTGGACTAACCTATTAACAAGTGCCACAGTGCCAGTTGCCTGTTTTTTGCTGTTTTTGGTTCCAGGAAAGTCAGAAAATCAATATTCTCGGAATTGGACCGGACAAAAGCCAAAGTTGATATTTTCCCGGAAGACTCACGGAGCCAAAAGGAGAGTCGGAGAGGGGCCACAGGCTGGCCACACCACCCCATGGCGCCGGTTCTCCCAGGCCACGCCAGGGCATGGTGTGGGCCCCCTGGCCGCCCACCGACCTTGCCCTCTGGCCTATAAGAAGCCTCCCGAGGCATAAACCCTAAAGAGTCAAGCCTCCAGCCACGAAAAGTTCCGCAGCGCCGCCGCCACCGAAGGGGAGATTCGGGGGACAGAAAGTCTCTGTTGCGGCACCCTGCCGGGACAAGGAAGTGCCCCCGGAGCCATCTCCATCGATCTCCACCACCATCTCCATCACCATTGCTGATTCCCATGATGAGGAGGGAGTAGTTCTCTCTCGAGGCTAAAGGGTTCTACCGGTAGCTATGTGTTCATCTCTCTCTCTCTATGCATGATCTTATTGTGATCATGAGCTTGTAATCTATAGATCTACCTTGCTACTCAAGTGCTTTAATAGATCTCTGCTCTCCCCATGTGTGTGAAAGTGACAGCGTGCTCACCATGGTGGCACTTAGGCTAGAGATTACAAATACTTTTTATGAGTTATATTTGGAGTTGGATGTTTCTATGAAATTGTGGTGTTTGTTGGACTCATCAAGTACTCAAGGTGACAGTGTGGGGTTTCCTAGATGGGAAAGATGAACTTTGAGGTGTGCTGTTATAGCCCTACCATCGATTAGAGTGTACAACCAGAGAGTAGTTAAGAGTAGTATCATAAAGAGACGATATTTATATGAGAGTGTTCACTAATGAAAGTATGATCCCTAGGCCTTGTTTCTAAGCATTGATACTTCGTTTGCTACTAGATCTATTACATGTTTGCTTGCTTGCATCTTTATTTTAGTTTGCCTTTAGTCTCTTCCACGCCATCAAGCTGTTTTATATCACCGTTACCACTTATAATTATCCATACCACTTGTATTTCACTATCTCTTCGCCGAACTAGTGCACCTATACACCTGACAAGTGTATTGGGTGTGTTGGGGACACAAGAGACTTCTTGTATCTTGATTGCAGGGTTGCTTGAGAGGGATACCTTTGACCACTTCCTCCCTGAGTTCGATAAACCTTGGGTGATCCACTTAAGGGAAAACTTGTTGCTGTTCTACAAACCTCTACACTTGGAGGCCCAACAACTGTCTACAAGAATAGAAGTGCGTAGACATCACTCGTTAGCTTTGCGCTCTCATTTCCCCTATCATAAGCATCTTTAATGTGGTTAAGGTGAAAGTGAGGTCCAATCTGAGTTATATGCTTGACAGACTATAAACTGGAAATCCCAAGTCCCTTGAGTACGAGGGCTGCTCCTCATGCTACTCAACTTTAGTTACCGGTAAGTTCTTGTCATCGTAAGTATGCGCGTATCATTGAGAACCGCCAACGGGGTACCCCTTGCCCGATGATACGGAAGAATCCCCATATCAAAATGACAAGGCAAGCAGACAATGAGTATCTCAGCAATCTTCTTATTTACCATGGGAAAATGGTGCCTTTTTCTCTCTTTCCTCTTTTCATAAAACTCCCTTTTTTTCTTTTTCTCAATATCTAACTCTCTCTTTTTTTATAAGAAGAATGCTTCATAGATATCATTATGGTTACGATGCAGGTTTCCACCATGTCAGCATGGATTAGACCAGCGGCCCAGGCGTTTCTCTAACACACATACATAACTCCATGGACTTACAAGCTCCCCTTTTATTTCACACCGACGACATCTGCAAACAAAAGAGCAAGGTATCAACTGGGTATATATTTACAAGTGTTGAAAGCGTTCCCCGTGACAGCACGGTTCTGCTAATCCAGCCTATAATTTACAAGCATATAACTTTCATGGAGAGTTCACAATGGTTCAGGTTTATTAAGTGCAGGAAATAAAGTGTGCCATCAAGTTTGTGAGAGCTTTACTAACTAATTTTCCCATAACAAGCAAACATTTTATTCAGAAGAAAACAAGGCATATTGAATATGCACGGGAGCAGAAAATGATGCTAATAGGTAGGTATGGTGGACACTTTGGAAATATTCGGTTTAGGGAGTTGGAAACATGAGTAAAACACTCAGTGGAAGTGGAGGCTAGCAATAGTAAGGGAGCGACAAACGAGAGAGCAATAGCTGTCATTATCATGCTTGCAACAAAACAGGACTACTCATGGCATGAAAGTGATTCAAGATCCTCAAGGAAAAATAATTCATCGAGGCTTAACTGATTATTACAGTCATGTGCATGTGTGCATGTGCCAAGTCAATCAAATGAAAACATTCAAAGGAGGATACCACGGTGTCATACCAATTTATGAATAGAGTAATGCAAGCAAACATTCATGAGACATGCTACAAACTATTAGCGAGCTGGAGCTAATCATAAGGAAGCAAGAACTGTTAAGCATCCAAAGAAAACATACACTCTACATGAAAGGACTAAGCATGCCCATAGTGATGAGTATATGTACAAAAATGAAAACAAATAGAGTTCGTTACCAGCCTCTTACCACGCCTCAAGTTGTCATTGATCCTCATTATTGCTCTTCACTTGTGTAACTTGAATAATAATATGAAACCAATATCCACTAAGGACTGCCAAACCTTGAAGCAAACTCGCAAAAACCAAAGAAGAACGACAAATATTTTTGGTGTTTTCGATTTTTAAACAAGAACCAAAAGGGAAAAACAAACAAAGCAAAATCTTTTTGGGTTTTTCGAATAGTTCAAACAAAGCAAAAAGGGAAAAGCAAACCAAGGCAAAAAGAAGAAGCAAACCAAAGAGAAACAACAAAAATATTTTTGGTCTTTTTGTGTTTTTAGAAAGCAAAAGCAAAGAAGAACAAAAACTAAAAAGAGAACGAAAACATGAATATACAAAGTACCGACGCAACATGATACGAAGATGAGTGCAGTGTCGGCGTACCTCCCCCCAAGCTTAGGCTTTTGGCCTAAGTGGGTATCAATCCATGTACGAATAGGGGTTCCAAGTGGGAAGATCTTGGTAAGAATGGTCGTAGCTAGGCCCATGAGAAGAAGAAGAAGCTCCCCAATCATAAGCGGGTTGCTGATATGAAGACTCTCCCTCATTTGAGGGTTGGACCGAATCATCCGTGACCTCCCTTCTAGTGTCGTGTTCCTATTGGGAGAGCTCTCCCAAGTACGTGTCAAGCTCCTCCTCAGTGAGGGACCATCCTTCCCTGTTATCAAGGTTAAACAAAACAGGTGTAGGCAAAAGAACAACACGCTCGGACTTGCTCTTTCTCCAACTAGCTTTGAGAAAGGTTATTTCATAAGATAACTCACTCATACTAGCCCACGAGGAAACAAAATTATGTTGTATCATGGAATTAAGATCAAGCCTCTCTATGGGAAACTGTAAGTCTAGATGATGAGGCACTAAACCATGCAATGCTAGTAAACGAGAAGCAATGAGGCCTCCACAAATTCCACCTTTCTCACGATTAGCAGCAAGACGGAAAGCTATCAAAGAACCTAAGTTGTAAGACCTATCTCGTTTAAGAGCAGCAGAGATAAATGCTAAATCAAATGTAGATAACTTATTGGCAGTTTTCCTAGCAAGAACACACTTGGCAATAAAGTAGGCAAAGTAGCGAATGGAGGGAAGATGAATGTTACAGATTTTTCCACTCTCCTTTGAGAAGCTACTCCCTTGACAAATTTCTGCATATAAATCCATGAGTGGTTCCAGTCTCTCTTTAATCTTCCTACATGATCCCCATTGAGGTACCTTAATAGCTGCACAAAAATCATCAAGAGAAAGGTTGACAGCAATATTGTAAATTTTGTAATGGACCATGGGGTTAGGCAAAGAGTGACTAAATTGGAAATCGTGCACCATAGACATGGTTAGCTTCACAAATTGACAAGGTTCATCTTCCAAAAAGTGCTCTAACCCTGCATTAGAAACCAAAGTGTGGAAATCTTGTAGAATTCCTGCAGCTCTCATGAACTCAGGGCATGGATAAATGGAGGGAAAAATTTCCTCCTCCCGGTGGACCTTCATGACCTCAGGCACCCAAAGCTCATGTTGGTTTAGGTGGTGTTCACTCATCTTCTATTCTGAAATTTAAACACCTATTAAACAAGTGATTACAAAGTAAATATAATGAAGGATTCTACTCATAGGAACTTGCAAGAGGCCTAAACATGCATCAAAACTATATCTCTAAGCATCAAACGATCTTAAAAGCCCTCATAACTATTCACCTACAGCAGCAAAATACTCAACATATAATCCACTAAACACAAATCTACTTGGACAAGGGGAGGAGTCACATACCAGGGAACAAATGCTCCAAATTTCAGCAAGAACGATGGGTTGAGCAATGAAAACGAAAAAATCGAGAGCAAGCACAGCAAGATACCGATTTTGAGCTATGAACTGGAGCTTACTCGGGATAGAGAAGAAAGTGGTAGGTGAGAGAGTTAGTGGGGGGCCAGGGTGGCCCACACCAGGGCATGGCGCCACCCAGGGTTGGCCGCGCCACCACATGGTGTGCCTGCCTGGTGGGCCCCCCGGTACCTAGCAGGTACTCCTCTGCCCCTTTTTTCATGTAAAAATTTAATATGAATTTTTTGGAATTTTTTGTGACACTTTATTTTTGGGCATTTTTCAGAAATAGAAGAATGATTTTACTGACAGACAGATATATTTTTTCTTTTGGAAACATGATGCAAGGACAAAACAAGGCTAGAACTACAGAAGTTCTAGCATGCAAGCAACTAACATCACAAAGAAAACTAAACAAAAGCAAAAACTAAAATGCAAAGGATAGAAATAAACGGAGATAATCATAATGAAACCATTGTTTTATTCAATGGAATCCTTTTGTTAGCAAGGTTGATCAAGTCTTGCTACCAAAACAATTGCATATGAGACAAAACTTTGTACTCCACTAATGATTATGTTACCTCAACCTTGATAGCAATGGTCCCAATCATAATAGTTTCAAATTTTTCTCTTGGTATGGGACAATATATTTCTCCAACTTGAATGCCTTCAACATGTTCAATTGAATTCAAACCATAAGTCCTTTCAATCTTCTTGGGGAAATAGACAGTATGTTCCTTGTCATTAACATTGAAGGTCACCTTTCCTTGATTACAATTAATAACAGCTCCTGCGGTATTAAGAAAAGGTCTCCCAAGAATAATAGACATATTATCATCTTCAGGCATTTCAAGCACAACAAAATCAGTTAATATCAAGCAATTGTGAGCCACCTGAATAGGTACATCCTCACATATACCCACAGGAATAGTGGCAGATTATCAGCCATTTGCAAAGATATATCAGTTGGTATCAATTTTTCAAGCCGAAGCCTCTTATATATTGAGAAAGGCATACCACTAACTCCAGCTCCCAAATCACACAAAGCAGTTCTAACATAACTGTTCTTAATGGAGCAAGGGATGGTTGGAATCCCTGGGTCTCCAAGTTTCTTAGGAACCTTACCATTGAAGTATAATTAGCAAGCAAAGTAGAAATTTCTTCATTAGGGATCTTCCTTTTATTCGAGACAATGTCCTTCATATACTTTGATTAAGGAGGCAATTTAATAGCATCAGTCAAAGGAATTTGCAAGAATAAAGGCTTCATCCACTCACAAAACTTATTATAGTGTTCATCTTCCTTTGACTTGTGTTTCTTATCAGGGAAAGGCGTTTTTGGACCCAAGGTTCTCTTTCACTACCATGTTTCTTAGCAATGAAATCTTCTTTGGTGTATTTAGTATTCTTAGTATGGTTTTCAGGTTCTTCTTCAACTTTTTCTTCATTAGGAACAACATTTTCTTCATTACCACTTTCAGTTTCAGCATCAGAGATAGATATACTATTAGGATCTATAGCAGGTTCCGAGGGTTCTACAACAGTTTTATGTTTCTTTTTCTTTTTCCTTTTCTTACGATTAGAACCACCATTTTCAGCTTGTTGAGAATCCTGGTCAATTCTTTTGGGATGCCCCTCGGGATATAGAAGATCCTGGGTAGCAGCTCCACTTCTAGTTCTAATTTCATAAGCATTTTTTCTTTAGCAGCATTAACTAGCAAGTCATTTTGCACTTTAACAAGTTGATCTATTTGAGTTTGAACCATTTGAAAGTGTTTAACAATCATTTTAACATCATTAGAGGTTCTTTCTACAATCTCTTTCAACTCAACAATAGCTCTAGTGTTTTCCATTAGATGATTTTGCACCCTTTTATTAAAGTTATCTTGCTTAACAATAAAGATATCAAATTCTTCTAAGCATTGATCAAGAGGTTTCGAGTAAGGGATATCACCTTCATCAAAGTGTTGGAGAGAGTGTACCTCAATAGTGGATGAGTAGGGAATAGGCTTACATAATTCTTCTATAGGAGGTAAATTCTTGACATCTGCAGCTTTAATTCCCTTCTCCTTAAGACATTTCTTAGCTTCCTTCATCACTTCATCATTTAATTCAATAACTCCCCTCTTCTTTGATGTTGGAATAGGCACAAGAATAGATGGTTCAGGTACAATTACTTCATGTATAGCTTGTTTAGGAGGAGTCCAATCTTCATAATTCTTGCTTATTTTAGCCATTAATTCCTCAGCTTCCTTAGGAGTCCTATACCTGAAAACACAATCAGCACAACTATCTAGGTATGTCCTAGATTCCTCGGTTAGTCCATTATAAAATATATCAAGAAGCTCATTCTTGGGTAATGGACTTCCAGCCTGTGCATGAATCAAAGCACAAAACCTTGCCCAAGATTCAGGCAATACCTCTTTTTCTCCCTGTTTAAAATCAAAAAGTTCCTGCAAAATAGCATGTCTAGCACTGGGAGGAAAATATTTCTGCAGGAAAGTACTAATCAAGCACTCAGGGCTATCAATAGATCCAGGAGGTAAATTACTAAACCAAGTTTTAGCTTCTCCTTTCAGTGAAAAAGGGAAAATCTTAGCAACAAAGTAAGTACGCATCTTAATATCATCAGAAAACAAGCCATTCATGGTAGAAAGTTCATTCATATGTGCTACCGCACTTTCATTCTTAGTCCCACAAAAAGGTTCTTTCTCGACAATAGCTATGTAAGATAGATCGAGAGAGAAATCATATTCTTCATCTATAATGTTTATGGGAGAAGCAGCAAACTTAGCAGCAGGGTATAATTTCGTTCTAATAGTACGCCTCTCAAGAAGACTCTTAGCAGCGCTCCTATCATGGGTGTTCTTACATTCTTTAATAAACTCATCGGTCATCTCAACATAACCATCTTCAATATCATAACTCTCACTAGACTCAGGTGAGCTAACAGGTGTGGTAGTGTCTTCATTAGGAGTTTTGGTATTTCCAGCTATAGTTCTAGCAATCGTAGCATCTAGGAAAGGACCTAATGAACAACTCTTATCGAGCACAGTAGAAGCATCATCATAAGCATCAGAACTTTCAGATTCAGAAGTAGTAGCAGTGTGTGTAGCATGTGTATGTGGTGGTGTAATGAGCTTACTTATAACAGACGATGAATCAAGAGCAGCAGAGGTGTTCAGAACCGTACCTCTTCTTGTAGTGGATGGTAAAATAGGAACCTTGCCATCACGAGACTTACCCATGATGGATGGATAGCAGCGAACAATAGAGAATCCAAGTGAACTTGATAAATAAAGCTATGCTCCCCGGCAACGGCGCCAGAAAATAGTCTTGATGACCGACAAGTATAGAGGGTGTATCGCAGTATTTTCAAGGGAAGTTAAACCCAATTTATTGATTCGACACAAGGGGAGCCAAATAATATTTATAAGCCTTAACAACTAAGTTGTCAATTTAGCCGCACCTGGAAACAGTCTTGCTCACAACAGTTTAACAGTAGCAACAGTTTTGTAGTAGGAATAGCAAAGTAACAGCGGTAGTAAAGCAAAGACCGTAGTAACAAAAGCAGTAAATAGTGGGATTCGAGTGCGGTAGGCATAGGGATGGATGGACGGGCGTTGCATGGACAAGACAATTCACATAGCAATCAAAACATAGGGCAATCCTAGGCATGTGTTCCATATATAGTCATACGTGCTCGCAATGAGAACTTGCACAACATCTTTTGTCCTGCCAGCCCATTTGTAGCGGGGCCTCTAGGGAACTACTGGCAATTAAGGTGCTCCTTTTAATAGAGCACCGGAGCAAAGCACTGTGAACACACGTAATCCTCACATCAAAGCCATTCCCTTCCGGTTATCCCGATTTCTGTCACTTCGGGGCCATAGGTTCCGGACAACAACGTGTGTATACAACTTGCAGATAAGACCAAAAACAATGCTATCATAATGAATCAATAACAAGTTCAGATCTAAAATCATGGCACTCGGGCCCTAGTGATAAGCATTAAGCACAACAAGTCGCAACAAAGTCATAAAGCACTAATAAAAGATACTAGGCACCATTCCCTAACAATCTGATGCGATTACATGAACAATCTCATCCAATCCCTACCATCCCCATAGCCTACAGCGGGGGATTACTCACTCATAGATGGGGGAAACATGGATGGTCGATGGAGAAGCGATGGTGATGATGATGGCGATGATCTCCTCTAATTCCCCGTCCCGGCAGGGTGCCAGAACGGAGTTTCTGGTGCTGTTTCATGGAATTTGGTGGTGGCGGCGGAGTGGAACTCCTTCTAGAAAAATGTCGAACCCCCCGAAGTTTTTAGGTCAGGAGGCTCCTTATAGGCGAAGAGAGAGGCTGAGGGGGTGCCTGGGGGGCCCACACCACCCCCTGGCGCGGCCTGGCCTGGCCCGCACCACCAGGTGGTGTGGCCACCCCTGGCTCTTCTCTGTCTTGTATTCTGGCTCCTGGAGTCTTTGGGTGAAATAGGATTTTTGGCATATTTTCCGGGATTTTTCCTGATAGTTGGTTTTCTGCACAAAAAGTAGACACCAAGGCAATTCTGCTGAAAACTGCGTCAGTTCGCATTAGTTGCATCCAAATCACTAAAGTTTAGAGGAGAAACAATAGCAAAAGTGTTCGGGAAAGTAGATACGTTTTTGACGTATCATCGCTCTGCATGATTATGGTCATTATTGCTGTCTTAGTTTGTAGCTCCTAGTCTTTTGCTAGCCTCCACAACCAAGTATGAGTTCCACTCATGCATCCAACTCCCTAAACCAAGTTATTCCAAAGAGTCCACCATACCTACCTACTATCTTATGCTATTCCAAGTATATTCATGTTTTTGTTTACCTTCCAAATTAAACTTGTTATGAGAAAACTAGTGATTAAAGCTCTCACGAACTGGATGGCACACTTTACTTTTTTGCATCTAATAAACTTGAACCATTGGGTCCTTCTTTGTTGCGTATATGATTGCGCTTTATAAGTTGAAGTTAGTAGAACCATGTATCATGGGGAACGCTTTCAACATTGCACTTGTACTTTGTACCCCATTGATATCATGTTCTTT
Organism: Avena eriantha; assembly: GCA_910589775.1. Taxonomy (NCBI): domain Eukaryota; kingdom Viridiplantae; phylum Streptophyta; class Magnoliopsida; order Poales; family Poaceae; genus Avena; species Avena eriantha. The sequence goes on along the minus strand of OU342742.1, from coordinate 169,761,997 downwards.
TGCTTAGGGATCCCGGCGGTGTGAAATAAAAGTGGAACTTGTAAGATCATGGAGTTTGTATTTGTGTTAGAGAAATGCCTGGGACACTAGCCTAAGCCATGCCTAATCATGGTGTAAACTTGCAGCATCACCATAATGAGCATTCCATGAAGCATCCTCAATAAAAACCTATGCAAATAGCAAATAAAAAGATCGCTGAGATGCTCATTGTCTGCTTACCTTATCATTTTGATTATGGGATAGCTCCTGTATCATGTGCAAGGGGTACCCCGTTGGCGGTTCTTTATGATACATATGTACTTACAATGACAAGAGCTTACTTGTGACTAAAGTTGAGTAGCATGAGGTTCGGTCTTCGTAACTAAGGGGCATGAGATTTCGGTTTATAACTTGTCAAGCATATCCTCTTAGTTGTGTCACTTTAACCTTAATCACCTTCAAGATGCTTATGATAGGGGCAATGAGAGCTGAAAGCTATAAGTACAATAATTTTTGGAAGCTCTTTATGAGACTTGAATCCCTACTTCCTTCTATGAAGGCCTTTCTTCCACCATTACATTGAGTCTCCACCTTCTATCTTTATGCACCTACTTTGAGAGCATAGTGGCCATTCTTAGTTCTATGTGCATTGTCCCAAGACTAGTTGATTGATGCATAACTTGATATTGCTTGTTTTAAACTATTTGTATCTAGTCACTCTTATGAACTTTGAAGGTGTCCTATGCATTTATATTTGTTACTCTATGAGGGACAAGCTGAATACTATTATGCTATGTTTTCTTTATGTGAAACAAACAAACGTCTTGCAAAGCATTGTTATTCATGAATCTTTTGTTTGTGATTTTTCATGTTGCATCATAGTTTCTTTGTCTTATTTCTAGAACTTTGTCTTTCATGTTATGATTGAAGTACTATGATCCTAGCCTTGAATTTTTTACAAATACTGATCCAGTCTTTGATGCTCCATGTCACCTCAAAAATTATTCCTTCTTTTTATCACTTACCTACTCGAGGACGAGCAGGTGTTAAGCTTGGGGATGTTGATACACTGCAAATGTATCTATAATTTTTGATGTTCCATGCTTGGTTTTATCCACTTTCTTATGTTTTGTCCACACTTTGGAGTACTTTTTATATGATTTCTTGGACTAACCTATTAACAAGAGCCGCAACACCAGCTGCCTGTTTTCTACTGTTTTTGGTTCCAGGAAAGTTAGAAAATGAATATTCACGGAATTGGACGGGACAAAAGTCAAAGTGCCTATTTTTCCGGAAGTCATCAGATGCCAGAATACGAGACGGAGAGGGGCCAAAGGCCGGCCACACCACCTGGCCGCGCGGCCAGGCCTGGCCCGCGCCAGGGGGTGGTGTGGTGGCCCCTGGCACCCCCTCGGCATCTCCTTCCGCCTATAAGATGCCCTTGGGACGAAAGCGATAAGTACCCGATCAAAAATCCACGAAAAAGTCTGTAGCCGCCGTCATTTCCATCCCTAGATCGGGAGGGATCTGAAGCTCTTCCCGGTAGCCTGCCGGAGAGGGGATTTCACCCTGGAGGCCTTCTTCATCACCATGCAAGCCTCCGGTGTGATGCATGAGTAGTTCATCCTTGGACTACGGATCCATGTAGTAGCTAGATGGCTGGTTCTCCTCCTTTTTGCTTTCATGTCTAGATTTTGTGAGCTCCGTTCATGATCAAGATCATCTATTTGTAATTCTGCATGTTGTGTTTGCGGGGATCCGATGGATATTGAGATGCTATTTCAGATTGATTATTGATTCTATCATGTCTTTGTTATTTGTGATCTTGCATCCTTTCCGTTGTTAGTAGCTATCTTGGCCAAGTAGATGCTAGCAACTCCAAGAGTTAGTATTTATGCTCGATAGTGGGTTCATGCCTCTGGTAATCTGGGGAAGTGACAGAAATCTCTAAGGTACTAGATGTGCTATTACTACTAGGGAGAAAACAACAATCCTTTGTTCATAGAACAATCGTATTGTTTACATTACACGCAATTCGCAAAGCAATAATCTGTTGGTTGCAACTTAATACTGGAGGGGGTTCGGATGATAACCTGAAGGTGGATTATTAGTCATAGATGCAGTTGGATGGCGGTCTATGTATAATGTTGTAATGCCCAATCAAATATCAAAGGAGTCAAGATGATTAGTATATGCATGTATTGCTTTCTCGATGTTTGTCAATTGCCCCGCTGTAATTTGTTCACTCAGCATGTTATCTAACTTAAGGAGAGCCACCTCTAGTGAACTATGGATCCTGGTCCTTTATTTTACATACAATCTATAAACTGTTTACTGCTTTGTGTTTACTTTCTGCAAACTATTACTTCCTTCCATTCAATACGTTTAATCCTTTGTTTTCAGCAAAACCGGTGAGATTGACAACCTCATTGCTAGTCAACGCATGATTCATCCAAGGCACATTACAATGCATGATTCATTCGATACTTCCTTCCATTCGATACTTCCTTGCGATGAGGTTGTCAATCTCACCGTGTTTTGCAGAAAACAAAGGATTAAACATATCGAATGGAAAGAAGTAATAGTTTGCAAAAGTAAACACAAAGCAGTAAAAGATTGTAGATTGTATGTAAAAGACAAGGACCGGGATCCATAGTTCACTAGAGATGGCTCTCCTTAAGATAAATAACATGCTGGGTGAACAAATTACAGCGGGGTAATTGACAAACATCGAGAAAGCAATACATGCATATACTAATCATCTTGACTCCTTTGATATTTGATTGGGCATTACAACATTATACATAGACCGCCATCCAACTGCATCTATGACTAATAATCCACCTTCAGGTTATCATCCGAACCCCCTCCAGTATTAAGTTGCAACCAACAGATTATTGCTTTGCGAATTGCGTGTAATGTAAACAATACGATTGTTCTATGAACAAAGGATTGTTGCTTTCTCCCTAGTAGCAATAGCACATCTAGTACCTTAGAGATTTCTGTCACTTCCCCAGATTACCAGAGGCATGAACCCACTATCGAGCATAAATACTAACTCTTGGAGTTGCTAGCATCTACTTGGCCAAGATAGCTACTAACAACGGAAAGCATGCAAGATCACAAATAACAAAGACATGATAGAATCAATAATCAATCTGAAATAGCATCTCAATATCCATCGGATCCCCGCAAACACAACATGCAGAATTACAAATAGATGACCTTGATCATGAACGGAGCTCACAAGATCTAGACATGAAAACACAAAGGAGAAGAACCAGCCATCTAGCTACTACATGGATCCGTAGTCCAAGGATGAACTACTCACGCAACTAGAGGCTTGCATGGTGATGAAGAAGGCCTCCAGGGTGAATTCCCCTCTCCGGCAGGGTGCCGGGAAGAGCTTCAGATCTCTCCTGATCTAGGGATGGAGATGACGGCGGCTACAGACTCTTTCGTGGATTTTTGATCGGGTACTTAGGGTTTTCGTCCCGAGGGCATCTTATAGGCGGAAGGGGAGGCCGAGGGGGTGCCAGGGGCCACCACACCATCCCTTGGCGCGGGCCAAGCCTGGCCGCGCGGCCAGGTGGTGTGGCCGGCCTCTGGCCCCTCTCCATCTCGTATTCTGGCATCTGATGACTTACGGAAAAATAGGCACTTTGGCTTTTGTCCCGTCCAATTTTGATAATATTCATTTTCTGACTTTCCTGGAACCAAAAACAGCAGAAAACAGGCAGCTGGCACTGTGGCTCTTGTTAATAGGTTAGTCCAAGATATCATATGAAAAGTACTCCAAAGTTGGAACAAAAGACAAGAAAGTGGATAAAACCAAGCATGGAACATCAAAAATTATAGATACATTTGCAATGTATCACGCCCTGCCATCGTTCAGCTAGCTACACCTTTGGGGTGTTTCCTTGCTCCTACTAGATTGATAACCTTGGTTTCGTACTGAGGGGAAATTTGTTGCTATGCTCATCATACCTTCCTGTTGGGGTTCCCCAACGAGATCGATATATTTTGGGCCATCAGCCACCCCCCATGGTGCCGAGGTAAGTCCTCTACTGGTCTTGTTTTATTGCTTCTGCCTTTTCTCTTTCTTTTGCTTACTTGTTTTTGTTTTTCTCTTGTCTTCTATTGTCCAGCTCGCTGCTTCTGCTCCCCTTCTTCGCCCAAGGCTCCGTCTCCGCCCTCGCCTTAGGCTGATCCGACTACCATAGCCGGAGTAGGGGACGCCCCGCCGGCCATAGTGGTGCAGTCAGAAATGGTTGCAGCAGCCTCACAAAGTGGAGGTAGTTCCCCCGCGGCAGCGCGGAGGGCCTCCACCGACAAGGAGCTCGTGGTCGTCACCGACGCAACTCCGAGGACGAGCTGGGGGAAGAGTGGCGCACGGCGGTGCTGGAGGCGAAGGAATCGTTGGTCGCCAATGTTGTTGACGACGACGCCTCCTCTGCCTCCTCGCTGGCGGATCTTGCTGCCACCCTCAAGCTGACGGTGAAGGAGATCCGACTACTTGAGACCATGACCGGTGGCACCCGGACCCTGGAGCAAAAACTAGCGGCTACCAACAGGACCTCCCAGAGTTAGTTCTTTTATCTGGATTCCTTTGCTGGATACTTTCGTCTTTCTCCTCTTCCTTTTTTTGCTGATAGTCGGTTTCCTCAGCCATCATGGTGTGCGCTCAGTGGGAGATCGATCGCCTGAAGAAGGCAAACGACCGACTGAGAAAGTCCAACTCCATGCTCCGGCTGCAGAATAAGGACTGGCACGCCAAGATGGATGCCCTGGAGGCCACCATCAAGGAGCGTGACGTTGCCCTCGCCAGTCGGGCCTGATGTCTACGCACGCTTGATACGTCCAAAACGTATCTACTTTCCCGAAAACTTTTGCTATTGTTTCTCCTCTAAACTTGTGTGATTTGGATGCAACTAACACGGACTAACGCTGTTTTCAGCAGAATTACCTCCGTGTCTAGTTATTGTGCAGAAAATCAACTATCAGGAAAAATCCCGGAAAATATGCCAAAAATCCTATTTCACCAAAAGACTCACGGAGCCATAATACGAGACGGAGTGGGGCTGGGGCCTAGCCACACCACCTGGCCGCGTGGGCTAGGCCTGGCCACGCCTGGTCTGGTCGCCCCAGACACCCCCTCGGTCTCCCTCTTCACCTATAAGTTACCTTCTGACCTAAAAACTCACGGGGGTCAACGTTTTCCAGAAGGAGTTCCGCTCCGCCGCCACCACCAGATTCCACAAAACAGCACCAGAAACTCCATTCTGGCACCCTGCCGGGATGAGGAATTGGAGGAGATCATCGCCATCATCATCACCATCGCTTCTCCATCGACCATCCATGTTTCCCCCATCTATGAGTGAGTAATCCCCCGCTGTAGGCTATGGGGATGGTAGGGATTGTATGAGATCGTTCATGTAATGGCATCAGATTGTTAGGGCATGGTGCCTAGTATCTTTTATTAGTGCTTTTTGACTTTGTTGCGACTTGTTATGCTTAATGCTTGTCACTAGGGCCCGAGTGCCATGATTTCAGATCTAAACATGTTATTGATTCATTATGATAGTATTGTTTATGGTCTTACCTGCAAGTTGTATACACACGTTGTTGTCTGGAACCAATGGCCCCGAAGTGACAGAAATCGGGACAACCGGAGGGAATGGCTTTGATGTGAGGATCACATGTGTTCACGGAGTGTTAATGCTCTCCGGTGCTCTATTAAAAGGAGCACCTTAATTACCAGTAGTTCCCTTGAGGCCCCGGTGCAAACGGGTTGGCAGGACAAAAGATGTTGTGCAAGTTCTCATTGCAAGCACGTATGACTATATATGGAACACATGCCTAGGATTATCTAGTAGTTGGATGCTTTATCTTATTTATCTGCAATTGCCCTATGTTCTGATTGCTATATGAATTGCCTTGTCCATGCAACGCCCGTCCATCAATCCCTATGCCTACCGCACTCGAATCCTATTGTTTACTACTATTGTCACTACTGTCTTTGCTATTACTCTGCTGTTACTTTACTATTGCTACTACAAAACTGTTGCTACTGATAAACTGCTGTGAGCAAGATTGTTTCCAGGTGCAGCTGAATTGACAACTCAGTTGTTAAGGCTTATAAATATTCTTTGGCTCCCCTTGTGTCGAATCAATAAATTGGGTTTCACTTCCCTCGAAAATACTGCGATACACCCCCTATACTTGTGGGTCATCAAGACTATTTTATGGCGCAGTTGCCAGGGAGCATAGCTTTATTTATCAAGTTCACTTGGAATCACTATTGTTCACTGCCATCCATCCATCATGGGTAAGTCTCGTGATGGCAAGGTTCCTATTTTACCATCCACTACAAGAAGAGGTACGGTTCTGAACACCTCTGTTGCTCTTGATTCACCATCTGTTATGAGTAAGCTCGTTACACCACCGCATACACATGCTACACACACTGGTACTACTGCTAAATCTGAAACTTCTGATACTTATGATGTTGCTTCAACTGTGCTTGATAAGAGTGGTTCATTAGGTCCTTTCCTAGATGCTATGATTGCTAGAACTATAGGTAGAAATATTTGAAACTCCAAATGAAGACACTACTACACATGTTAGTTCACCTGATTCTAGTGAGAGTTATGATATTGAAGATGGTTATGTTGAGATGACCGATGAATTTATTAAAGAATGTAAAAACACCCATGATAGGAGCGCTGCTAAGAGTCTCCTTGAGAGGCGTACTATTAGACCGAAATTGTCTCCTATAGCTAAGTTTGATGCTTCTCCCATAAACATTAAAGATGAAGATTATGATTTCTCTCTCGATCTATCTTACATAGCTATTGTTGAGAAAGAACCTTTTTGTGGGGCTAAGAATGAAAGTGCGGTAGCACATATGACTAAGCTTTCTACCATGAGTCGCTTGTTTTCTGATGATATTAAGTTGCGTACTTACTTTGTTGCTAAGATTTTCCCTTTTTCACTGAAAGGGGAAGCTAAAGCTTGCTTTAGTAATTTACCTCCTGGATCTATTGATAGCCCTGATTGCTTGATTAGTACCTTCCTGCAGAAATATTTTCCTCCAAGTGCTAGACATGCTATTTTGTAGGAACTTTTTGATTTTAAAGAGGGAGAAAATGAGATATTGCCTAAATCATGGGCAAGGTTTTGTGCTTTGATTCATGCACAGGCTGGAAGTCCATTACCTAAGAATGAGCTTCTTGATATATTTTATAATGGACTAACCGAAGAATCTAGGACATACCTAGATAGTTGTGCTGATTGTGTTTTCAGGAATAGGACTCCCAAAGAAGCTGAGGAATTAATGGCTAAAATAAGCAAGAATTATGAAGATTGGACTCCTCCTAAACCAGCTATACCTGAAGTAATTATACCTAAACCAGCTATACCTGAAGTAATTATACCTGAACCAGCTATACCAGCGCCTATACCATTATCTAAGAAGAGGGGAGTTATTGAATTGAATGATGAAGTGATGAAGGAAGCTAAGAAATGTCTTAAGGAGAAGGGAATTAAAGCTACAGATGTCAAGAATTTACCTCATATAGAAGAATTATGTAAGCCAATCCCCCATTCATCCACTATTGAGGTACACTCTCTCCAACACTTTGATCAAGGTGATATCCCTTACTCTAAACCTCTTGATCAATGCTTAGAAGAGTTCGATATTTTCATTGTTAAACAAGATAATTTTAATAAAAGGGTGCAAAATCATCTAATAGAAAACACTAGAGCTATTATTGAGTTAAAAGATATTGTGGAAAGAACCTCTAATGATGTTAAAATGATTGTTAAACATTTTCAAATGGTTCAAACTCAAATAGATCAACTTATTAAAGTTCAAAAAGACTTGCTAGTTAACGCTGCCAAAGAAAAACATGCTTATGAAATTAGAACTAGAAGTGGTGCTGCTACCTAGGATCCTCTATATCCTGAGGGGCATCCCAAAAGAATTGAGCAGGATTCTCGACAAGCTGAAAATAGTGGTTCTACTCGTAAGAAAAGAGAAAAGAAACATAAAACTATTGTAGAACTCTCTAAACCTGCTAAAGATCATAATAGTATATCTATCTCTGATGTTGAAACTGAAAGTGGTAATGAGGAAAATGATGTTCCTGATAAACAAAAAGTTGAAGAAGAACCTGAAAAGCACACTAAGAATACTAAATACACTAAAGAAGATTTTATTGCTAAGAAACATGGTAGTGAAAGAGAGCCTTGGGTCCAAAAACATATGCCTTTCCCTAATAAGAATCACAAGTCAAAGGAAGATGAACACTATAATAAGTTTTGTGAGTGGATGAAACCTTTATTCCTGCAAATTCCTTTGACTGATGCTATTAAATTGCCTCCTTACTCAAAGTATATGAAGGATATTGTCTCGAATAAAAGGAAGATCCCTAATGAAGAAATCTCTACTTTGCTTGCTAATTATTCCTTTAATGGTAAGGTTCCAAAGAAACTTGGAGACCCAGGGATTCCAACTATCCCTTGCTCTATTAATAATAGTTATGTTATAACTTCTTTGTGTGATTTGGGAGCTCGAGTTAGTGTTATGCCTTTCTCTCTATATAAGAGACTTCAACTAGAAAAATTAATACCAACTGATATATCTTTGCAAATGGCTGATAAATCTCCCACTATTCCTGTTGGTATATGTGAGGATGTACCTGTTCAAGTGTCTCATAATTTCTTGATATTAACTGATTTTGTTGTGCTTGAAATGCCTGAAGATGATAATATGTCTATTATTCTTGGGAGACCTTTTCTTAATACTGCAGGAGTTGTTATTAATTGTAATCAAGGAAAGGTGACTTTCAATGTTAATGACAAGGAACATACTGTCTATTTCCCCAAGAAGATTTATAGGACTTATGGTTTGAATTCAATTGAACATGTTGAGGCCATTCAAGTTGGAGAAATATATTGTCCCATACCACGAGAAAAATTTGAAACCATTATGATTGGGACCATTGCTATCAAAATTGAGGTAACATAATCATTAGTGGAATACAAAGTTTTGTCTCATATGAAATTGTTTTGGTAACAAGACCTGATCAACCTTGTTAACAAAAGGATTTCATTAAACAAATCAATGTTTTCACCGTGATTATCTCCGCTTACTTCTATTCTATCCATTTTAGTTTTTTGCTTTTGTTTAGTTCTCTTTTTTGTTGTTAATTGCTTGCATATTAGAGTGTCTTAGAACTTCTATAGTTCTAGCCTTGTTTTGTCATTGCATCATTCTAGAAAAATCTTTTTCTGTCAGAAAATCATTCATCTATACCTGAAAATTGCCCAAAAATAAAGTGTCTCGAAAAAATCTAGAAAATTCATATTAAATTTTTACGTGAAAAAAGGGGCAGAGGAGTGCCTGGAAGGTACCAGGGGGCCCACCAGGCAGGCACACCACCTGGTGGCGCGGCCAGCCCTAGGGCGCGCCTGCCTATGGTGTGGGACACCCTTGGCCCTCCACTCACTCTCTCACTTGCCACTTTATTCTCTCTCCTGAGCAAACACCAGTCCATTGCTCAAAATCGCATTCTTGTTGTGCTTGTCCTTGATTTATTCGATCTCCTTGCTCAGGCCATCTTTGCTTCTGAAATTTGGAGCATTTGTTCTCCCGTATGTGACTCCTCCGCTTGTCCAAGTAGATTTGTGTTTAGTGGTTTATATCTTGAGTATTTTGCTACTGTAGGTGACAGGTTTTGAGTGCTTGTAAGCTTGTTCAATGCTTAGAGATATAGTTCTGATGCATGTTTAGGCCTCTTACAAGTCCCTATGAGTAGTGCCCTTCATTATATATTCACTTTACAATCACTTGTTTAATAGATGTTTAAATTTCAGAATAGAAGATGAATGAGCATCAACTAAACCAACATGAACTGAGGGTGCCTGAGGTTATGAAGGTTCACCGAGAGGAGGAAGTTTTTCCTTCCATCTATCCATGCTTCGAATTCATGAGAGCTGCAGGAATTTCCCAAGGCTTCCATACCTTGGTTGCTAATGCAAGGTTGGAGCACTTTTTGGAAGATGAACCTTATCAATTTGTGAAACTAACCATGTCTATGGTGCATGATTTTCCATTTTGTTGCTCTCTGCCTAACCCCATGGTCCACTACAAAATTTACAATATAGATGTTGACCTTCCTCTTGATGACTTTTGTGCAGCTATTAGGGTACCTCAGTGGGGATTATGTGGAAGGATTAAGGAGCGACCTGCACCACTCATGGATTTGTACGCAGAAATTTGCCAAGGGAGTAGCTTCTCGAAGGAGAGCGGGAAAATCCGTAACATTCATCTCCCCTCCATTTGCTACTTTGCCTACTTTATTGCCAAGTGTGTTCTTGCTAGGAAAACTGCCAGTAAGTTATCTTCATATGATCTAGCATTCATCTCTGCTGCTCTTAAGCGAGATAGGTCTTACAACTTGGGTGCTTTGATAGATTTTTCTCTTGCTGCTAACCGCGAGAAAGGTGGAATTTGTGGGGGCCTCATTGCTTCTCGTTTACTAGCATTGCATGGTTTAGTGCCTCATCATCTAGACCTACAGTTTCCCATAGAAAGGCTTGATCTTAATTCCATGATACAGCATAAATTTGTTTCCTCGTGGGCTAGTTTGAGTGAGTTGTCTTATGAAATAACCTTTCTCAAAGCTGATTGGAGAAGGAGCAAGTCCGAGCGTGTTGTTCTTTTGCCTACACCTATTTTGTTTAACCTTGATAACAGGGTAGGATGGTCCCTCACGGAGGAGGAATTTGATACGTACTTGGGAGAGCTCTCTCAACAGGAGCAGGATACTAGAAGGGAGGTCACGGATGATTCGATACAGCCCTCGAATGAGGGAGAGTCTTCATATCAACAACCTACTTATGATTTGGGAGCTTATTCTTCTTCCAACGGGCCTAACTATGATCATTCTTACAATGACCCGCCTGCTTGGAACCCTTACTCGTATCTGGATTGATACTCACTTAGGCCAAAAGCCTAAGCTTGGGGGAAGGTACATCGACATCACACTCATCTCCATATCATTTTGCATCGGTACTTTGTATATTCATGTTTCGTTCTCTTTTTAGTTTTTGCTCTTTCTTTGTTTTTGCTTTCTAAATCACAAAAAGACCAAAAATATTTCAGTTGTTTCTCTTTTGTTTGCTTCTTATTTTGGCCTTGGTTTGATTTTTTTTCTTTGCTTGAACTATTTGAAAAACCCAAAAATATTTTGCTTTGCTTGTTCTTCCTTTTTGGTTCTTGTTTTAAAAAAAATCGAAAACACCAAAAATATTTGTTGTTCTTCTTTGGGTTTGTTAGTTTTGTTGCAGGGTTCAGCAGTCCTCGGTGGGATTTTGTTTCATATTATTATTATTCAAGCCATGCAAGTGAAGGGCAATAATGAGGATTAATGACAACTTGAAGTGTGGTAACAGGCTGGTAACGAACTCTTTGTTTTCATTTTTGTACATATACTCATCATTATGGGCATGCCTAGTCTGTTCATGTAGGGTGTATGTTATTTATGGATGCTTAGTAGTTCTTGCTTTCATATGATTAGTTCCAGCTTGCTAATAGTTTGTAGCATGTCTTATGAATGTTTGCTTGCATTACTCTATTCATAACTTGGTATGACACCGTGGTATCCTCCTCTGAATGTTTTATTTGAATTGACTTGGCACATGCTCGCACATGCATATGACTGAAATAATTAGTTAAGCCTCGATGAATTATTTTGCCTTGAGGGTCTTGAATCACTTTCATGCCATGATTAGTCATGTTTTGTTGCAAGCATGATTATGACCGTTATTGCTCTCTCGTTTGTCGCTCCCTCTCTATTGCTAGCCTTCACTTATGCTGAGTATAACCATTACTCATGCATCCAACTCCCCAAAACCAACTTTGCCAAAGTTTCCACCAAATCTGCCTATTAGCATCATTTCCTATTCCATGCATATTAAGTATGCCATGTTTTCTTCTGAATAAAATGTTTGTCTATTATGAGAAAGTTAGTTAGTAAAGCTCTCACGAACTTGATGGCACACTTTACTTTCTTGCACTTAATAAACCTGAACCATTGCATCCTTCTTTGTTGCGTATATGCTTGCGCTTTATAAGTTGAAGTTAGCAGAACCATGTATCATGGGGAACGCTTTAACATTGCACCGGTACTTTGTACCTCGTTGATATCATGTTCTTTTGCTTATGGATCCCGGCGGTGTGAAATAAAAGTGGAACTTGTAAGATCATGGAGTTTGTATGTATGTTAGAGAAACGCCTGGGCCGCTAGCCTAAGCCATGCCTAATCATGGTGGGAACTTGCAGCATAACCATAATGAGCATTCTATGAAGCATCCTCAATAAAAATCTATGCACATAGTAAATAAAAAGATCGCTGAGATGCTCATTGTCTGCTTGCCTTGTCATTTTGATTACGGGATAGCTCCTGTATCATGTGCAAGGGGTACCTCGTTGGCGGTTCGCTATGATACGTATATACTTACAATGACAAGAGCTTACTCGTGACTGAAGTTGAGTAGCACGAGGATCGGTCTTCGTAAGTAAGGGGCATGAGACTTCGATTTATAACTTGTCAAGCATATCCTCTTAGTTGTGTCACTTTCACCTTAACCATATTGAAAATGCTTATGATAGGGGCAATGATAGCTCAAAGCTAACGAGTACCATACTTTCAGCATTTGGAAGCCTTTCAAACTATTCAAAATCTTTTCATTTCTTTGTTGAGTCTCCACCTATTCTATGAGCACCTTCTTGAGAGCATAGTTGTCATTCTTAGTGTAATGTGCTTGTCTCAAAACTTGATTGTTTCTGTTATGACTTTGATGCTTGTATCTTTGATATCTTTACTTCTAGTCTTCACCCGAACTTCAGAGGTGCCTTGGCATTCATAATCAAAGGCAAGCGAGATAGCACTCGTTCATACCTTGTTATGAGCATTGTAATGTTGCTTATGTTTATGTTTCATGCTACTTATTGTTTTTGAGTTGGAATCTCTTCATAGCTTGCAATGCCTATTAAGTAAACTTAGTTGCATATTCCTTATTATGAATTGTCTAAGTAGTTGATCACATGCTGAGAATATATACATCATATGAAGCAAATGTGCTCATGAAAGTTTCTTTTATCGCACTTAGTTTTCAACTGAATTGCTTGAGGACAAGCAATAAGCTAATCTTTGGGGAAGTTGATACGTCCAAAACGTATCTACTTTCCCGAACACTTTTTCTATGGTTTCTCTTCTAAACTTGTGTGATTTGGATACAACTAACACAGACTGACGCTGTTTTTTCAGCAGAATTACCTTGGTGTCTAGTTTTTGTGCAGAAAATCAACTATCAGGAAAAATCCCGGAAAATATGCCAAAAATCCTATTTCACCAGAAGACTCACGGAGCCAGAATACGAGACGGAGTGGGGCTGGGGCCTGGCCACACCACCTGGCCGCGCGGGCCAGGCCTAGCCACGCTAGGGGGTGGTCTGGCCGCCCTAGACACCCCCTCGGTCTCCCTCTTCGCCTATAAGTTGCCTTCTGACATAAAAACTCAGGGGGCAACATTTTTCCAGAAGGAGTTCCGCTCCTCCGCCCCCACCAGATTCCACGAAACAGCACCAGAAATTGCGTTCTGGTACCCTGCCGGGATGGGGAATTGGAGGAGATCATCGCCATCATCATCACCATCGCTTCTCCATCGACCATCCATGTTTCCCCCATCTATGAGTGAGTAAACCCCCGCTATAGGATATGGGGATGGTAGGGATTGGATGAGATCGTTCATGTAATGGCATCAGATTGTTAGGGCATGGTGCCTAGTATCTTTTATTAGTGCTTTTTGACTTTGTTGCGACCTGTTATGCTTAATGCTTGTCACTAGGGCCCAAGTGCCATGATTTCAGATCTGAACATGTTATTGATTCATTATGATAGTATTGTTTATGGTCTTACCTGCAAGTTGTATACACACGTTGTTGTCTGGAACCAATGCCCCGAAGTGACAAAAATCGGGATAATCGGAGGGAATGGCTTTGATGTGAGGATCACATGTGTTCACGGAGTGTTAATGCTTTGCTCTGGTGCTCTATTAAAAGGAGCACCTTAATTGCTAGTAGTTCCCTTGAGGCCCTGCTGCAAACGGGCTGGCAGGATAAAAGATGTTGTGCAAGTTCTCATTGCGAGCACGTACGACTATATATGGAACACATGCCTAGGATTATCTAGTACTTGGATGCTTTATCTTATTTATATGCAATTGCCCTATGTTCTGATTGCTATGTGAATTGTATTGTCCATGCAACGCCCATCCATCCATCCCTATGCCTACTGCACTCGAATCCTACTGTTTACTGCTATTGTCACTATTGTCTTTGCTATTACTCTGCTGTTACTTTACTATTGCTACTACAAAACTGTTGTTAGTAATAAACTATTGTGAGCAAGATTGTTTCCAGGTGCAGCTGAATTGATAACTCAGTTGTTAAGGCTTATAAATATTCTTTGGCTCCCCTTGTGTCAAATCAATAAATTGGGTTTCACTTCCCTCGAAAATACTGTGATACACCCCCTATACTTGTGGGTCATCAAAGCTTCTATTCTTGTAGACAGTGTTGGGCCTCCAAGTGCAGAGGTTTGTAGAACAGCAGCAAGTTTCCCTTACGTGGATCACCCAAGGTTTATCGAACTCAGGGAGGAAGTGGTCAAAGGTATCCCTCTCAAGCAACCCTGCAATCAAGATACACGAAGTCTCTTGTGTCCCCAACACACCTAATACACTTGTCAGGTGTATAGGTGCACTAGTTCGGAGAAGAGATAGTGAAATACAAGTAATATGGATGATTATAAGTGGTAATTGCAATCTGAAATAAGAGTGGCAGCAAGCAAACATGTAACAGGATTGATTGTAAATGGTGTTTCAATGCTTAGAAATAAGGCTTAGGGATCATACTTTCACTAGTGGACACTCTCATATAAATATCTTCTCTTTATGATGCTACCCTGAACTACTCTCCAGTTGGACGATGTAGGGCTATAACAACACACCTTAAAGTTCACATTCCCCATCTAGATAACCCCTCACTATCACCTTGAGCGCTAGATGGTTCCAACAAACACCACAATCTCATATATACATCCAACTCAAAGTATACTCATGATAAGTATTTATGTAACCTTAGCCAAAGTGTCATACAGTGTGCATACTGTCAACTTCACACACGTGGGGATAAGCAGATATTCATTGAAGCACTTGAGTAGCAGAATAGATCTATAGATTACAAAGCTCACGATCTCAATGAGATCATGCATAGATATAGAGAGATGAACACATAGCTACCAGTAGAGCCCTTAGCCTCAAGAGAGAACTACTCCCTCCTCATCATGGGAATCAGCAACGGCGATGGAGTTGGTGGTGGAGTCGATGGAGATGGCTCCGGGGGCACTTCCCTGTCCCGGCAGGGTACCGGAACAGCGACTTCTGTCCCCCAAATCTCCTCTTCGGTGGCGGCGGCGCTACGGAACTTTTCGTGGAATTTCGATCTTGTCCTTAGGGTTTTCGTCCCGGGAGGAACATATAGGCGAGTGGGCAAGGTCAATGGAGGCCTGAGCGGCCCACACCACCCCCTAGCGTGGCCTGGCCTGGCCCGTGCCACCAGGTGGTGTGGCCATCCCCTGGCCCTCCTCTGTCTCGTCTTCTGGCTCCGTGAGTCTTCCGGTAAAATATTGACTTTAGCTTTTGTCCGGTCCAATTCCGAGAATATTTCTTTTTCAGCTTTTCTGAAACCAAAAACAGCAGAAAACATGCAACTAGCACTGTGGCATCTTGTCAATAGGTTAGTTCTAGAAAATGTATAAAATACTTCAAAGTGCGGACTAAACATAAGAAAGTAGATAACAAGCATGGAACATCAATAATTATAGATATGTTTACGATGTATCAACATCCCCAAGCTTAACTCCTGCTCGTCCTCGAGTATATAAGTGATAAAAATAGAATTTGACGTGACATGCACCATCATAATCTTGATCAAGGTATTTGTAAAACATTGATAGCTGGGATCATAGTACTTTAACATAGCATCACAGATATAGTTCTAACAATAAGACATAGCAACTATGTTGTAACATGAAAAGGTAGAAACAAAAGATTCATGAATAACAATGCTTTGCAAGATGTTTGTTTGTTTCACATATAGAAAACATAATGAGAATGGTATTCATCTTGTCCCTCATAGTGTAGCAAAATATAAATGCATATATCACCTTCAAAGTTCAGAAGGGTGACTAGATACAAAGAATTTAAGAACAAGCAATATCAAAGTTATGAATTGATACATTGCAAATGTATCTATAATTTTTGATGTTCCATGCTTGGTTTTATCCACTTTCTTGTGTTTTGTTCCAACTTTGGAGTACTTTTCATATGATTTCTTGGACTAACCTATTAACAAGAGCCACAGTGCCAGCTGCCTATTTTCTGCTGTTTTTGGTTCCAGGAAAGTCAGAAAATGAATATTCTCGGAATTGGACGAGACAAAAGCCAAAGTGCCTATTTTTCCGGAAGGGATCAAGTGCCAGAATACAAGACGGAGAAGGGCCAGGGGCCGGCCACACCACCTGGTCGCGCGGCCAGGCCTGGCTCGCGACAGGGGGTGGTGTGGTGGCTCTCGGCACCCCCTCGGCCTCTCCTTCCGCCTATAAGTTGCCCTCGGGACGAAAACCCTAAGTACCCGATCAAAAATCCACGAAAGAGTCTGTAGCCGCCGTCATCTCCATCCCTAGATCAGGAGGGATCTGAAGCTCTTCCCGGCACCCTGCCGGAGAGGGGAATTCACCCTGGAGGCTTTCTTCATCACCATGCAAGCCTCCGGTGTGATGCGTGAGTAGTTCATCCTTGGACTACGGGTCCATGTAGTAGATAGATGGCTGGTTCTCCTCCTTTGTGCTTTCATGTCTAGATCTTGTGAGCTCCGTTCATGATCAAGATCATCTATTTGTAATCATACATGTTGTGTTTGCGGGGATCCGATGGATATTGAGATGCTATTTCAGATTGATTATTGATTCTATCATGTCTTTGTTATTTGTGATCTTGCATGCTTTTCGTTGTTAGTATCTATCTTGGCCAAGTAGATGCTAGCAACTCCAAGAGTTAGTATTTATGCTCGATAGTGGGTTCATGCCTCTGGTAATCTGGGGAAGTGACAGAAATATCTAAGGTACTAGATGTGATGTTGCTACTAGGGAGAAAACAACAATCCTTTGTTCATAGAACAATCGTATTGTTTACTTTACACGCAGTTCGTAAAGCAATAATCTGTTGCTTGCAACTTAATACTGGAGGGGGTTCGGATGATAACCTGAAGGTGGATTATTAGTCATAGATGTAGTTGGATGGCGGTCAATGTATTATGTTGTAATGCCCAATCAAGTCTCAGAGGAGTCAAGATCATTAGTATGTGCATGTATTGCTTTCTCGGTGTTTGTCAATTGCCCCGCTGTAATTTGTTCACCCAGCATGTTATCTATCTAAGGAGAGCCACCTCTAGTGAACTATGGATCCCGGTCCTTTTACTTTACATACAATCTACAATCTTTTACTGCTTTGTGTTTACTTTCTGCAAGCTTTTACTTCTTTCCATTCGATATGTTTAATCGTTTGTTTTCCGCAAAACACGGTGAGATTGACAACCTCATCGCAAGTTGGGGACAAAGTTCTGTGGTTGTGTTGTGCAGGTCTCCACGTTGCTACTAGCACCGGTAGTGCACCCTGCCAAAGCTCAGCTAGTAACACCTTTGGGGTGTTTCCTTGCTCCTACTGGTTCGATTAAACCTTGGTCTCATAACTGAGGGAAAACTCGCTGTTGTGCTCATCATACCTTCCTCTTGGGGTTCCCAACGGGTTCTACATCAACCACGAGCTAGCATGAATCAATCAACAAGTTTTGGGACAATGCACATTAAACTAAGAATGACCACTATGATCTCTTACTAAGTGCATAAATATACAAGATGGAGACTCAACATAAAAGTAAAAGAAAGGCCCTTCATAGAAGGAAGCAGGGATTCAAGTTTCATAAAGCGCTTCCAAAAATTATGGTACTTATTAGCTTCCAGCTCTCATTGCCCCTATCATAAGCATCTTTAGGTGATTAAAGTTAAAGTGAACAAATATGAGGATATGCCTGACAAGTTATAAGCTAAAAATCTCATGCCTCTTTGTCACGAGTATTGTTCCTCATGCTACTCTACTTTAGTCATAGGTAAGTTCTTTTCATTGTATGTACATAAGCATCATAGATAACCGCCAACGGGGTACCCCTTGCCTGATGATACGAAAGATTCCCCATATCAAAATGACAAGGCAAGCAGACAATGAGCATCTTAGCAATCCTTTTATTTCCTATTTGCATAGGCTTTTTTCTCTTTTTTTCTTTCCTACTTGCATAGGGTTTTTTTATAGAGGATGCTTCATAGATTTCTCACTATGGTTACGCTGCAGGTTTCCACCATGATTAGGCATGGCTTAGACCAGCTGCCTAGGCGTTTCTCTGACACATATACGAACTGCATGAGCCTTACAAGCTCCCCTTTCATTTCACACCACCGGGATCCATAAGCAAAAGAAAATGATATCAACTAAATAAAGTGCAATGTTGAAAGCATTCCCCATGATAACATGGTTCTGCTAATTCACAACTTACAAAACGCAAGCATATACGCATCATAGATGGGCACAATGGTTCAAGTTTATTAAGTGCAAGAAAGTAAAGTGTGCCATCAAGTTCATGAGAGCTTTAATCACTAATTTTCACATAACAAGTTTAATTTGGAAGGTAGATAAAAACATGAATATACTTGGAATAGCAATAATGCTAATAGGTAGGTATGGTGGACTCTTTGGAATAACTTGGTTTTATTTGGAGTTGGATGCATGAGTGGAACTCATACTTGGTACATGTGGAGGCTAGCAAAAGACTGGGAGCGACCAACTAAGAGAGAAATAATGGCAATAACCATGCAAAGCGATAAAACATTATTAATTAAGGCATAAAGTGATATTACAAGTCAAAAACTAAATAATCATAGAGGCTATGGTGACTTGGTATAGTCTTAACATGGTGTGAGCATGTGCAAAGTCAACCCAAATAAAGCATCAAAGGAGAATACCACAATATTATGCTTTTATATGCTAAAATAACACATGATTCTTTCAAGGCACATTAAGCAATCTCAATTGTTTGTAACAAGTCATGCTACAACAATAATCACTAAGCATAAAGTCAGAGCAATATCAAACATGACATGATAAAGTCTAGGCCACAGTCAAAACAAGCTCCTTTTTGTACCACTCATTAGCATGAAACTTCCTACTCTTTTCCAACACCAATCGAAAACTAAAGCTAAACGTAGTGCTAGCAAAGGAGAACACTCGAAGAACAATAAGAGTGAAAACTAGAGTGTTCTAGGCAATGAATAAACGAGGTGTGTCTTTGTCCAAAAGAAGTGTGTTGGGATATAACTAACTTATTTAAGCAAACCAAACAAAAGAAAACTAAAAAACAAAAATGAAGACACTCCAGGAACAACACAATTGTGCATGAAACAATAAAAATGAAGTGTTTGGAAGAAAACCTGAGATTTTTATTGATGAAGAAGGGGATGCCTTGGGCATCCCCAAGCTTTGACGCTTGTACTTCTTGAATATTTCTTGGGGTGACATGGGTGGCATCCCCAAGCTTGATCTTTTTTCCATACTTCATCTTATCACATTGTTCTTCCCTACATTTGAAAATTTCCTTCATACAAAACTTCACACAATCTTCATTAGCAACATTAGTGTACTCAAGATAATAAGTCTTTGGGTTTAGTTTCAACACAAGTAAAACTTCCATTAAAACACAAGATACTATAGGAATTTCTTCTAAAAGCTCAAGTGATCAAAGAGAACTCAAAGAGAAAGAGCTTAAGAGGCAAATGCAAATAATGGCAGAAGTCTATCAAAATAGACCAACAGGTAAAAACGGATTTTTTTCGAAGAGCTTATGTTGCTCAAATCGAAAAGTGATAAACTAACGAAAGTTAGATAATAACATGGAGCAGAAGCACAAAAAATTACAGCTCTAACCGGCATACAGAGATTTTTCACGAACTTTTACAGTGAAGCACAAAAATCTGTTTCAGGACAGCAACTTTCCCAAGTCTTACTTCTCTCTCATTAGAGGTTACGCTTGGCACAAAAACCACACAAAAAGGATAAGGAAAGGTTATTACAGAGGCAATAACTTCCAAGACTCAACAAAATAAAAATTTATTGACTAAAAATTTGGGTTATCTCCCAATAAGTGCTTTTCTTTAACGCCTTTGAGCTAGGCACGATAATTTTGATGATGCTCACATAAGAAATATAAATTGAAGTAAATAGAGCATCAAGAAGAAAATATGGAACAAATTTAAGTCTAACCCACTTCCTATGAAAAAAATCTTCTAAAGAAACAAGTCATGAAAGCACAAAGCAATAAGCATAAGAAAGCAAAACAAGTGCAACTTCAAAAATTTCAACATAAAGAGGGGAAACTTAATATTTTTGAGATACATAAAACCATGTATCCCTCTCTCATAATAACTTTAAGTAGCATCATGAATAAAATTAACAATATAACTATCACATAAAACATTCTTATCATGAGCCACATGCATAAAAGAATTAATACTCCCCACATAAACATAGTCATTCTTATTAATTGTAGTGGGAGCAAATTCAACAAAATAGCTATCATTATTATTCTCATCACCATAATCATCAAATATAGGAGGCATATTGTAATCATAATTAATTTTCTCCTCAATAGTAGGTGGACCGAAAATATCATATTCATTATTGTAATCATCATATATTGGAGGTATAGTATCATCATAAGCAATAGAATAGTTATCTTCCAAAGTGTGTTCATTTGTAAACATATCATCATTGGAAGGAACATGGATAGTACTAATAGTATAGCAATTATTAATGTCATCAGTTTCAGAATTGGTACTGAAGAGATTTTCAATATCAAAAGTAGTGTGCTTTTCCCCATCATGATCACTACTATAGGTAACATGCATAGGAACATCATCGAGTTCAGACTCATCAAAAACTATAATAGGAGCAACATGCTTAGGGGAAATACCGTTTCCTCCCTCCGTTTACTCCTCCTCTTGTTATTTTCCTTCTTCTCTTTAGGAGGGAGAGGCTTGAAAGGAAGCTTCTCCATATACCATGGTTTATTGTTAGAGACAATAGAAGAAACTTTGGAGGATTCCTTCTTTTCATTGATAAGATCAAAACACATATTAGTCTTATCATATTTTGGTAAAATCTCATCTTTTATAATATTTTGTATGTAAGTATTTGTGTGAAAATTATCAACACAATAAAGATGACAACCATGTAGGACGCTATTCATATCAAAAGCACTCATATCTACGAAAGAGGTTTTTCTTGATAATTCTTCACACCCCAAAAATAATGTAAGTCCATCATGCTGATTAGGATTGATCATGTTATCACAATACAAACTTACACTACTCATTGGATTTGAAGGGCTATTATTATGGCCTGGGCATTGAAAATTGAAATGACCCACTTCAAAGCAAAGTTCACAAATAAAAGGATAGAGGGCACAAACTTTTTTACCAAGATCATTTAGAGCCCTATACCACGTTCTAGTTTTTTCATTCCTATGGGTGATACAATATTCTTCTTCAATTTGATTATTCTCACACGGTCTATGTATTCCACAAAAATTAACATGCTTATAATAAATAGTACTTTTAGAGGTTTGAGCATGTTTATTGCTATCATTAATAACAATTTCATTTTCCATGCAAGTGTCTTTAAAAGGCTCATGATACATGTCCCATTTTTCTTTAGGAGCATTAATATGAGAAGCAAAGGCTCTACAGTATCAACAAGAATTTGGGGATCAAGACCATATTTAGCACTAAGCTCTTGAAAATCAGCAGTTTCAGCGAAAGACTTAATGCAAAGTTTATACCTAGTTCTTTACCTTTGTCGTTGTCCCAATCTTTGGTATTGCTTTGAATTGTTTCAAGAAGATCCACTTAGCTTTGACCTCCTTACTTGTGAAGGATCCCTCTGAACAGGTATCTAGATAGTCCTTGTAATGTCCTGAAAGCCTTGCATAAAAAATTTTAATAATATTATTACTGGGGAGCTCATGAATGGGACATTTGAGCATTAGTGACTTCAATCTCCCCCATGCTTGGGCAATACTTTCTCCATCATGAGGATGAAAATTATAAATATAATTCCTATCTTTATGAACTTCATGAGGAGGATAAAATTTAGAGTAAATGAGAGATTCAAGGTCCTTCCACTCCGAATGATGAGGATTGTCTAGTAGCTCATACCACTCCCTTGCTTTGCCCTTAAGTGATAAAGAGAATAGTTTCCTCTTAACTTGGTTCATTGAAATACCTGCGCACTTGAACAACTCGCATAATTCATGTATAAAGAGTAAATGATCACCAGGATGGACAGTTCCATCTCCAAAATAATAGTTATTCATAACATGTTCAACAATTTCCATAGGTATTTTAAAAGGGACGCTTTCAGTATGTGGATTTAAAATATCACAAGTATCATTAGAATTACCACATATGGGAGATAAAGTATCATTAGAGAAAATTTTCTTCTTTAAACCTGGGGAACTAAAAAGATCATTTTCATAAAAACTAACTTCGCCAAGCTCAGACGTTTCCACAACATTAGTAACAAAGGTGTTCAAAAAATTCATACTAATGACATTGCTACTAGCATGCAAAGAAAGTTCCATGGGTTTTTAATTTTCTTTTCAGACCATTCATGTTCTACCTTAGGAAAAATACTAAAAAGCTCTCTGATTTTGTTGTTGTTTTCCATTAAGCCTAACTAGTGAAAATAAAAACAAGAAACAAAAAGATATAATTGCAGAATCTAAAGGAAATAACTTCGATCACTCACACACCAGCAACAGTACTAGAAGATAGCTTAGTAGCCAGAGGATGCGAGTACCTTTTTACCTTACCTCCCCGGCAACGGCGCTAGAAAATAGCTTGATGTCTACGCACGCTTCTATTCTTGTAGACAGTGTTGGGCCTCCGAGTGCAGAGGTTTGTAGAACAACAACAAGTTTCCCTTAATTGGATCACCCAAGGTTTATCGAACTCAGTGAGGAAGTGGTCAAAGGTATCCCTCTCAAGCAACCCTGCAATCAAGATACAAGAAGTCTCTTGTGTCCCCAACACACCCAATACACTTGTCAGGTGTATAGGTGCACTAGTTCGGCGAAGAGATAGTGAAATACAAGTAATATGGATTATTATAAGTGGTAATTGCAATCTCAAATAAGAGTGGCAGCAAGCAAGCATGTAACAGGACTGATTGTAAACGGTGTTTCAATGCTTAGAAACAAGGCCTAGGGATCATACTTTCACTAGTGGACACTCTCATAAATATCTACTCTTTATGATGCTACCCTGAACTACTCTCCGGTTGGACGATGTAGGGCTATAATAGCACACCTTAAAGTTCGCATTCCCCATCTAGATAACCCCTCACTATCACCTTGAGCACTAGATGGTTCCAACAAACACCACAATCTTATAGAGGCATCCAACTCAAATTATACTCATGATAAGTATTTATATAACCTTAGACAAAGTGCCATACGGTGTGCACACTATCAACTTCACACACATGGGGCTAAGTAGAGATTCATTAAAGCACTTGAGTAGCAGAATAGATCTATAGATTACAAAGCTCACGATCTCAATGAGATCATGCATAGAGAGAGAGATGAACAAATAGCTACCAGTAGATCTCTTAGCCTCGAGAGAGAACTACTCCCTCCTCATCATGGGAATCCGCAACGGTGATGGAGTTGGTGGTGGAGTCGATGGAGATGGCTCCGGGGGCACTTCGCCGTCCCGGCAGGGTGCCGGAACAGAGACTTTTGTCCCCCAAATCTCCTCTTCGGTGGCGGCGACATTGCAGAACTTTTTGTGGAATTCTAATCTCGTCCTTAGGGTTTTCGTCTCGGGAGGAATATATATGCGAAGGGGCAAGGTCGATGGAGGCCTGAGGGGCCCACACCGCCCCGTGGCGTGACCTGGCCTGGCCCGCGCCACCAGGTGGTGTGGCCAGCCGCTGGCCCTTCTCCGTCTCGTCTTCTGGCTCCATGAGTCTTCCAGTAAAATATTGCCTTTGGCTTTTGTCCGGTCCAATTCCGAGAATATTTATTTTTCAGCTTTTCTGAAACCTAAAACAGCAGAAAACAGGCAACTGGCACTATGGCATCTTGTTAATAGGTTAGTTCCAAAAAATGTATAAAAATACCTCAAAATGTGGACTAAACATAATAAAGTAGATATAAAATGGAACATAAAAAATTATATATATGTTTACGACGTATCAGGGCCCAGGCCTTTGATCTTCTCGACGCCTAGAGCAAGGACCAAGAGAAGGAGATCAAGCGGCTGATGGTTTGGGAGAAGGCTCTGGTGGAGGAGCTGATGCAGGTTGGGCACACCGCCAAGGGTAAGTTCTTTTTTACTAGCTTCATCTTTCGGGATCTGGTAGTCGGATCTAAATTTCCTTTTTTCTGACAACGTTTTATCTCGGCATAGACCTGCTGGCGTATAACCGGCTACAGTCAAATCTCATAGGAGTCAAGATGATTAGTATATGCATGTATGCTTTCTCGATGTTTGTCAATTGCCCCGTTGTAATTTGTTCACCCAACATGTCATCTATCTTAAGTAGAACCACCACTAGTGAACTATGGACCCCGGTCCTTTCTTTTACCATCAATCTACAATTGTTTACTGCTTTCTATTTACTTTCTTTAAGCTTTTACTTTCTTCCACACAATACGCTTAATCCTTTGTTTTTCAGAAAAACCGGTGAGATTGACAACCTCAATGTAAGTTGGGGGCAAAGTTATGTGGTTGTGTTGTGCAGGATTCCAAGTTGGCAACAACACCTTGGAGGTGTTTCCTTGCTCCTACTGGTTCGATAACCTTGGTTCCATAACTGAGAGAAACTTGCTGATGTGCTCATCGTACGTTCCTCTTAGGGTTCCCCAACGAGCTCGAGATATCTTGAGCCATCAAGCTCTTTTCTGGCGCTATTGCCGGGGAGTCATGGACATCTTCACAAGGGGAGTCCCTCATAACCAATGTATTTACTTTGTTTTATTTGTTTTGCTTAGTTTATTCTTGCTTTGTTTACTTGTTTCTTTATCAAAAACACACAAAAAATAGTTGTACTAGTTTGCTTTCTTTATTAAAAACACACAAAAAATGACTACTCTTGAAAACACTAAGTTGTGTGACTTCACTAGCACCAACAACAATGATTTCATGTGCACACCTATTGCTCCACCTGTTCCTGAAGCTACTTTCTTTGAAATAAAACCTGCTTTAATCAATCTTGTTATGAGAGAACAATTTTTTGGTATTGGTAATGAAGATACTTCTGCTTATCTAAATAACTTTGTTGAACTTTGTGAGATGCAAAAGCATAGGGATATAGATGGAGATATTATTAAGCTTAAATTGTTTCTTTCTCTTAGAGAGGAAAATTTAAAGAATGGTTGCAATCCCTAACTAGAAATAGTATTGTTTCTTGGAATAAATGCAAAGATGCTTTCATTGGGAAATACTGTCCTCCTCCTAAGATTATATCTATGAGAAGTGAAATAATGAAATTTAAACAATCTGATAATGAACATGTTGCTCAAGCTTGGGAAAGAATGAAATCTTTGGTAAAGAATTGCCCCACTCATGGACTGACTGCTTGGATGATTATCCAAACCTTTTATGCAGGATTGAATTATTCTTCAAGAAATCTACTGGATTCTGCTGCTGGAGGTACCTTTATGACCATTACTTTGGGTGCTGCAACAAAGCTTCTGGATAATATGATGGTTAAGTATTCTGAATGGCATACTGAGAGAGCTCCACAAGGTAAGAAGGTAAATTCTGTTGAAGAGACCTCTTCCTTGAGTGATAAAATTGATGTTATTATGTCTATGCTTGTTAATGGGAAAGCTCATATTGATCCAAATCATGTTCCCTTAGCCTCTTTGGTTGCTCAAGAAGAGCAAGTTGATGTGAACTTTATAAAAATAATAATTTTAGCAATAATGCCTACAGGAATAATTTTGGTAATAATAACTATAGGCCATATCCTCACAACAATGGTAATGCTTATGGAAATTCCTACAACAATAATAGGAGTGCTCCCTCTGAACTTGAAGTTATGCTTAAAGATTTTATTAGTAAACAAACTGCTTTCAATAAAACTATTGAGGAAAAACTTTCTAATGCTGAAAGAAATATATCATCTTTGTCTGAAGCACAATCCTCTTTGATTAATAAAATGACTGCTAAAACTGAAACTATTGAAAATCCCTTTCCTGCTACTAATGCCATACAAGTTAGAATTGATGAGAATGTTAGACTATTAGCTGAATTGCATGCTAATTAGAAAAGAGAAGATGAAATAGCTTGAAACATTAGTGTTTCTACTATCACTACCACTTGTGTTGAAGCTAGTAATAGCTCTACTACTTTACATGATAATTATGATTTTGATCTTGATGGTTGCTGATACGTCCATTTTGCATCACTATTCTATGTCATAATTCACTGTTATTCATTGATATATTTCATATTAAGAGGTGAAACTTATGTTATTTCATCTATTTTTGCATGGTTGATGACTTTTGGAGCATGGACCGCTACAGTCAGGATTCTGATGGAAAAGGTGTTGTTTGGAGGCAAAATTTGCGAAGATCGGAAAATCTGGGAAAATATACGAAAAATCCTATTTTTCCAGAAGACGAAGGATGCCAGAAGGAGGAGTGGAGATGGGCCACAAGGGGCCCACACCACCCCCCCTGGCGCGAGCCACCCTAGGCCGCGCCACCAGGTGGTGTGGCCGCCCTGGCCCACCTCTGGCTCTCCCCTCTGGCGTATATATTCCTCCCGAAATCCTAAGACTCAGGGAGCGACCACAAAAAGATTCCCCCTCCTCTGCAGGGCGGAAAACACCGAGAGAGAAAGATCTCTCCGGCAAATAGATTTCTGCCAGGGAATTCCTTCCCAGAGATTTTTGAGATCGTCGCCATCAACACCATCATCAAGATGGACTTCATCGGGATCACCATCATCATCATCACCACCATCATCACCATCAGCACCCTCATCACCATCTCCATATTGCTGTAACAATTGGGTTGAATCTTGCATAATTCTTAGGGGAAACTTTCCCGGTGTTGATTACTCTTTGTAGTTGATGCTATTGAGTGAACCATTGAATTATTGTTTATGTTCATATTGTTATACATCATTATTCCATCTCTGATCATGATCCATATGATGTCTTGTGAGTAGTTCGTTTTGTTCTTGAGGACATGGGAGAAGTCATGTTGTTAGTAGTGGAGTTGTGTTGAGAAAGATTCAATAGTTTGATATTTAAGTTGTGCTGTACTTCTTCTAGTGGTGTCATGTGAACGTCGACTACATGACATTCACCTATATGGGCCTAGGGGAATGCATTGTGTATTTGGCTACTAATCGTAGGGGTTGCCGGAGTGACAGAAACCTGAACCCCCGTTAGGAAACCTTTACACAAGGGACGTAAGGGTCTTAGAGTTGAAAGATGTGGTTAGGTTTCTACCTAATTAATTTCTTGTACTTACGGATGTTTGCAAGGGGTATAATCACAAGTATTAGTCCTAGGAAGGTCAGTACATTAGCACAGGTTCACCCACACAACACTTAGCAAGCGAAACAAGATTAATCAACTATATGAAGCGAAAGCACTTGACAGTCTTCCCATGTGTCCTCGAGAACGTTTGGTCATCTTAAGTAATACAACCGGCTTGTCCTTTGCTGCGTAAAGGATTGGTCCACTTGCTGCATTTATTCTTATTGTCTTTTATTTACTCGTACTTCATTTACTTGCTTTATCAAAAACTCCTAAAAATCGGTTTGCTAAGTATTTGCAGAGAATTCTTGATCCATACCACTAGCCAGCACCTTCTGCTCCTCGTTGGGTTCGACACTCTTACTTACCGAAAATACTGCGATACACCCCCTATACTTGTGGGTCATCAAGACTATTTTCTGGCGCCGTTGCCGGGGAGTGAAGCGCTATTGGAGAGTGGAACTGGTAAAGGAAACTTCTACTGTGAGTATTGTTTATTTCTGTTAGTTGCTTTATTTTCGTTATTGATAATTCGCTGAGTTTCTTATTTGGTAATGCTAAGGTAGTAGATGAACCACCACCTACTGAGAGTGATGCTTTTAAAATACCTACAAGAATTATTGATCGTGTTATGGATAACTACTATGTTGGGGATGGAACTGTCCATCCTGGTGATCATTTACTCTTTATACACGAATTATGCGGGTTGTTCAAGTGTGCAGGTATTACTTCAGATCAAGTTAAGAAGAAGTTATTCTCATTATCACTGAAAGGAAGAGCTGAGGAATGGTATAAGCTGCTGAAGAATGGTCAAGCTCTAGAATGGGAGGAAATAGTGCCTCTCTTTTATTCAAAATTTTATCCTCCTAGTGAGATTCATAAAGATCGGAATCAAATATACAACTTTTGGCCTCTTGATGGAGAGAGTACAGCTCAAGCTTGGGGAGATTGAAGTTACTAATGCTCAAATGTCCCATTCATGAGCTCCCCAACAATATTATTATCAATAACTTTTATGCAAGGCTCCCTCTACATGATAAGGATTTAGTGGATGCTTCTTGTGCTGGATCATTCACTCGCATGGAAGAAGAAGCTAAATGGGATCTTCTGGACCGTATTCAAGACAATGTTGAAGCTTGGGAGAATGACGAAGGAAGAAAGTCAGGTATAAATTATGATTATGAATGCATTGAATCTTCTATGGGAACTGATGACTTTCAAAATATTAAAAATGCTGATGGTCTAGACTCTCAAGTTATTGCTTCTTATTTTAAGGCTTTTGCTTCCTATATTGAAGTGCCTAAAAAGAAGTGTAATAAGTATCATGAACCTTATAAAGATATTGCTAAGAGTGTTCCTACAAGAAATACTGAAGTTTATACTGCTAATCATGTTTTACCTGAACCTTATATTGAGAAAATGCCTTTCCCAGTTAAGATAAAGGAACATTCTATGATAGCTAGTATGGTTGATGAAAGTATAAGCAAAGCTATTGAATCTGATAAACAAATGGTTGATGAACCTATAATAGCAAATGTGAACGACTTTGTTACTAAATATGTAGAAGAGGGACACACTATCCTTTGTAAGGATACCTCTAATATTGTTTCACAAAGTAGTGTTATGAGAGCTAGTATTCCTGTGTTTTCTGTAGAATAAGCGATCATTGTCATGATGGTCCTTGTGATAGTTATATTGTTAAGTTTATGCATGATACTGAAAGTTACTATGAGAGAGGAAAAGGTGTTCTTATGTATCTCAATAATATCAAGTTTCCTCGTTTTATGCTGAAAGTTTTCTTATTGCACTTGTTTTGCCTTCCTATGCTTGTAGCCTCTGGTTTTAACAACTTGTTTGTTTACAAAATCCCCTTGCATAGGATGTGGGTTAGACTTAAACATGTGTATTTTTGCTTCTTAATGCTCTCTTTCACTTCCATTCATATTCCTAAGTGAGCATCATCAAAATTATCATGCCCATCTTAATGGCTATAAAGAAAGAGCTTTTTGGGAGACAACCCAATTCATTTGTGTTTTCAGTTTGTTTTTGTTTTTATTTGAGTCTTGGAAGTTATTACTTCGGTAATAACCACTCCTTATCCTTTTTTGTTTGGTATTTGTGTCAAGATCAACCTCTAATGAGAGAGAAGTAAGATCTGGGGAAGTTGTTGTCCTAAAACAGATTTTTGTGCTTCACCATAAAAATTCGTGAGAGATCTCTGTCTGTCGGATTGAGCTGTAATTTTTTGTGCTTCTTCCCCAGGTTGTTCTTTAACTTTCGTTAGGTTTTCACTTTTTGATTTGAGCAACAGCAGATTTTCTAAAAAAAGATCTTTACCTGCTGGTATGTTTTGGCAGATTTTGCCACTCTTGCATTTGCTTCTTTAATCGATTTCCTTTTTGAATTCTTTTTGGGTTTTCGGAAGGAGTTGCTATAGTAGCTTATGTTTTGATGGTTTTCAGTTGAAATTGAGCTCAAAAGGTTTTGTCACTTCACTTATACTAATGTTGCTAATAAGAATTGTGTGTAGTTTTGTGTGAAAGAAATTTCTAGGTAGTGGAGGTAATGGTGTAATGAGGAAGTGAAAGGTTTTATGACTCAAGTAATAAGTGTATGAATATGAAGATATTAATGTTATTCAAGTGGTGACTCCGGAAGAATCTACTAGATACCAAATTCACAGACTTGCAGAGTCCGTTTTCAAATAGGTAACAGTTCTGGTAAGAAAAGTTCCGCGAAAATACTATCCAGCTATATTTTTGCAGTTTTTAGTCAATAAGGAAAGCTACGAAGCGAAAGAGGGACGGAAACGGAGCCAGGGTGGCTCACACCACCTTGTGGTGCGGGACTACCCCTAGTCGCACCACCAGGTGGTGTGGCCACTCCGGACTCCGTCTCCGACCCGTTTTCTCCTAGTACTTTCCTTTTGTTTTGAAACTTCGTAATATATAACCCCCGGATGTCCCGAGGTTCATATATAGTGTTCTCATCGTGTTTTTGTTTCGATCTGTTTCTGCCAGGAACTATTCTTGAAAGTTTAGAAGCACAATGATGTCCGCCAAGGATAAGGGAAAGGAGCCTATGGAGGAAGATCTTCAAGACCCTAGGCAGGAGAAGGAGATCAAGAGTGAAGATGAAGAGGAGGCAAAGCACACCGGCACTACCATTGCAAGCATTAGAGTGGTGGCAAACCCTGCCAGGACTATGTCAATTGGAGGGAAGCCTCCTCATCACCGTTCAGATCCCTGGTCACTTCCTCCACGCACCAAGAATCCTTTTGCAGAATCTTATCCATGAGCATCAATACCAGAATATGCCCAAGGGGAAATTACCCTCCAATTGGGATTTGCCTCGTTCTAGCCATGCAGGAAAAGAAGACTTCAAGGAGGTAAAGTGGGGAAAGAATCGCAAGAGCTGGGATTCTCAACCCAACATGATCATGAGCCGCATTGAGCAAAACTCACAGCGTATTCGTACTCTCACCTTTGAGATTGAGGACTTGGGGAAATTGATCAAAGAACTCATCGAAAGAATACCACCACCACCAAAGGAGTAATTCGTCATCAGGTTTTGGCATCCCCTTGGCTTGTTACAAGCTTGGGGGAGTGTTGCGGTATCACATCACTATCTTCTATCTTTTTACCTTTTTAGTAGAGTCATATCATCAATAGAGAAGTTATCATGTAGGATGGTTTGCATTATGGAAGTGTCCCCTCTCTCATTAGATATGTATCCCTTGGTGTGAGTTGCCATTATGGAATATTAATGAGAAGTTCTATCATTTACTCTTTTGCATATCTTATATTATTTTTCAATTCGTGGTTATATGATTGATCTTGTTGTTAGTATTGGTGTCACTTTGGGATCATTGAGTTAATTTAGTTGGTTTTGGCAAACCCGGCTAGGTAAGTAGCAACACTATTTTTTAGAGTCGAATGAAAAGATAAAAGTACTCTAAAGAAAAATATAATTTCATCATCTTTCTTTCTTGATTTGCTCATAAGTCTAGTATTCTATAGTTAAGATCTTTTGTGCTTCCAAGGAAGATTGCATGTTTGTTTTTATCACTTGTATGTTTGTTTGTTTCCTTCAACTCTTATACTTGCTACCCAGACTTGCTAGCCAAAAACCTGTACTGAGAGGGAATACTTCTCATGCATCCACTTCCTTAAGCCAAAAACCATGCCATTTGTGTCCACCATACCTACCTATTAGCATTATTGCTATTCCAAGTAAATTCTTGTTTTTATCTACCTTCCAAATTAAACTTGTTATGTGAAAATTAGTGATTAAAGCTCTCACGAACTTGATGGCACACTTTACTTTCTTGCACTTAATAAACTTGAACCATTGTGCTCACCTATGTTGCGTATATGCTTGCGCTTTGTAAGTTGTGAATTAGCAGAACCATGTTGTCATGGGGAACGCTTTCAACATTGCACTGGTACTTTGTCCCTAGTTGATATCATGTTCTTTTGTCTATGGATGTTGTCGGTATGAAATGAAAGGGGAGCTTGCAAGTCCATGGAGTTATGCATGTGTGTTAGAGAAACGCATGGGCCGCTGGTCTAATCCATGCTGACATGGTGGAAACCTGCAGCGTAACCATAATGAGCTATCTATGAAGCATTCTTCTTATAAAAAAAGAGTCCGATATTGAGAAAAAAGAGAAAAAGAAAAAAAGATTATGAAAAGAGGAAAGAGAGAAAAAAGCACCATATTCCCATGGTAAATAAGAAGATTGCTGAGATGCTTGTTGTCTGTTTGCCTTGTCATTTTGATATGGGGATTCTTCCGTATCATCGGACAAGGGGTACCCCGTTGGCGGTTCTCTATGATACACATACGATGACAAGAACTTACTGGTGACTAAACTTGAGTAGCATGAGTAACGACCCTCGTATTCAAGGGACATGAGATTCTCAATTTACAACTTGTCAAGCATATCCTCATATTTGATTACTTTAACCTTAATCACCTAAAGATGCCTATGATAGGGGCAATGAGAGCTGAAAACTAATAAGTATCATAATTTTGGGGAGCTCTTTATGAAACTTGCAATCCCTGCTTCCCTGTGCGAAGGGCCTTTTCTTTTACTTTTTAGTTGAGTCAGTAAACCTATTCCCTTCTATCTCAGCAAGTATTTTGAGTTGTTGTGTTTCATTCATTCATATGATGATTTATTCAATCATGTTTCTTATGTTCCTTGTTTTGCACATTGATCGTATCTTGGTGATTACTACTTTGAAAGCTATCATTGAAAATTAGTTATTTGTGAACTCGAGCAAATTATCAATTATTCTTCGATCAAGAGGTAAGTTTGCTATTACCAATTATGATTCACTTTATGTATATTTATTGTGTTTCCTTTACTTATTGCAAGTTAAGTTATATAATAGTGAGTTGTCTTCTATTATGATCTATGTATTGATGAATGTGATGCTTCTTGTCCGTATTCTTTTATCGACTCTTCACTCCATAAACCTGAGGCCATGTTTATTGAGCTCAGTTTTGCTTGGGGACAAGCGAAGTCTAAGCTTGGGGGGAGTTGATACGTCCATTTTGCATCACTATTCTATGTCATAATTCACTGTTATTCATTGATATATTATATATTAAGACGTGATACTTATGTTATTTCATCTGTTTTTGCATGATTAATGACTTTTGGAGCATGGACCACTGCAGTCAGGATTCTGATGGAAAAGGTGATGTTTGGAGGCAAATTCGCGAAGATCAGAAAATCTGGGAAAATATACGGAAAATCCTATTTTTCAGAAGACGAAGGATGCCAGAAGGAGGAGTGGAGATGGGCCACAGGGGGCCCACACCACCCCCTGGCACGGGCCACCCTAGGTCTCGCCACCAGGTGGTGTGGCTGCCTTGGCCCACCTCTGGCTCTCCCCTCTAGCGTATATATTCCTCCCAAACCCTAAGACTCAGGGAGCGACCACAAAAAGATTGCCCTACCTCTACGGGGCAGAAAACACCGAGAGAGAAAGATCTCTCCCGTAGACAGATTTCTGCCGGGGGAATTCCTTCTCGGAGAGGGGAGATCGTCGCCATCAACACCACCATCAAGCTGGACTTCAACGGGATCATCATCATCACCACCATCATCACCATCAGCATCCTCATCACCATCTCCATATTTCTGTAACAATTGGGTTGAATCTTGCATAATTCTTAGGGGAAACTTTCCTGCTGTTGATTACTCTTTGTAGTTGATGCTATTAAGTGAACCATTGAATTATTGTTTATGTTCATATTGTTATACATCATTATTCCATCTCTGATCATGATCCATATGATGTCTTGTGAGTAGTTCGTTTTGTTCTTGAGGACATGGGAGAAGTCATGTTGTTAGTAGTGGAGTTGTGTTGAGAAAGATTCAATAGTTTGATATTTAAGTTGTGGTGTACTTCTTCCAGTGGTGTCATGTGAACGTCGACTACATGACACTTCACCTATATGGGCCTAGGGGAATGCATTGTGTATTTGGCTACTAATCATAGGGGTTGTCGGAGTGACAGAAACCTGAACCCCCGTTAGGAAACCATTACACAAGGGATGTAAGGGTCTTAGAGTTTAAAGTTGTGGTTAGATTTCTACCTTCATTACTTTCTTGTAATTACGGATGTTTGCAAGGGGTATAATCACAAGTATGTATTAGTCCTAGGAAGGTCAGTACATTAGCACAGGTTCACCCACACAACACTTAGCAAGCTAAAGAAGATTAATCAACTATATGAAGCGAAAGCACTTGACAGTCTTCCCATGTGTCCTCGAGAACGTTTGGTCATCTTAAGTAATACAACCGGCTTGTCCTTTGATGCATAAAGGATTGGGCCACTTGCTGCATTTATTCTTGTTGTCTTTTATTTACTCGTACTTCGTTTACTTGCTTTATCAAAAACCCCTAAAATCCATTTGTTAAGTATTTGTAGAGAATTCCTGATCCATACCACTAGCCAGCACCTTCTGCTCCTCTTTGGGTTCGACACTCTTACTTATCAAAAATACTGCGATACACCCCCTATACTTGTGGGTCATCAGTTGCAACATCTCTGAAGTAATTAAGTTCCAACAAAAGCTTGCTAAAAGTCTTAATGCTAGTGCTATGAATATGTCCTTTACAAAACACATTACCGATGCTCTCATAAAAATTAAAGAAGAAAAGATGAATCATAAAGCTTCTATTCCTATGAAACTAAAAGATGGTTGGGAACCCATCATTAATATGAAAGTGAATGATTTTGATTTCAAAGCTTTATGTGATCTTGATAGCAGTGTTTCTATTATGCCTAGAAGGATTTATGATATGCTTGATTTGCCACCATTGGAAGATTGTTATTTAAATGTCCCACTTGATGATAATGCTAAAAAGAAACTCATGGGGAGTATTAATTATGTTCTTATTATGGTTAACAATGCCTATGTCTCTGTTGATTTCTATGTTTTGGATGTTGAATACAATGCTTCTTGTCCTATTACTTTGGGAAGACCTTTTCTTAGAACTGTTGGTGCCATTATTGATATGAAAGAAGGCACCATTAAATATCAACTCCCACTCAACAAAGGTATAGAACACTTCTCTAAGAAGATAGAGAAGATTCCTTTTGCCTCTCCTATAAAAATAAAATTTGCTCTTAATGCTTCTTCATTTGAGAACACTCGATTCTTTTTCTTGCTTCTTATGCCTAACTTAAAGGCGTTAAAGAAAAGTACTTATTGGGAGATAACCCAAAAGTTTTAGATGAGTCTTGAAAGTTATTACTTCAGTAATAACCGCTCCTTATCCTTTTTATTTGCTTTTTGTGCCAAGAGTAACCTCTAATGAGAGAGAAGTAATGCTTGGGAAAGTTGCTGTCCCGAAACAGATTTTTGTGCTTCACCGTAAAAATTCGTGTAAAATCTCTGTAGTTCGTTTTGAGGCGTGAATTTTTGTGCTTCTGCCCCAGGTTGTTATCTAACTTTTGTTAGTTCAACGCGTTTCTATTTGATCAACATAAGGTCTTCGAAAAAATGGGTTTTTACCTGCTGGTCTGTTTTGACAGATTTCTACCGTTATTTGCATTTGCTTCTTGTTGGTTCCTTTTTGGGTTCTCTTTGGGGAATTAAGCTTTTCAAGGAAAGTGCTACAGTATCTTGTGTTTTAATGGAAGTTTTATTGGTGTTGAAGCTGAACCCAAAGACTTATTATCTTGAGTGCACTAATGTTGCTAATAAAGATTGTGTGAAGTTTTGTGTGAAGGAAAAATTTCAGGTGTATGGAGAGAATGATGTAATGAGATGAAGAATGGAATAAAGCTCAAGCTTGGGGATGACACGCGTGTCACCCCAAGAAATATCCAAGAAGTACAAGCGTCAAAGCTTGGGGATGCCCAATGCATCTCCTTCTTCATCAATAAAAATCCCAGGTTTCTTTCAAACACTTCATTTTTATTATTTCATGCATAGTTGTGTTGTTCTTGGAGCGTCTTTGTTTTTTTTTGGTTTTCATTTGCTTGGTTTTCTTAGTTTGCTTGAATAAATTGGTTGGACCCCCTCTTTCATACATTAGTTTTCAAATAGTTTGGTTTGGATTGGAAAAGAGTAGGAAACTTCATGCTTAAGTGGTAAAGAGAGCTTGTTTTTGACTGTGGCCTATGCTTTGTCATGCCATGCTCAATATTTTTTTGGATTTATGCTTAGTGATCTTTGTTGTAGCATGACATGTTATAAACAATTGAGATTGCTTAATGTGCCTTGAAAGAATCATGCGTTGTTTTAACATATTAAAGCATAGTATTGTGGTATTCTCCTTTGATGCTTTATTTGGATTGACTTGGCGCATGCTCACACCATGTTATGACTATCTCAAGTCACCATAGTCTTTATGATCCTTTGGTTTTCGACTTGTAATATCACTTTATGCTTTAATCAATGATGTTTTGTCGCTTTGCATGATTATGGCCATTTATTGCTCTCTTAGTTGGTCGCTCCCAGTCTTTTGCTAGCCTCCATAACCAAGTATGAGTTCCACTCATGCATCCAACTCCTAAAACCAAGTTATTCCAAAGAGTACACCATACCTACCTATTAGCATTTGCTATTCCAAGTATATTCATGTTTTTATCTACCTTCTGAATTAAACTTGTTATGAGAAAACTAGTGATTAAAGCTCTCACGAACTTGATGGCACACTTTACTTTTCTTGCCTTAATAAACTTGAACCATTGTGTCGTCTATGTTGTATATGCTTGCACTTATATGTTGGGGATTAGCAGAACCATGTTGTCATGGGGAACACTTTCAACATTACACTTGTACTTTGTACCTAGTTGATGTCATGCTCTTTTGTCTATGGATGCCGTCGGTGTGAAATGAAAGGGGAGCTTGTAAGTCAATGGAGTTATGTATGTGTGTTAGAGAAACGCCTGGGCCGCCGGTCTAATCCATGCTATCATGGTGGAAACCTGCATCGTATCCATAATGAGTTGTCTATGAAGCAATCTTCTTATAAAAAAGAGATAGAGATTGAGAAAAAGAGAGAAAGAAAAAAAGAGATATGAGAAAAGAGGAAAGAGAGAAAAAAGCACCATTTTCCCATGGTAAATAAGAAGATTGCTGAGATGCTCGTTGTCTGCTTTCCTTGTCATTTTGATATGGGGATTCTTCCGTATCATCGGGCAAGGGGTACCCCGTTGACGGTTCTCTATGATACACATGTACTTACTATGACAAGAACTTACCGGTAACTAAACTTGAGTAGCATGAGGAGCAACCCTTGTATTCAAGGGACATGAGATTTCCAACTTATACTTTGTCAAGCATATACTCCATAGTTTGTTCACTTTAACCTTAATCACTTCAAGATGCTTATGATAGGGGCAATGAGAGCTGAAAGCTATAAGTACCATAATTTTTGGAAGCTCTTTATGAGACATGAATCCCTGCTTCCTTCTATGAGGGCCTTTCTTTTACTTTTATGTTGATTCTCCACCTTCTATCTTTATGCACCTACTTTGAGAGCATAGTGGCCATTCTTAGTTCTATGTGAATTGTCCCAAAACTTGTTGATTAATGCATAACTTTGATATTGCTTCTTCTTAAACTACTTGTATCTAGTCACCCTTATAAACTTTGAAGGTGTCCTATGCATTTATGTTTGCTACTCTGTGAGGGACAAGCTGAATGCCACTATGCTATGTTTTCTTTATGTGAAACAAACAAACGTCTTGCAAAGCATTGTTATTCATGAATATTTTGTTTATACATTTTCATGTTACAACATAGTTGCTATGTCTTATTGTTATAACTTTATCTTTCATGCTATGTTGAAGTACTATGATCCTAGCTATCAATGTTTTACAAATACTTTGATCAAGTTTATGATGGTGCATGTCGCCTCAAAAATTATTGTTTCTTTTTATCACTTATCTACTCGAGGACGAGCAGGAGTTAAGCTTGGGGATGTTGATACGTTGCTAACGTATCTATAATTTTTGATGTTCCATGATTGGTTTTTATCTACTTTCTTATGTTTTGTCCACACATTGGAGTACTTTTTATACACTTTCTTGGACTAACCTATTAACAAGATGCCACAGTGCTAGCTGCTTGTTTTTTGCTGTTTTTGATTCCAGGAAAGTTAGAAAATGAATATTTTTGGAATTGGACGTGACAAAAGCCAAAGTCGGTATTTCACCGAGGGGGACACGGAGCCATAATACGAGACGGAGAGGAGCCAGAGGGCCGCCACACCACCTGGCCGCGCGGCCATGCCTGGCCTGCGCCAGGGGGTGGTGTGGCCGCCTAGGGCACCCCCTCGGCCTCCCCTTTCGCCTATAAGATGCCTCCGATATAGAAACCCTAAGTACCCGATCAAAATTCCACGAAAGAGTCTGTAGCCGCCATCATCTCCATCCCTAGATCGGGAGGGATCTGAAGCTCTTCCCGGCACCCTGCCGGAGGGGAGAATTCACCCTGGAGGCCTTCTTCATAACCATGCAAGCCTCCGGCGTGATAAGTGAGTAGTTAATCCTTGGACTACGAGTCCATGTAGTAGCTAGATGGTTGGTTCTTCTCCTTTGTGCTACCATGTTTAGATCTTGTCAGATCCATTCATGATCAAGATCATCTATTTGTAATCTACATGTTGTGTTTGTGGGGATCCGATGGATATTGAGATGCTATTTCAAATTGATTATTGATTCTAGCATGTCTTTGTTATTTGTGATCTTGCATGCTCTATGTTGTTAGTAGATATCTTGGCCGAGTAGATGCTAGAAACTCCAAGAGGGAGTATTTATGCTCGATAGTGGGTTCATGCCTCTACTAATCTGGGGAAGTGACAGAAATCTCTAAGGTACTATGTATTGTTGCTACTAGGGAGAAAACAGCAATCCTTTGTTCATAGAACAATCGTATTGTTTACTTTACATGCAATGCATAATGCAATTATCTGTTGCTTGCAACTTAATACTGGAGGGGTTCGGATGATAACCTGAAGGTGGATTATTAGTCATAGATGCAGTTGGATTATGGTCTATGTATAATGTTGTAATGCCCAATCAAATCTCATAGGAGTCAAGATGATTAGTATATGCATGTATCCGTTCTCGATGTTTATCAATTGCCCCGCTGTAATTTGTTCACCCAACATGTCATCTATCTTAAGTAGAACCATCACTAGTGAATTATGGACCCCGGTCCTTTCTTTTACCATCAATCTACAACTGTTTACTGCTTTCTGTTTACTTTCTACAAGCTTTTACTTTCTTCCACACAATACGTTTAATCCTTTGTTTTTAAGCAAAACTGGTGAGATTGAAAACC
Source organism: Avena eriantha (assembly GCA_910589775.1). Classification (NCBI taxonomy): domain Eukaryota; kingdom Viridiplantae; phylum Streptophyta; class Magnoliopsida; order Poales; family Poaceae; genus Avena; species Avena eriantha. The sequence goes on along the minus strand of OU342742.1, from coordinate 169,722,404 downwards.
TCACTGTAAGTTGGGGGCAAAGTTCTGTGGTTGTGTTGTGAAGGGTTCCAAGTTGGCAACAACACCTTGGAGGTGTTTCCTTGCTCCTACTGGTTCAATAACCTTGGTTTCATAACTAAGGGAAACTTGTTGTTGTGCTCATCATACCTTCCTCTTGGGGTTCCCCAATGAGCTCGAGATATCTTGAGCCATTAGCGCACCAGCGCACCCACTGGGTGTAGCCCCCGAGATTCGGAGTAGCTGGCGTAGCCAGGTGCTTCGAATCTTCTTCTTTCTTTTCTTTCCCTTGCCCTCACCTAGGCTCCAAATTTCTATCTAAACTCCCTTTAGTCGGTCAGAACTGCATGGTTCCACTGGGGGCGCGCGAGCGCACCCAGTGGGTGTAGCCCCCGAGATTCGAAGCGCTTGATGAAGGCAAGGACTTCGAATCTTCCTTCTCCTTGAAGTCTGACTCGATGTAGCCATACAAAACAAATACACATGTAGGCCCACTTGTTAATAGGTTAGTTGGTTAAGGTATTGCTTATTAACCGGAGGACATCTTTAGTTTTTTAAAAATAGCTTGTGCTTCTCTGGACACTTAGTCACTTTCCCATGCGCTTTGTTGTTCACGTTGCGTCCTTGTCGGGCAGCCGGGTTGCGGTCTACAGCCAGAATCGAAGGGAGCTGACAATATGTTACGCACAGTACTGAGGGCTTAGCAACCGGATAGTCTCAAACTAGTTGCAGGGCCGAGACGCCCCATCTGTCGCATCTCCGCCCTGTTTTTCATGTGGGATTCCTCGGGCTTTTGCTCTTGCTAGCCAGACAGCCGGGTTGCGGTCTGTAGCTGAGATGAAGAGTGGGCCTCTGACATCATCGCACACTACTCAGCCGGTTTGTCGACTTAGTGGGTCGAGCCAGCCAGCGAGCCCTTGGGTAGGGGTTGCCGGAGCCGGAAAAACCGAACTAGAAACAAATACACACAAGTTTCTAGCAAGGAGCCCCCGAGTATCTCGCGGGGGTCCGCATTTTCATTCATAGAGTTCGCGGGATACATATTGTCTGATGACTAGGTGTAAAATGGGTGGAGCAGTCCACGTTCTAGGGGTGCTCTGTCTCTTCGTCCGACTTGTCCATCTTGTTCTTGCGCAGCTGCTATGCGTCGATGAGGTAGTAGGAGTTTTTGTGCAGCGCCCGGCTGATGATGAAGGGGCCCTCCCAAGGCGGCGATAGCTTGTGCATGCCCTTCGTGTCCTGCACAAGCCAGAGAACTAGATCGCCCTCACGGAATGCGACGGGGCGGATCCGGCTCGAATGGTAGTGGCGTAGGAGCTTCTGGTATAGGGCCGATCTGGACAGTGCCAGCTCACGGGCCTCCTCGTGGAGGTCCACGCAATCCTCCCGCGCCTCCTGGTTGGCTTTTTCGTCGTAAAGGAGCTTGCACGGTGAGTCAAACTCGATGTCCGCGGAGAGGATGGCTTCCGAGCCGTAGGCGAGGAAGAACGGGGTGAAGCCGGTTGACCTATTCGGCATGGTGCGGAGGCTTCATAGCATAGCCGGAAGTTCCTCAATCCAGCATCCGGGCGATCATTCCAAGGGCTCGATGAGGCGCGGATTGATGACGGCTAGCACTAGGCCATTTGCCGTTTCGACTTGCCCATTGGACTACGGGTGCGCGACAGAAGCTAGGTCTAGCCAGATGCCCTTGTTGCTGCAGAACCGGGCGAAGGCCCCCTTGGCAAAGTTCGTGCCGTTGTTCGTGATGATGCTATTAGGATAGCCGAACCGGTTAATGATGTTGGTGAAGAAGGTGATGATTGTCGCCCTGTCCAGCTTCCGGATAAGCTTGGCCTCTATCCACTTTGTGAACTTGTCTACCGCCACCAGCAGGTGGGTCATGCCTGCGCGTGCCCGCTTGAAGGGACCGACCATGTCGAGGCCCCAGATAGCAAAGGGCAGGTGATCGGTATAGTTTTGAGCACCGCAGCCGACATGTGCCTGAGCTGCCCGAAGCGCTGGCACCCGTTGCACGCGCAGACTAGCTGCTCGGCGTCCTCGAGGGCGGTGGGCCAATAGAAGTCGTGGCGAAACTCCTTGGCAACTATTGCCCTGGATGAGGCGTGATGTCCACACTCGCCCTGGTTGATGTCCTTGAGTAGCCAGTAGCCTATGTCCGCATCGACACATCATTGGAAGATGTCGGATACGCTGCGCTTGTACAGCTCCTTATTGATGATAGTATACGTGTGCGCGCATCACCGGATTTGCCTGGTCTCCACCTCGTCATCCGGAAGTTCTCCATTGACGATGTAGTTCATGAACCGCTGCGCCCAAGATGGTATCTCCCGGATAGTGAGGACGCTCTCGTTCTTCGGCTAAGGGATGTCGGGGGGTCGCCCGGATGAGGTACCCAGAACGACAGCCCCCGAGCCACTTGATGAGTCGGCAGCCCCCGGGTCTGGCTAGTCGGAGGGTATGGACTTACCGGAGCTGGTGCGAGCCTTCTTCTTTGTGGGCTCTGCCGGTTCCGCGTCTGCCGTGTCGTCAACCGGAATGCTTCCTACCCAGATAATGGAATCTGACTTAGGAGATGGGTTGATGGAGGGCTTGTGCAGATGCTCCAAGGAGACCCCTGGTGGGATCGCCTACCTGGTGGATCCGATTCGGGCGAGCGAATCGGCTGCCTCGTTGTTGATGTGAGGGACATGATGGAACTCACATCCATCGAAGCAGGCGCTGAGCTTCTGTACGTGGAACCAGTAGAGAGCCATGTTTGCATCGCGGGCATTCCATTCTCTGGATACCTGCTACACCACCAGATCCGAGTCGCCGAAGCAAAGGATCTAGTTGACGCTAATCTCCCTGGCTAGCTGGAGGTCATGCACCAGCGCCTCATACTCAGCGACATTGTTGGAGGCCTTGAAGTGGATCTAGAGAACATACTCCAGTCGGTCCCCTTTGGGCGAGGTGAGGATGATGCTGAGTCCCAAGCCCCCGAGCATCTTCCAGCCATCGAAATGCATCCTCTAGTGGTTCGAGTTGGAAACCGGAGGGAGGTATTGGGTTTCGGCCCAGTCGACAAGGAAGTCCGCCAGAGCCTGTGACTTGATCGTGAGCCAGGGCTCGTACTGGATGGAGTAGGCGGCAAGCTCGATGGCCCATTTGGCGACTCGGCCGATGGCGTCCTTGTTGCCGATGATTTCCGAAAGGGGTACGGGGCACACGACCTTAATCAGATGCTCCTGGAAGTAGTGCTTGAGCTTCTTGCATGCCAGGTACACATTGTAGCACATCTTCTGGTAGTAGGGGTACTTCTGCTTGGAGAGGGAGAGAACCTCGCTGAGGTAGTAGACGGGTCACTGAACCAGCTGAGCCTTGCCTTCCTTGAGGAGCTCCACCACTAGGACGATGCTGACGACCCGGCTGATGGCTGCTATATAGAGCAACATCGGCTCCTTGCTAGCCGGCGTGGCTAGAACCGGCGCTGTGGATAGCATGCGCTTGAGGTCATGAAAGGCGGCGTCGGCTTGCGAGGTCCAGGAGAACTTGTTCGTCTTCTTCATCAGCTGGTACAGTGGAAGTGCCTTCTCTCCCAACCAGCTGACGAAACGGCTGAGGGAAGCGAGGCATCCAGTGAACCTTTGGACTCCAAGCAAGCTCGTGGGCGGCTGCATTCTCTCAATGGCCGCGATCTTCTCCGGGTTCGCCTTGATCCCTCGTTGTGAAACGAGGAAACCGAGTAGCTGGCCGGATGGGACACCGAAGATGCACTTCTCCAGGTTCAGCTTCATCTGGTACCGATGGAGGTTGTCAAATGTTTCCCCAAAATTCTCGAGGAGGGTGCGCTTCTCCTTTGTCTTGATGATGACATCATCCACGTAGGCATGCACATTTCGGTCGATCTGCGAGTGTAAGAATTTCTGCATACAGCACTGATAAGTAGCACCTGCATTCTTCAGACCGAAAGGCATGGTTACATAGAAGAAAGCCCCATACAGGGTGATAAATGATGTCTTTATCTGGTCAGCCAGGTTTAGCCGGATCTGATTGTAACCGGAGTAACAATCCAAAAAGGAGAACGAACCGCAGCCGGACATGGAATCGATAACTTGATCGATACGGGGCAAAGCGAAGGGGTCTTTCAGGCACGCCTTGTTTAGGCTGGTGTAGTCGATACACATGCGCTAGGTCTTGTTCTTCTTCAACACCAGGACTGGGTTGGCTAGCCAGTCCGGATAGTACACCTCCATAATGAACTCGGCTACAAGGAGCCAGGTGATCTCGTCACCAATGATCTTTCTTTTCTCCTCTACGAACCGGCGTAGAGGCTACTTGACCGGCTTGGCATCTGGCCGCACATGAAGCGAGTTCTCAACAAACTCCCTCGGCACACCTGGCATGTTCTTGGGTGACCATGCGAATATGTCCCGATTCTCACGGAGGAAGTCGACGAGCGAGGCTTCCTATTTGCTATCCAAGTTGGCACCAATGGTGACGAACTTGGTCGGGTCAGAGGGGTCGAGCAGGATCTTCTTCGTCTCCCTGGCCGGCTGGAAAGCTGCATCCCTAGCCGGCTTCCTGCTAGCCGACACTTCTTGCTGGGCCATGGCCACATTGCGCATGATCTCACGCTTCTCTTCGGCTATGATGAGGGCCTCGGCCAGCTTGGAGCCGGCTGAGGCACACTCCATCGACCGCCTGAAGCAGCCGGCGACGGTGATCACGCCGTTTGGCCCCGGCATCTTCGTCTTGAGATATGCATAGTGGGGGACGACCATGAACTTGGCGAGGATAGGGCGCCCGAGGAGAGCGTGGTAGGAGCTCGACAAGTTCACCACCTCGAACCATACTGGCTCGCACCGGAAGTTCCACTCAGTCCCGAAGATGACATCCAGCTGGATTTTACCCAGCGGAGCACAAGCCGGCCCCGGTAGTACGCTGTGGAATGTTGTGCTAGTCGGGCGCAAGTGGCACTTGTGGATGCCAAGCTTCTCCAGCGATGACCGGTAAAGCAGGTTGAGGTTGTTTCCCCCGTCGATGAGGACGCGTGAAAAGCGGCAGGTGCGCTCGTTGGAGACGATGAGGGGGTCAAGCACCATGGCATAGCCCCTGGGATTCGGAAGCTAATCCGGTTGATCCTCCCAGCTCTAGGTGATGGGGGTCTCCGACCAGTTCAGGTACTGGGGGACTGGGGAGACGATGGTGTTGACCTCCTTAGAGCGCCGCCTGCGGCTGTGCTTGTCGTCCAGCTCCGTCTCGAAGATGTGGTAGGTGGCGTGCGGCTGGGGGTAGCCGCTGTTGTTGTTGCCGCCGTTACCATCATTGCCGTCTCCCCTAGCCGGCGGTGGAGGTCCACCAAGAGGGGGCGGGGGTAGATGTTGTTGGTTGCCTTGGTCCTTTAGCTGGCGGGTCTAGCTGCAGTTTTGGGTGGTGTGTGTAGCCGGCTTGAAGGGACCGCTATGCCACTTGCACGGGCCATCAAACATTTGGTCGAAGGTGAGCCGCGGCTTCTGCCTTCTTGCATCATTAGCCGGTGCATTGGGTGCGCCCTCCACAACATTGACCTGCCGCGCGTGGTAGCGAGGCTTCTGCTGTCCGGCTTGGCAGTCCACATGGAACCGGTTGTCGTTGTCGTGGTGCCTGGAGGATCCGGCTTCCCTAGCCGGGTTGCTTGGACGATCGCGAGCCGGCTCCGAGGGAGTCGAACGCCCGTCAGCACTCACCCGAAGAGGTTTCTTCATTGCGGCATCCGCCATGGTGTACTGGTCCGCAACCGTCATGAGCTCCGCCATGGTTTTTGGCTTATCACACAGTAGCCGGTGGCGAAGCATAGTGCCTTCTCGGCATCCTTCAACAAAGAAGCCGATTGTCTAGCTCTCCAGGATGCCCTCGCATGTGTTACGCAACTCTGTCCATCTGGAGAGGTACTCGCGGTCCGACTCGCAGTCACCCTGGATGCACAAGGCTAGGTCGCGCGAGCGGCCCAGACGCTTGTACGTGCCGTTGAAGTTGCGGACGAGCACCTTCTCAAAATCTGGCCAGGCATTGATGTTGTTAGCATGAGGGGGACGTAGCGCACAACTATGCGATTGTTCCCATGCGCGATGCCGACTGTCGTGGCATAGTCGGTCAGCCAATCTTCCGATTTCATGTTGCTGTCGTACTTGGGGGTATCCCTAGGCAAGGTGAACTTATCCGGAAACAGCTCATTCCAGATGCAGGGTCCGAAACAAACTGTTCCAGTGGAATCTTCCTCTTCTGTGACGCGCACTTGAGCGAGGAGCTCGATGCGGTCACAGGCATCCGGACGATCCGGGTTGGGCGCTCCTACCCGGCCCAAGAGACGGGAACCGGCAGGTCGTGGCGCTCCGGTTGGTGGAGGGAGAGGCGGTGGGTTGTCATTCACCATTTGCTCCTGGCGCGGCTAGCCCTTGTTGCCAGAGCTGCGGCGCTTGCTGCGGGCCTTAGCCGGAGTAGAGGACACCTGCTGGGTCTCATGGGGTGCGCCCTTGCTGTTGTCGGGCGGCTTGCTTCCCCTGGAGCAGCTGGGGTCCTCGTGCATCTGCCGGATGGCATCAGCCTGCTCATCCGCGATCCGGAGGAGCTCCTGCACCCGGGCGTGCTGCCGGTCTTGCTCCTCGCCCTCCAAGTTGGGCAGTTCGTCTGCCGCGGCTCACGCCGCGCGCAGGTTTTTGATGGGTGTGCTGTAGGTGGGCCGGATGAGAGCGGGTTGCGGATCTGGCTCGTCATCCCTTTCCATCCTACCGCCTAGCTTGTCGCCCCGGCGCCACACTTGTCCACACCGGATCGGCTTCGCGGTAGCCGGAGTGTGGCCATGCGTGTGGTCATACTCGCGTCGGGTGATCTCGATCTGCTTCCTGGTCGCAGCCAGCTCCATGGCCTCCTGTAGGAGAAGCTGCCTCTCCATGGAGAAGTTGTCCTCCGCCTCTTTCGGGTTATCCTCGAGGTTAACCGATGTGAGGATCCGGTCGATGGCCTCTTCCACCGAGTTCCTAGGCCGCGGCGGAGCGGAAGTTCCGACCTCGTCCGCGCCCCGCTCCCGCGGCTGGCGGAGCTGAGAGCTGGAGTCGGCCATCATCACCTCGATGCCGCGAGGAGCGACGGAGGCACCATTGTCGAGGTGCAGCGATTCTATGACGGAGACGATCTCCCTAGGGAAACGCACCGGCATGGTGGCGACGTAGACGGGAAGGTCGCAGAAGAGCAGAATAGAGCCGTTTGCCGGAAATGTGGATCCGGCGAAACAGGAAGCGTTGTTAATGACGCAGTCAAACTTGCCGAGCGTAAGCACTAGGCCAGAGGCCACGCGCTCACCGGCTGAAGGGGGGTCCCGTGCGGAACGTGACTCCGGTCAAAGCCATCTAGCCTCACGGTGGGCGCCAACTGTCGTTGTATTAGGAACGGCAGTACCTAAACAGGTTAGATAGAGGTGTGGGGACTAGCAGGGAAGCTCTCGATGACGTCCGTAGGCGGGATTGGATACGAGCAAGTGTAGCGAGACACAAGAAGTACCCAGGTTCGGAGCCCTCGTGGTGAGGTAAAGCTCCCACTCATGTCGATCTGACTATGAGTGGTATATGGGCTATAGTCGCTCCTGGAGCTCTATCTTCTATCTACCTCCTTAAATGCACTAAGACCAACCCTTGCTACGAGAGTCTTGCCTCTCCTTATATAGGCAGAGAGGCAATGGTCTCACTGGCTAGTCCGGCTGGGGGGTCCCACTGGTGGGCCCCAGCGGGCTGGTCATCTACAGTATCCGGTGCACTTACATCCCATCGAGGTACACGCGGTAGGGTCGTCGTGGGCACAGTGAACGCCATGCGAGCCTGTCGCCAGCATCTGGCCACCGTGCCCGCGTCACCCAGCAAAGTATTCGGTGTGGCCGTGTAGTTGCGGCTCTTGTCATCATACCGGGGCGTACCGCGCACTGTGCAGCACGTCGCGTTGTCCTCCTGATTGTGTCCGGCTACGCTGATGTAGCCGGACCCGTGTCTTGTTGCTCCTCTTGGTTTCGGCTACCATAAAGTAGCCGGCATGACTTGCTCGTGGCTACGCTGGTTTATTTCCAGTCTGACCGTCCGCGATGTTCCAGTTGTTCACGACGCTACCACTACGACTGCGGGGGATGTTAGAGTATACATGTACGGTTCGGTTAGTCTATGATAGAGATAGATCTTGTGTCTTGTCTTGCAAGATGATCCATTTACGTCTATATATACTCGCCCATGAAAATAATACATCTATCATATTCCGCCAATCTCTCCCTCTCTATCATTCAACACTAATTAAGAAATGTTCCTAAACTATATTTTCTAGGCACTTCTCAGAAATGTCTGCCCAAAGTATGCCATAGACATGGAGGGTTTTGCTAGCTAAGAATTAGCTCAGTCAACTTTGTGACCGTCGGATATGCTGTACGGCGATTCGTGCAACCGGGCGTTTTTTCCGGGCAAAGAATGGACATGGGGACTAGAATGGGCTGCTTTATCCGGTTGGGCTGCTTTGTATGGCTAGGCTGCATCTATGTCCGCGAGGGTTAAGGCCTTCTTTCCATTTTTTATAGTGTTTTTGTTTTTCTGTGTGGGATTCTTTTTTATGGGTTTTCCTATATATACATTTTAGAGTACTTTTTAAAACAATTATGTGGGTATTAATGGGGTTGTAACTGATTTTTTAACTTGTAAGTGAGTTATATCTAAGATATTTTTTCAGTTACAAGTGGGGTTGGGACTAACATTTTTTTACAGTTGCATGTGGAGTGGCAATCGAGATGTTTTTTTAGTTGCAAGTGTGTTACAATTAAGATGTTTTTCATGTTGCAACTAGGGTTTGTACCTTAGATATTTTTTCCAAATGGTGTTATAACTTGGATGTTTTTTATTGCAAATGGGGCTATTTCTGCGATTGGAAGTAGGTTGCAACTGTTAGAGTATGATACGTACACCGTTATTGTGCTAATTTAGAATAGTTAGGATTCTATCATAACTTAACTCGTACTCCAAGATAATCCTCTGTACGCCTATATATACTCGCACATGAGGCTCAATAATATATCCATCATATTCCGCTAAACTCATACTCTTCCATGGTATCAGCCTAACCGGTCCAAACCCTAGCCGTACGTTTCCGCCACGCCGCCCCGGGGGATCGATCTCCATGATCTCCGCCGGGGGCCGCGCGATCCGTCGCAGCGTTCGCCCGCCGATCTGTGATCGGCTGCCCTGGTGAGTCTTTTCCGATCCCTAGATCGGTTTTTCTCTCCGCTGGTCGCTTGGCCGGCCTTTTTTTTGGTTTACCGATCATAGATCGGATTGAGTCGCCCACCGTTGTCGTCATCGCCGCGCCTCTACTCCCACCATCAGCATCGAGGATCTACACCGCGCTCGTGTGCCTGCCTCCTCCGCTGTTACGCCTGCCTCGGCAGGTATTGCGGCCTCAGGGCAGGCAACCGCGCACCGCGGACGGCTGCTACGCCTTCCATTGGAAGGCTACCGCGGCCGTCCTCCTCCCTCGGATCGTCTTTGTCGTCATCGTCCGGGACTTCACCGACAACGCCGCCATCGACTCTGATATACGCGTCGTCTACGCCATGGCGCATACGGTGCACCGTCGGTCTGATCAATCGATCCCGCGCCTGTCTACGCCAGGCACATCCCCGAGCACGCGCCTACCACCGATCGAGCTACGGGCTGCCGTTGTGTTGCCCCGTCGGGCCGTAGCTCCGCCGTCTTTGGTCCACGCTACCGGCTTCCAACGCGTCTTCCTTGGCATGTACGTCGCTGGTGGTCTTCCAGCCGCTGCACCGACTTGCGCCCTGCAGCTATGCCGCCCCCTCGGGTCGTAACGTGGCTGCACTCAGTCTACTTCGTCGTCCTCGTGCATCGACGGCTTCGGCTTTCACCGCGCCATCTCCTACGGCGCGGATCGCCGCCGTCTGCACATGGTCTTGTCACGTCGTCGGGTCTTCCTCGCCTACTTCGAGCACCGCCGCCGCGCTTCACAAGGTAACCTGCAAGACGCCCTCTCGTCGTCGCAGATCCCGCCGACTATCCCATCGCCACTCTAGGCATCCAGCATGACTAACCCAGGCCACCGCTGGTTTTGCCGCCTTTTACGTCTTGTCCCTGCCCCCGCACGCCTGGTACTGGCAACACCGGGAGTGCCTTCGTCTCCGACGCGTTCCTAAGTCTGGCAAGCTCGGATTGTCGTCTCGTCTTTATCGGCTTCGGCAACGTCTTCTTCGGCATCGACCCCTCTATGACTGCCTCGACCGCGTCAGCGACGAGTTCTTCTTTGCATACTCGGTTCTGGCAAAATCGGAGTGTGCGTTCGTCCCCGACGTGCGTCTAGTTCTGGGAAAACTATGGCCGCACATTGTCCTCGACGGCACGGACTGTATCAACTTCTGCATCGACACCCTCAACGACTGCCTCGACGCGTCTCCGTCATCCTCCTCGCGCACTATGCGCATGCGGCTTAACGTGCGGCTACCTCGACACGGGCATCCCCGACCATGACATCGACCACGGTGACCCATCGCACGGCTACCTCGACCATGACACCGTCTCACGCTCTCGGCTCCCTCAACATCGGCACAGGGGCTACCACCTCACTTGAACATCACCAGCTTCCTCCACAGTTCAAGCTATCGCGACGCGATACCATCCAAGACGTTTGCGCTACGACTGCGGAGGGATGTCAGCCTACTGGATGCTACTTCGGTTTATATCTAGTCTGACCGTCCGCGACGTTCCGGTTGTTCACGACGCTACCGTTACGACTGTGGGGGATGTTAGAGTATGATACGTACACGGTTATTGTGATAGTTTAGGATAGTTATGATTCTATTCTAACTTGACTCTTACTCGAAGATAATACTCTGTACGCCTATATATACTGGCCCATGAGTCTTAATAATATATTCATCATATTCCGTCAAACTCATACTCTTTTAGCAACTACGATGTTTTTCCAATACAAGTGGAGTTGCGATGCGATATTTTTCCGGTTACAGGTGAGGCCGCAACTGAGATAAAATGTCTGCTTTTCTGGTTACAAGTAAAACAACTGAGATAAACGTCATGTCTCACCCTCACCGTGTTTTCTTTTGGTTTTGTAAGTAAGAACGTATTTAGTCCGGTACACTTTTAAAAAATAATCGGTATAGTTTATGGATACTGGCGGTACGAAGAAATTCGAAAGGACCAGGAACTATGAGGCATCACTTGCAAAGCGAGTATGTGATGCTGTGCGGATGCGGGATGCCCCTCACTAACCAGACAGGATGTAGGGTTGACTGGCCGAGCATCGCCCAGATTTGCTCCGGTCTCCGTAGACAAGCCATTGACCATTGAACGAGAAAATCTGGGCCCACAACTTCTCCATGGGAGAAAATGGGCGCAAAGCCACTTTGACTGAGCGCGATGGGAAAAAAAGGCAGAAGCTTCCGGCCTATCAGTTTGACCATTCTGACCATGTGTGCAAATCATGTGCTTTTAAAAAAAAAAATCGAAGATTGACAGATATATTACGGGAGAAGAATTCAGCGTGTCTGCTGCGGAGAGACATAGATCAGGACAGTCCACGTCCGAGTAATGGCTTGAGAATAAAGCGTCAACAAAGGCAGGCCACGGGCCACCCGTACGTGCATACCATTTGATTTTGACGGCTATTCGTGTCCCCATTTTCGCACTGATTTGTTGTTCGTTGTGACTTTGTCTCGAAGAAAATGAGCAGTGTATACAGTATACGCGTCGCGGTCTTGTTTGAAGGAACACTGGTCCTGGGAAGATTGGTACCACTGCCTCCAGCCACCCATCCTGTCCCCGTTTAAAAACGTAGTCTCGGATCGGATGGTACCGTCTCCCGTGGCGCCATCCACCGACGTACAGTACGTGTCGTGTCATGCGCGCCCGACGCGCGACTTCACCGGCCGTCACCATGTCGTGAAAGTTTCGACAGAGGTAACTGGGAACGCCGTTGTACAGAGTACAAAATTTCAAATCAAAATGCATCTACGTGTCGAGGAAAGACCGTGTGGTGTCCGTCAAACCGATCGTGGCGTGGTTAGGATAAAAGTTGAAGTTGTTTACGGCTTTCAGTTTAAAAAGTACCCGCAACCGTGTGTCAGACAATCGGATCAGTTCCTTGATGAAGATCTCTGCTTTTGGCTCCCTCCTTCCCTCGCGTGCGCGGCGCCGGTCTCCTCTGGAATCTGCCACCATGTCCAGATCTCCAGCCACTAGTACTGCTCTTGACCGGCTAAAAGCCTGGTGTACACACGAGGAATGCCGTCGGGTCGGGTCGGGTCGTGTCGCCGGTAATATATGCAGGCGCTGTAGTATATACGTAGATTCATCTGCTTCCGAAATAAATCAACTTTAACCGGTGGCCGGTGGATCGTACCTAGCCCTCTATTTTTTTTTACCTTTCTTAATGTTTTGCAGAAGCTAGACTTGCCCCTGTTTTGTGGAACATGTCTGAAAATTGTGAAACATCTTATACTGGGTTTCAATTTACGTTTGAGTTGGTGAGTCGTGTAGTCATCCATGTGCTTGTCAGAAAAAAGCACAACTGGCGCACCAATCTCAAAGCGAAAATGAGCGATGGATGTCACACATGTATGTGCCGGCGACTCTAGAAAGGAGTTTTCGCTGTTTTATGGCCTTTATCTAGCCAGTTTGGGCATTGACGGTCGAACCATACCCGAAAACGTGGTTCTCTACTTGCATCTCGATCGTCAAGCGGTAGGAATAGGAATACGATGATGCATAATCAGGCACCACCAACACGATTTTTGATACACATTTTTTCGACAAAACAAAATGGTAGGAAAATATACATATTTCACCAACATAAGTTGTTTGGCAAAAACTAATCGAGTCTCATCGACACTTGTTGTTCGATACCTCTGGCATGTTTCATTCCCACCTCTCCAGTGCCAACTCTTAGGTACTTATGAGCCGACTTTGCGTAGGTTTCTGCCATCCTAAAGTTGGAGTCAGTCTCAAGTTCCCTTCTTTGGCCATAACGTAACCTAGAAGTGTAGTGTATTGTCTCCTCGAGCCGGTGCAAGGCGAGTTCTAGTCGCTCGACTGGTGTGGATTGTGTTGTAAGTCATGTGACATATGCATCAATTGATGTAGAGGCCGGGGCATTACCCCTTTTTGAAAGAAAAAATGTGTGACATTGAGTGTGTATCGTGTAGCCTTGATCGGCGTAGTACCTGGCGGCTTGGCCTCTTTTTCTATGAAATTTGATACACCTTGATTGGTGACATTGTCGGAGTAAGCAATATCGTCAAGATTAAGCTTGATGTAGCTGGGGCTCCCGACCTGCTCTTAGCAGAGTCAGTGAAGCCAACGAAGACGTTGATCTGCCCGAACGACATGACCATGCCACAAGTGGCGGGAGGCGACGCCGACTTGTAGCCATGACCAGGGACGAAGCTAAAGTTGTCGATGGAGGCCATCCAGTCGATCGCGATCTCTTCGTTGATCGGTGGGAGGGATCTTTCTAGGAACATGACTCTTGATGTCTTCTGCTCCACGGTGGACGCGAACTATCATGGTTTTTGGAGGGATGCTACCAGGGGTAGCTTGAGAGAGGTGGATGGCGAAGTGAACATCAGAATTCCTGGGGCGAGATTGTCACACATGATGTACCTAGGTTTAGCCCCTCTCTGTGGAGGAAAAGATCTACTCCTGCTTAGATGTATTATTCGAGATTGATTGCAAGGTTCGCCAGAGGCTTGTTCGACTAGACCTAAGGTGTGATTGAACTTAACCTCTATGGTTCTCCCTCAAGGCCTTGCATAGACAACCTGATTAGGGTTACATGATACAAACTAAGTCGGTTAGGGATACCAAGTCCAACTAGGTCACAAGTAAGTTTTTGATTTGCACTCTGAATTAATCCCTGACTGGGCCTTCGAGTTGGCCCACTTTTGCTCCCGTGCGAGTCCATTCGAGGGAGGCGACCACGAGCGTGTCATGGGTCACCCCGGTGTGCATTTCGATTCCACCCCATGGACTACCTGGTTGGATAATCCCTGTCACAATCTGTATTCAGGATAATATGTCACAATTCTGCGAACTCCCAGCGGTTAGCGAATGCCGAGAAAGCTAAGATCCAGATGTGAAGCAGATGCAGTTAGCCTGAGACGGTGCGGCCTGTTCGTGCTCGTGCTCTGAGCTCCGCCGCCGGCGCTCGATCTCCCACCTCCGTCCACCTCCTCCACGGCCGAGCGCAGATCCGGGACCTCCTCCGCGCCCTCTCTCCTTCTAGCCAGAACTCGAGCACGACCGTCGCTGGGTCGCAGTTCCTGTCGCCATCTCCGTCCGCCCCCGACCTCGAGCCCACGCTCGCCTCCATCGGCCGTCGCGGCATCGCTGGTCAACTGCCCTCGTCCCCCTGCCTCGGCCCTCCCCTCGCGGCCGCCAGGGAGTCGCCTGGGAAGTCCCGACGTCCGCCGCCATGGGCCGCCCTGGGTAAGCTCGGGGTGCCCAGGTTTGGCCGGCCGGCATGCTGCCGCGGCCTCAGGTCGCTCCGTTGTGGCAGCCCGTGCTGGTGCCGGAGGTCAAGCTAGCTGCGCCCATGCTTCCGTCGCCCATGGCGTCGTGTGCTTCTTTGTGGGTCTGTGCTGCCGAGGAGGAGGATGAAGAAGACGACGAGGTGTTGGCCCCCTCGACACCGCCCGCTCCTTCCGCCGCTGTGACTGCCGACGCCACGGGCGACGCTGGGCGTGAGGAGGAGCTCCAGCCCAAGATGAAGTCGGCTACTCCGTCTCTTCTTGGCCCCTCTGCCATGCCCTTGTGGGTCTCTGCTTCTGGTGCTTTTGACGCCGAGGACGACAAAGAGGAGCTGGTCCCCCAGACGCCGGTTGCCGCCAAGGCTGCCGTTGTCATGCCACAGATGCCGTTGGTTGCTCACGGCACTGCAGCTTCCACCGATGGAGATGAGGAAGGATGGGTGCTGGTGGGTCGGGGCGGTCGCCCCGGCTGTGAGCCATCACCTTTGCTTCCAAAGGAAGGTCTCGAGCGTAGTCTCGCCTTCAAGCGTTGGGCTTGAGGGAGATGTTTCCGGTGTCTCGGTCGGGACCACCAGTTCAGCGCTTGCCGTGAGCCCTTCAGATGCATCCGTTGTCGTCGTCCTAGTCATCGGGAGCGCTTCTATCGTGCTCGCTTTCCTGCCGCTCTTGGAGACAAGGTGGTCACACGTGCTTGTTCTCCGACTGTGCGTGCTCCCTGCCAGCAGTGCCACTCTTCATCCGCTCATCCTCGTCGTCCCTCGTCATCTCGGAGTTGGTCTGAGGTCGTGGGCCACTCGTCGGTGCTTGCTGCGGTGCTGCCAAGTCCCTCTCCTAGGTGTTGCGAGCAGTTCATGGTCAACGCCTCTTTGGACTCTCTCTTTTAGTCCCAGATCGCCGTGATGCGCATGGAGCTCCTTCGGTTGGTAGACGTCCAAGTCGAGGAGGCGTCTCGCTCCCTCCGTGAGGAAGTGGCATCTCTCAAGATGTTGGCACATGGTAGGGATTCTTTGGAGCCGACAGAGGCATGCCCTTTTGATGGTTCGGGGCTCTCCAAAGTGCATGATTCAGTTGTGCTTGTCTCCTCTGAGCAGAAGTTGTCTATGGTTGTTGTTCGGGATGAGAAGCTCAATGGCTGTTTTTCTCCCCGTGTCCCGTCGTTGCAACCTCTTGTGTCGGATGCCTCTGTGTGCAGGGGCATGGGCTTAATCATGGCTCAAGCGCTTGGCTCTGAAAAGGGTGGTGATGTCGATGTTGCAGTCCCTCTCTCGTCTGAGTCCGACAGGCTCGTGGTTCCCATAGGTGATGGGGTTGATAAGTTAGGAGCGTTGACTCCTCTGCCTGGAGTTATCGTCGCTAGAGAGATTTGTGATTTTCTCGTTACCTTGGCTGCTGCATGTCCTGGATCCATAAAATCGTCTGGGTCTAAGGTTAAGTCCAGGAGAGATGGTGCTAGGCCAAGACCAGTCTTTGGGAAGGTGAAATCAAGCAAGAAGAAGGGTGGTACTGGAAATGCATCTGCAATTGGTTGATGGTTGCCCCCCTTTGTCCTGGCATATCTTTGTCGGCACGGTGTAGAAGTGTCGTGGGTGGTGTGTTCATTTGTGTGACTATGTGGATCTTCTTTTGGTTGTCGGTGTGTGGGTGTTTGCCCCTGTTTGTTGGTGATTGAGTGGGTTAGGCTCTGGTGTTGTAGGTTTTTGCCCGGTTTTCTCCTAAAAGTTGGACACTTTCTTCTTAATTAATGGATGGGGCAAAACTTTTGCCTCTGCTTAAAAAAAATCGATAAAAAGGGTTGAGCGGCCAAACAAGCAAACTACTTTACCGAGTAGAACTTGGAACTACGGTAGTATACTCCTGTGATTGCTGTTGCGGTGGATCCTTTGATCTTGTTGCTCCCTCTCATCCCCGTCCTCATGGAGGTGACAAGTGAATGGTGGTAGCTTGATCTGCGGCTTCACGTGGAAATCTTGTTGTAGAAGGTTCTCCAAATCATGGTGGTTTCCAGTATCATCATTTCATCAGCGAGGGGCCGACATGTTGATGTATCTAATGGTCGCCAGGCGATCGCTCCGAGTAGCCTCGGGCTGGCTCCATCTCTTCTTCTCCCTCCTGGCCGACGTGCCTGAGAGGAGGTTCTTGCTCGGCTCGGTCGCGACAGTCCACGTCTGCCCATCTCCAAGTGGTGTCGCCTACGCCGACGGCACGGGTGGCCGCAGTGGCGAGCTTGTCTCAGTCGGCGGTGGAGAAGGGACGCGGTGACTTTTTCTAAATCTTTGTAGCGTTCTTTTTGTAATCTCTAAGGACCGTTTTATGTCTTTTCTTTTTGGAGGCCCTTCTTGAAAAATACGCCACCACTTATAAGCACTGCAGCATCTGGACCATTCAGATCCTTCCGTGTTACTCCCTCCGTCCGCAAATTCCCTCCGTCCGCAAATAAGTGTACTTCTAGCTTTTGTCTCAGTCAACTTAATCAAATTTGATTAATTTTTAGATAAATATAGCAATATATATTACATCAAATTGACATGTTATGAAACTAAATTTGAAAACATATGTAATGGTACCAATTTAGTGTTATAAATATCGTCACGTTTCTCTAAAAAGTTGGTCAAACTTTACTCACTGACCTAGAAATATACTTATTTGCGCACCGATGGAGTAATAAAAAAAATTGAACATCAGCGTGTGCGTGTCAAGTGTCAACTGACAACATTATTTCCGCACAATCTTTTTGTTCGAACTTAAATTTTCGCACAGCTTAGTTTATTTGGCGCGACCCAGCGGCAGCAGTACCGATCCATGATCCGTGTTTAAACTGTTTGTCGAGACCGATCGTGCACCCGTACGTACGTGCACCGATGCGAGCGACCGACCGACACGAGCTCCAACCGCCGTCCGCTCCTGATCGCGCGGTGGGGAGAGAGTGTCCCTGCTTGCTTGGCAAGCCAAGGCGGGGAAGTGGTCGGCCCCACCGCTCGCCGCTTCCCGGGCCGCTGCAGGGCGCCCAACCGGCAGCCCGGGTCCACCTGCCCCAGCGACCCGCGCGAAAGAAACGCCGTGCTGCCTCTATTTTCGCTTCCTCCATTCCGTTTCGGGAAATCCCCAACCACCCCCCTGCTGTTTTTGCATGGCACACCCCTCGTTCCTATGTTATCACGATGCCTTGGCGGGTCGAGAGTGAGGTTAGGAGGATAGGGGTGTGTTTGGAAATAAGATGTAAAGTTTGTGGTGATGTGTAAATGATTAGACATCATGACCTTTGACCGCTGGTGACGGGAGCAGCGCCCCTCTGCCCGCCTGCTATAACCAACCTGCCGCGGTGCCGCCTCCCCCTCCTCATTTCCCGACCGCACAGAGCCGCCGCAGCAGAGCAGCAGAAGAAGCCGCCGCCGCCGAGCGTAGAGCCAGAGAGAGCAGTAGGAGGTTGACGAGAGCCCCGGTGAGTGAAGATGTCGGTGGAGACGGAGCGGAGCTCCACGGAGTCCTCCGCGGCGTCGGGACTGGACTTCGAGGACACCGCCCTCACCCTCACCCTCCGCCTCCCCGGCTCCTCCTCCGCCGACCCCGACCGCAAGCGCAGCGCCTCCTCCTCCGACGACGACGACGACGCCCACCAGTCGTCCTCCCTCGCAGCCGCCGCCAACGCTTCCGGAGCTCCACCGGCCCCCAAGTGCGTACCACTCCTCCCCTGTCCCTGCAAAAAATATTCTGTTGCTGCCTAGGAATTGTGCGGGAGTGTATGTTGGGATTGACCCGGGGTTTTCGCTGTCTGTTTTGGCTTGCCAGGGCGCAGGTGGTGGGGTGGCCGCCGGTGAGGTCGTTCCGCAAGAACGCGCTCGCGGACGTCGCGGCCGGCTCGACCAGGGCGGCGGCGGCGCCGGCCAAGTTCGTCAAGGTGGCCGTGGACGGCGCGCCGTACCTGCGCAAGGTGAACCTGCAGGACTACGCCGGCTACGACCCGCTCCTCCGCGCGCTCCAGGACAAGTTCTGCTCCCACTTCACCATCAGTAAGTAGTACCTGAACCCCTTCCCGCTGCAAAATTGTTGCTTGCTTGCTTGCTTGATGGTCTGAGCTGACGAGGAGGATCCATGCTGTGCGGGCGCAGGGAGGTTCGGTAACGACGAGACGAAGCTGGTGGACGCCGTGAACGGGACGGAGTACGTGCCCACGTACGAGGACAAGGACGGCGACTGGATGCTCGTCGGCGACGTCCCCTGGAAGTGAGCTTCTTGCGCCATCCCCTCCTGTTTCCCCCCTTGATTTATCATCTTCAGTTATGCACTTACTGTCCAATTGCCAGCGTTTGTTATGTGCTTACATAGTTACATGATTGTTTCGACTAGATGATCTATTTTTAATCTAGCCTCTTGGACCAATCAAATTGGATTGTCCTTGATTTGGGTGAATTGACAAAATCCGGTACTGTTTTTACAAATGATTTTTGTTGCGATTCATTGCGCGAGTGAGATCTGCAACGAACATTCTGTGATGAATTGATGTTTTTTTTATTGTGAATGATGAATAGATGCTTTAAGATTTGGTTAGGGAACAATAAGGTTGCTTTACTTGGGGTTTAAAATAAGAGAACGATTTTCATATATAATGAGATCCCTTGGTGGTTGTTGGCAGTGCCTGGGTTTGTAGCTTGCGATATGAACATATAAGATGAGCTGTTTCTCTTGATTCTGTCTGCAATTGATCTAACAGTGATATTGCAACTTATAAGGATACGATATGACAGACCTGAGCAAAGTGATTTGGAACCAACTGGAAACCATTTTTAAAGTGAACTGAATTGTCTCACAAGGTTACCTTTTTTTTTCTGAAGTTTATCTGAATCCATCTAGTGGGACATGGATATTGATTGAAGACAATGAATATACATCCTCCCTGATTTCTATTTCTGTTTCTGATCAAGCTCAGGTTGCATCCAAAGATGACCCTGTGGGTCAGTTCTAAGAATTTGATGTCTGCTTCTTCTTGGTTCTTGCACATTATAGTGCATTACTATTTAAGTTCTGCCTTAGCAGATTAAGTAAACTTTGATTTGCAGTTTCTTTCCAGTGCAGGAAAACCCATGATGCCTATCAGCCTTATGTATAATATAAAAAGAATCCACTTTGTTAAGATAGGCTACTTGGGATAAGGTTGCCTTTTATAGTTATGTTCTCCACTACACTTCACACCGCGCGCAGACCTACACACCATGTTAGCAGGCTCAATGGTTTCTTGATCCTTCTAGGAGGTTTGATTACTGCTTTGCGTAGGTTCTAGATAGTTCTATGGTTTGGCCATCGTCAAGTTTTGTTTCAGATAATTTTGATTGGTTGGATACTTGGATTGCAAGGACCATAAAAACTGCAGATGACATGAGTTTTCTCGCCAGACTTACACTGACATGTTCCTAACTTCCTAACCTCCGGATGATTACGCAGGATGTTTGTGGATGCCTGCCAGCGCCTTCGTCTCATGAAGAACTCCGAGGCTGTCAACTTAGGTATATGCTGATTTTCAACACCATCTTCATGTCCTACAGCTGTCATGTCACACTATCAGCCATCATGATTTGCTGAATCTGTTTCTGTTTCTCCCAGCACCGAGAGCCGCCCAATGAAGCGTACCGCGAAGAGGGGTGGCGGAAAGGAGGAGGAAGCTTTGCCCTGCCGAGGTTCCTCATGTGAGATAGGAATGTGTACAGCTGTCGCCTTACCGCTTTCGGTTCATCTATGGTATTGAGCCCTGAAAAGTTGTTAGTTTCATTGCTTGTCCGTAGTAGTAGTAGTAGTTCTCTACATATACTACATATATAGGTCGTGAAAGTACTGGAAGATTGAAATATACACCTACGGTTTGTCTCTGGATGAATAAGATCGACCGAATGCGCGGAACTTGGTGTTCTGTGATGTCGCTTGCGTGTTGCGAGGTTGTATGTGGTACTACTACAGGCGAGGCCTTTGGCGTCGCCGGGGTAAATCTTATCTATGTCGACTGTCTGGTGATGGTTTTGTTGTTTGAAGTTCATGGTTCTGCTGTACCGTGTTTTCTGCCTGGCTGTCCAGGTTTAAATTTGTAGTAGTATGTGGAAGTTCGTTTGGCATTGATTTTGGATCTACTATAACGTACGTACCACCATGATGCATACGTGAACTTCCCAAGTGATCATCTTGTCTTGCCATTGTAATGCCAAATGGAAATGGTGATTCGAAATGGGCCCATGCCTTGTCAAGTCGGGCCATGTGACATTGACTGCTTTTGAGTGAGATCGGTGAGACAGTCACTCACTGGCTCACTCGCTGTGTTTCGAAGGTAGTACTAGCAGCAAAAGTTGAACTGTAGTAGTAGTACGTGTTGAAGGAATGATTGGTGTGTTGAACAAGAGAGGAATATCAGACGATGGTCTTGGACCAGAGCAGATAAGCTCAGATGGAAGGCCGTTTTCTTCCATTTTTTCTCGCCTCCTTTTCGCCAGTCAGCTCACAGTCGCGTGAGTGAGAATGGGCCACGGTTACGTACGGCTTCGGTGGCTGGCCGGCTCTCCTTTTCCCCGGAGAAAACGACTTCTCTATCCATGTCGGCTTACCACCGCGGCCGTCAGCGTCGCCTCTTGCCTTTTTTTCCGTGGTTTCGTCCCGGCAACGGCAAGGGTCTGTCTGCTTTGGTCTTCGGTTCCTGGTGAAAGCTTGAGAGGCGTCCAAATCAGTCGTGGAGTTCCTGGTTCGCTTATTTTCCCCGTCTTTCTCCGTCGGCTCAAGCTTTTAGATGAGTGTCAGGAATGCCGTGCTCCGGGGCGTCGGCGGAAACGTGGTGCGCCCTCTCTGTTCCACAATATGGTACATGTCAGGTTTGGCAAAATATATAGTACTCCGTCCGATTTTAAAATATAAGATGTTTTAGTTTTATAAAAGAAATATATCGAGACTCTTTTTTAATGTGTAGGTTTATCGAAATTTGAAGTGAACCTACGTACTAAGAGCATCTCCACTCGCCCCCACCCCCTAAAGCCCCCCCCCCACACCCCCACCCAAAGGCCTTTGGGTGTGCCGGCGCCCAAATTAACGTCCAGCCGCATCCCCAAATGTTTTTTAGCGTCGGCGCGGCCTGTTTAGTTATCCGACGCCCCCAGGCCGAACCCAGTCCACGGGGGAAGGGGGCGCCAGGTGGAGCTGAAAACGACGCGGGCCAGCCTTATCGGCGACACACACCTGCGAAAGCCACCCACATGCCGCGTTCTCACCCACCCACACTCCCTTCCGCACGCTGCCACCACTCGACACCGCCAGCACCCCTCGCCGTCGTCCGTCGTTCTGCATGCTAGAGTCGCCGACGCAGCCGACGAGAATACTCCCCCAACCCTCCCGAGCTGTCCACACTCACTCCTTGTCCGGCTCCACGGCCACCGGTAGCCCCAAGCTCGCCGCACAACCGCCCTGCCCGCGAGGTGTTCGGCGATTTGCCAAAGGCATGGATTCAAACGAGGAAGAGATGTTGGCCGCTCTGATGGACGACGAAGTCACCGTTGCTGCTGGCGTCCGAGACAACGTCGGTGACGATGATCATCTCCTAATCGTCACGTCCCTCCTAGACGATTAGGATGGAAGGCTACTGCATGCTCTACGCCGACTACTTCGCCGACGACTCATTGCATGGCGACGTCACATTTCGGTGCCGTTTCAGAATATGCCGGAAGCTTTTCTTGAAGATTGTCGAGGAATTGAGAGACTTCGACGACTACTTCAAACTAAAGAGAGATATTGTTGGCACACTTGGTTTTTCCACAATCCAGAAATACAGAGTTGCTCTCTGGATGCTTGTATATGGAGTTGCTGGAGACACACAGGACGACTACCTCCGCATAGCAGAGTCAGCAGCCATCGATTGCATGTACAGATTTTGCAGGGCTATTGTGGCAGTGTATGGGAAGAAATACCTGAGAAAACCCAATGCAGAAGACACAGCTCGAATCTTGGAACAAAATGCTGCAAGAGGTTTTCCAGGAATGCTTGGAATCATTGAATGTATGCACTGGGCTTGGAAGAACTGTCCATTCGCGTAGTAGGGCATGTACAAAGGTCACAAAGGATCATGCAGTGTGGTGCTTGAGGCTGTGGCAGATCAAGATCTATGAATTTGGCATGCTTTCTTCGGTATGGCAGGATCAGACAATGATATCAACGTGCTACAGTGTTTAAATATGTTTGTCAAGCTTGTTGAAGGAAGAGCTCCTCCAGTGCAGTTCGAGATCAATGATCACCAGTATGACAAGGGCTACTACTTGGCAGATGGCATCTATCCAAGGTGGTCAACATTTGTGAAGACAATCTCAACCCCTATGCCTGGAAGAAAGAAAGCTTGGTTTGCCCAACAGCAGGAGGCTTGTAGGAAGGATGTGGAGAGGACATTCTATATGCTGCAAGCTTGATTTGTCACTGTCAGGTACCCTACCCTTACCTGGTCGAAAGATCAGATGTGGGAGGTCATGACTGCCTGTGTGATCTTTCACAACATAATCATCGAGAGCGAGCGAGAGAATCCAGTGTTTGACACTGAACCCTATTTTCGCCAAGGTCCTCTTGCAGATATTGACCACCAAGTACCACCTGCATTTGCTACTTTTCTTGCTAGGCGACAGGAAGTTCGTGACACGAATACTCATAGCCAACTACAGAATTATTTGGTGGAGCATCTGTGGAGGCTCAAAGGAGCCAGCTAGTTTGTTTATTTTCTTGGCTTTGTTTGATGAACATTTTGAATTATTTGTTTAATTTTATGAATTTGTAATAAATCTGAATGTTCAATTATGTATTTGCTATATTTAACATATTTAAATTGATTATTGATTTGATAAAAAATGTTTTTTGTATGGGGCACGACTGGGAGCCAGCGCCCCTCCCCCCCTCCCCCCAAATCGTGAACCAGTCCGGCGCTCCCATACGGCCCGAAACCGGGCCGCGTCGGACGCCGTAGAGGAGGAGGGGGTCGAGTGGAGATGCTCGAAAAGGAGTTTAGATACACTCCTCTCACAAAACTAAAACAACTTATATTTTAAAACGGAGGAAGTACTTCCTTTATCGTAAATTATACGTCGCAGATTTACCTAAATTAATATATCTATACATGGTCTAGACACGTACGAATTTGTCGACCGCAGCATCTACTTTGGGACAGGGAGTACATTATGAAACACGGGACGTAGTTCCTGCTGGTTCCTGAGATGATTGGCCAAGTACCCGTGAGTGAGATGAGGTGCGTTTAGAGACGTGCCCCCGATGCTTGCTCGATCCGTGCTGCTCCAAAGTCCTGTAGTATCTTGCTGGTCTCGGGGCAGCGAAAAGCTCGGAGGACTTGATGCTTACTCAAACTTAGTATAAAAGAGCAATGATCAAGATAAGATATCCACGCTGCCAGACATCTATTGGCATGGCGCTCGTAGCCAAGTCCTCAAAAACCTCGTAGCGGTTTCGCCCGGTAGTAGCCGAGCCATGGAAAATGTGTACTTCCTCTGGTCCATATTAACGGGCTCAACTTTGTTTAGATACGAATGCATCTATCTAAACACTTAACTAGGTACATATGAATCTAATCAAAAGTTATAGCGATCTTCGCCTGGTTTTTAGTTCGTTAATCGTGTAATTCTCTTCTGCTTAATTAATAGATGTTTTCTTTGTTTATATTTCAAAAATTGCTAACTGATTAAGCTCGGTTGTCGACCATCTATATGGATAGATCCATGGGTTGATAACCACCAGGACACGACTTCATGAGTACACGCAGGTATGCGGGGAAAGACCATGTGGTGGTAAGCTATATGGAAATAACAATGTCAATAAAGTACCTTCGTAGCTGGAAAAGGAAATACATGTTCAATGATGTTTGACAAAGGATGATTTTAGCTTCTATGGGCAAAGTGATCAAAAAAAAAGGAAAAAATGCCACCTAGCAAAAGGGAGTATCCTACGTCCGTCCACAAATCGAAATGGATTAGGATTCCATGATTTGGACGCTGCAACACAACATTAGTTAGTAGATAGTTGTTTAAACTTCCTACTAGGATGAAGTGTGGTAGGATGATTATGTCAAAAGAAAGTGTGGTAGGATAATTATGTCAAAAGAAAGTATGGTAGGATATGTTGTGATTAAGTATATTGGTTCGAAGGAGTTCATTGGAAACAAGGTGACGTGGGGTCTCCATGACAATGCCCATGGTTGATGGATTTGGGTTTTCGGGAAGAAGGAGTGCGCTGGTGATTTTCTCGGCTAGCAGACAACAGGGGGACACGATTCAATCCAATGAAGGGTAATGCCCTACTTACTGCTTGTCTGCTCTTGATTGATGATGAAGAAACTTACAATATTGCCAAGATGGCTATATCGTCGGATTGAGGACAAGTACGCCATGAGAGGGTCCTCGAGGCGTGCGGAAGAGAGGGGCGTGAGACGTACGGTGTTCCGGGACGGTGAGCACACAAGTTTACCCAGGTTCGAATCCGCCGGCAAAGCCGGAATATGGGTTACAATGATTTCTCCTGTGCGAGTTGAGATTGTAGACTATTGAGGTGTTGCCCTAAAGGCTCTCCCTAGGACGGCTTATATAGATATCCGGCCTAGGGTTTACACAAGAGATCTATCCGGCTACGACTAAGAGTTGGTTACAGAGTACATCTTGAACTACAAGTAACATTATGGGCCTAAGTCGGTAAGTCTTCTGGGCCTTCCTGTAGCCGGATTAGACTCCGGCTTTCTCCCTGACTGGGCCGCCCGTGAAGCAAAGATCTAACCCGAAGTGGGCCACCCTGGTCAGTGAGGAACTGTGAGGATATCCGGAAAGTATATCCCCAACAGCAGCCCCCGGAGGCTTCCAAGATCCAAAGTCAGATTCATCATCGTCTAGCTTGACCTTCGGCTTGCAGAATCTTGAAGGGTTTCTGAAACTTGACAACAAAAAATACGATCCGGGTCTTAAAAAATAAGTCGGACCTATCAACAGGTTACTCGGATTTTCCATCTTGATTTCAAACTAAGCCGGAACTTAGTTTCTAACGCCACCTGACACAAGTCATGGTCAAGTCACGTCATCTGACAGGCATTCCGTCAGCACGACCGTTGGTGGGTCCGCGGTTCGCGGAACCGAGGCGCCGTTTCAATGTGTGCGTGGAGATCGAGGCGATGCAATCATCACGTGGGTCCTTCCCAGTTCCTTCCATGACGCGTGGCGGTTACACTGTAGCATTTGCACAAATCTTGGCGCAGTTAGGTGGATATAAGGGGTTAGGATTTTCTCCTTCTCCTTCCACCAGTCCTTTGCCTTTTCCTCTCCTCCCAATCTCCCTGCGTGCACAGAGCTCCTCCGTTCCTCCCCCACAGAACTCCCAGCGCCGCCCCTTTTAGGTCAACTGCTTCGCCGAAGAAATGGCTTCATCTTCTTCCTCTGGCTTGGCGGCAGCGGCGGCGACGGTGGAAGCGGTGGCGGAGAAAGAGAGCTTTCGTGGGCTCTGGATTCCCTGCGCGCTCAACGACGAGGGTCTCAAGAATGTGGAGAAGGAAGGGCTCCTTGCCGCCGGCGACTGGCAGAGCGGCTTCGAGGAAACCGTCCCCAACTCGCGCGATGGCGAGTGGGTCCACTTCGGCACCCACCTCGACAGAGGTTTGTCGTTTACTCCCTCGGAGTTCTTCTCCGAGGTGATTGATCATTACAGAGTTCAACTCCATCATCTTCCTCCCAACTCTCTCTTAGAGATGAGCGCGTACGCTTCGTTGTGTGAGGGCTTTCTCGGCATTAGGCCGAGTTTGACTCTTTTCCGGTACTATTTTCATGTCCGGAGAAACTCCATTACCACCGGTGTTCCTTATATCACCGGCACTATTAGTTTTTCGCTTAGACGCGAGCGCGCGTATCCCAAAATTCTTGCTAGTGACTTGGTCAAACAATGGCCAGCCACGTTTTTCTATCATAGGGATATTCCGGCTCCCGGCAAAGCCACTACTTTGCCGGCTTTTATTGACGGAGCTGCCACGGCCCAACCTTCTTGGGACGAGGCTGCTCCGGCTCTCACCGACGATCTGATCCTCGCTAAGAGGCGGATCGAATACTTGATCAAACACAAGGGACTGAAGGGATCTGATTTGGTCCAATGCTGGGTCTCACGCCGGATCCAACCCCTTCAGTACCATGGGGATCGACTGAGGCACTCCATCACGTCATCCAAGAAAGACTCCCTCCGCATCAGCCCCAAATCCTACACCACTCAAGGCTACATAAGCCAGATCAAGTGGTTGATCCGGGAGCGGATCGAGAGGAGAATCCCGGAGGTTTCTCTGGATATGCATACGGCAGAAAACCCCGTAGTGCTGGTAAGCTTCCATCAGTACACTTTTTATGTGTTTCAATCTTCGAGTTATACTGCAATACTGATATGTTTTCTTATTTTCAGCTTGCCGACCTCCCCGAGTCGGAACTTGCTCCGCTCGAAGGATATCCTCCTGAGTTTTCTCAAGAGACAGAGGTGGTCCCATTGCTGGACCTTGCTCTCAAGAAGCGCAAAGCTCCGACAGTGGTTGTTGGCACAAAGGAGGTGCCTGTCGTGAAGAGGTAACTTTCAGTCACAACTTTCGCCTTTGTACTTTAGTCAAATTTCTTTCCAAGATGTAACGTTTCCGACTTAATACATTCTCAGAGCAAAACCGCTCATCAAGGGCAAGGGGAAGGGAATTTCTTCGAAGCCCCTGCGATAGACGAAGCTCACCATAGCTTCTCCTGTCGTAGCTCCTCCGACTCCTGCCCCTCAACCTTCTGCAACGCCGGCGACCATTCCTTCTCCGATTGTCGCAGAAGATCCGGCTCCTTCAACAGAGCCCGCGATCCTTGAATCGCACACTAACATCACCATGGGTGAGTCAGATCTAGATAAGGGTGAACCCTCTTTGGGTAATGATCCATCGGCAGAAACCTTCGCTGAAAACCTTATCAGCAGTCCGGGACTTGCCAAGTTTGGTCTGTCTTGGAAATCTGCTGAAGAAATCCAGCGGCTCGCCAGGCAATGCCTGGAGAAAAGTACTTTATTTGCCGAAGAAGAAGCGCAAGAAGTAGAGAACATCAAGTTCTCTGACCTTCTCACCCAGGTGCGCCTTTGCGATGAGAGGATTAGGACTGGTGAGCTTCCAACAGCCCTAATGATTCATCTGACTCTCGCCGAAAAGGTGGCCGCTAAAGTGAACGCGAGTTTGGATAAACTCACCCGCGAACAATATGTAAGTCGGAATTCCAACTCCTATATTTTCCATTCTTTTATATCATATCCTCTCGCCCCCAAGCATTAATTAGGATATATAATCCGGGTTTATGCTTCATTAGGATGCCAAAGAACGTACTAGTGTAGCCCCCAAGGCTCGTGCTGATATTAGCAAAAATATTAGCCCGAGCCTTAAGTAGCTTTCTCACTTTGGGTATTCTGACTTACAGAAAGTATGTTCCTATAACCAGGATTTACTGAAGAATGTCTGCGATAAGCGGAGAGAGATCAAAGCTATCTGGCTTAAAAATGCTGAACTTAAAGTTGCCAAAGATGAGGCCGAAGGTAAACATTCCGAGGCTCAAACCTTGTCTTTGTTATTTTCAATGTCGATTTTTCTGAATTGTTGTTCTTTTTGACTTACAGCGTGGTGAAACAATCTCGCACCATGATCGAAGAGGCCGAGAACCTCAAAACCCTGGTGGTGGAGAACAAGGAGCTTCTTCAAGAGCTGGATAAGCTCAAGGCGGATCATGGAAAGAGCATTGCTCAAATCCTTGAATCCTCCTCCATGGCCACTAATGAGCGTGATCGCAAGATCGCTGCTCAAGATAAAACAATCTCGGACCTCAAGAATGAGCTTAACAGAGAGAGGGGCCTTTCCCAGGCACTCCGGGCTGAACTCTAGAGTCTCCGGGAGGAGAAGACCAAAATTGACGACGTCATTTTTGGTATGTTGCATCTGTCTGACTTATCTTTTTCTTCGACTTTCTTCAATGTCGGATATTTCTTAACTTGTTTTGTATATAGGTCCTCTGAACTTGACAGACTCTTCCTCCACCGAGCCCCGCACCCACCGGCTTACCTAAGTCGGTGACCTGCTTCATGACTTCCGCCAATCCCTTGAGGACATCGGCGAACCTCTCAAGATTCTGGCATGCACATCATGTCAGATTTTCAGGTGCGAGACAAGGCAAAGGAGATGCCGCAGATTGTCCAGGATTGGAACATGTCCTACGCACGATCAGCAGCGCAAAACGCTCTCACCATGGTCATGAGCCACCATGGAAACATGGAGATATGGCAAGTGACCAGAGGGTACTCTAAAGTGGATGAAGATGGCCAGGAGCAGGACATCAAGGCCAATATGGACTCCTGTGCCGGATATAGGTGTCATGTAGCTGACTTGACTAGCTACGATACTCCATTTTTCAACCGCGTGGACACTCCACCTCCGCCTCCAGAAGAAACAACAGAAATTTCCGACAATGAACGCACCACCTCGGATGCGGACATCTCGGAACGATATCAAGGCGACGTATCCAGCGAGCCGGTAGCTCCTTTATCTCCTCCTGCATCATAGATCAGAAATTTTTGTATTATTTCGGAAAAACATGATGCGTCTGTAAATATGCAGTATTTTAACTTTGCTAGTGCTAAGCTTTTGATCTATTCAGCACTTTTTGGCTTTGAGTTTTTTTTGTGTGCCTGAAATGTTTACATAAGCACTTGTATTTTTTCCATCTATACTTATCGTTTATCTGGCTTTCCGCCTCGTCCCTTTCGTGAGCTGGCTAAACCTTCCACCGGAAACTTTGCCGAGCAACGGAGTTCAATGGCTAAACCAGTTTAAACTCGGAAACAAAGCCGGCTTCTAGTACCAACAATTCACTACTCGGAAAATGCACGCATCCAGCAATCATACAAATAACCAAAGTAAAGACTAGAAATTTTAGAGTTATACCCGAAGGTAGCAATTTTAGAATCGGAAATCTAAACCAGAACGAACATGAGCATAAATTACTTTCAAGCATTCTAGGATTTTTGACTATGACATGATCATTCGGAAATAAGATGGTAAAAACTTCTCAGAAAAATCTTGAGGCAACCAAAACTTTTATTTCTCACAGAACATGTACATATATATGATTACAAAGAAGGATAAACTAAGAATAAAAGGGACGTAGCTGAGCAATATTCCACGGTCTGTCTAACTCATCCAGATTTGTATTTCCTCCAGCTCTCTTTCTCTTCTTAGTAGCAGGTCTTTCTTTGACTGGCCTCATATCAGTTAAGTAGTACGATTCATTGTGCAATACTCGACTAACTAAAAAGGGCCCTTCCCATACTAGGGAAAGTTTGTGCTTTCTTTGTTACACAAGCCGGAGAACCAAATCACCTTTATTGAA
The DNA here is from genome assembly GCA_910589775.1 of Avena eriantha. Classification (NCBI taxonomy): domain Eukaryota; kingdom Viridiplantae; phylum Streptophyta; class Magnoliopsida; order Poales; family Poaceae; genus Avena; species Avena eriantha. Next base: position 169,692,455 of record OU342742.1, on the reverse strand, counting down.
AGATCTATTTCGGACTCTCTGGCTATGATACTTGCGTATCTTCTGCTGATAGGCTGTAGATCTCATTTCAGCAACGACACGAACTTCTTCGACCAAGTCGAGATTGTTTTATCGAGAAACCTCGGCATCCTCTTCAATATACGCGGCCACTCTAGGAGAGGTATGAATCGAATCACTAGGAAGAACTGCTTCTGCGCCATAGACCAAGAAGAAAGGCGTGTATTCTGTTGACCTGTTTGGAGTTGTTCGTAAACTCCAAATTGAAGAGGGTAATTCCTCTTCCCAAGCCCCCGCAGCACGTCGTAGTGGTGCTTCGAGTCTCGGTTTTAGGACTTGTAGGATTAAACCATTTGCTCTTTCGACTTGTCCGTTAGCCTGTGGATGTACGACTGACGCAATGTCAAGCCGGACATTTTGCTCGTTGCAGAATTCAGCCAATTCTCCCATAGAGAAGTTACTCCCGTTGTCCGTGATAATGCTATGCGGATAATCATACCAGATTATAACATCCTCGACAAATCTTTTGGTTGTTGCTCCATCACAACTAGTGACATGTTTAGCCTCAATCCATTTGGTGAATTTATCCACCATCACTAAGAGGTGAGTAAATCCACTTGGAGCTCGTTTAAATGGTCCTACCATATCAAGCCCCCAGACCGCAAAGGGCCATGTTATAGGTATTGTTTTCAGCTGATCAGCCGGAACATGAGCTTGCTTGGCGTACTTTTGGCAGCCTTTGCACGTCTTGACAAATCGTTTGGCATCTGCCTAAGCTGTAAGCCAGAAAAATCCGTGTCTAAAAGATTTTGCCACTAAAGATTTGGCTGCAGCGTGGTGACCATACTCGCCTTCGTGGATTTCTCTTAAGATTTCCACTCCTTCTTCTGGAGATACATAGCGCTGAAAGACCCCAGAAACACTCCGTTTATGGAGCTCACCTTTAACAATAGTATAGGATTTTGCTCGTCGGATAATCCGCCGGCTCAACACCTCGTCTTCGGGTAATTTGCCATCTACCAAATAATCGAGGTAGGGTTGAGTCCAGCTGGGAATTACAGTCAGAACTGTTATCAAAGGTGAGTCAGATTTGGTCGGATATTCCTCATCTACTCCTTTTATTGAGGGAACTTTGAGGAGCTCTAAAAAAGCGCCATCCGGGACCTCTTTCCTCGCAGAACCTATCCGAGATAGTGCATCTGCTTCCTCATTTTCTACTCGAGGGATGTGTTGAACTTCGAACCCTTCGAACGATTTAGATAGATCATCCACGATAGCTTTATATGCTGCCATGTGTTTATTTGCATTACAAATATCCGACACTTGTTGAGCAACAAGATCCGAATCTTCGTAACACATCAAACGTCGGATGCTAATATCCTTATCAATCCAGATTCCATGCAGCAGTGCTTCATACTCGGCAATATTGTTTATCGCTGTGAAGTGGATTTGCAACACGTATAAAAGTTTAGCTCCTTGGGGTGATTTGAGCACCACGCCAGCCCCCGAGCCCCCTCGAGCCTTAGCCCCATCGAAAAAGAGGGTCCAATATTCCGACTCAGGGAGGATCATGTTCTCCTTCATATCTATACAATCAGCGACAAAGTCAGCAAGGATCTAGGATTTGATTGTTGTCTGAGGTTTATACTCAATATCGAAAGCTGAAAGCTCTATGCCCCATTTGGCGATGCGTCCTGTGGCGTCACTGTTGTTGATTATATCTCTCATGGGAGCTGTGCTCACCATGGTAATTGGATGCTCCTGAAAGTAGTGTCGTAACTTACGTGATGCTAGAAAAAACCCGTAAGCCAACTTTTGATAGTGCGGATACCGCTGTTTTGATTCTGTCAGGAACTCGCTGACAAAGTAAGTCGGACGCTGCACCAGGTGTTTCTGATTTTCCTCTGGTCTCTCCACCACCATGACGATACTAACGATTTTATTTATCGCAACAAGATAGAGCAACATCGGTTCCTGAGGTTCTGGTGCTGCAAGGATAGGAGCAGATGAGAGTACTTTCTTCAGGTCTTGTAGTGTAGCTTCAGCTTCGTCAGTCCAAACAAAATCCTTGGTCTTTTTCAGGAGTTTGTATAATGGTGCGGCTCTTTCACCGAGCCGGCTTACAAATCAGCTGACCGCAGCGATGCAACCAGTTAACCTTTGTACGTCCTTCAGGCGAGTTGGCCTGGAAATGTTGAGTATAACCTTGATTTTGTCTCGGTTCACCTCTATGCCTCCTTGAGACACGATGAAACCTAACAATTTTCTGGCTGGTATTCCAAAGGGACTGTTTGACGGGTTTAGTGTTCGGGTTTACATTTAGAGAGTGCTCGGCAAGTTCCCTAGGTACTCCGGTCATGTCAGATGGCTGCCATGAGAAGATATCTTGATTTGCTTGGAGGAACTTGACGAGCGTGCTTTCCTATGCGCTACCTAGGCCTACGCCTATTTGGGTCACCTTAGAGGGGTCATCATCCTTCAACAGTGCTTTCTTCGTCTCTTCTGATGCCTTGAACTCCGGATTTGGCTTTGTCACCTCCTTCTTCGTCGCGGGCATCTCGGACGGATCTATGCTCTTCTTGATCTCCTGGTACTCCTGGGCGTGCAGCACGGCTTCGACAAAGGCGGCATTTCCATCCTCGCACTCTCGCGCTTTCTTTGGGTCTCCCCTGATGGTGATCACGCCGTTGGGACCTGGAATTTTCATCATATTGTAAATGTAACACGGACGAGCCATAAAAGCCCAGTAAGCCGGACGTCCGAATATAGCGTGGTATGCGCTCTTGAACGGGACCACTTCGAAGGAAAGTGCCTCTGTCCGATAGTTCTTTGGAGTTCCAAAGGTAACATCCAAAGTAATCTCTCCCAGGGAATTAGCTTGTCTTCCTGGGACAACTCCGTGAAAGATCACAGAGCTATGGTTGAGTTGGATTTCTGAGATCTTCATCCGGCATAGCGTTTCGACATAAAGAATATTGATGCTGCTACCACCGTCCATGAGGGTCTTGGAGAAACCATAACCGTCAATAAGTGGGTTGACGATTAAGGCGTATTTTCCTCGCCTGTGTAACTTAGGCGGATGATCAGCGCGGTCAAATGTGATCGCCACTTCCGACTAGTCTAGATATTGAGGGACAGCCGGAACTATTGCATTGAGCTCGTGTAGAACTTCCTTCTTGACCTTTGCTGGTTGAGATCCGAGGAAAGTGACGTAAGTGTCCTTCTTGGTGGGAAAAGTCTTCTTCCCTTGCGGCTTGGGATTTGAAGCATCAGCTTCCTCCATGTCGGAATCTTCCTTGGTCTCCTTGTCCTTTTCAGGTTTTTTCTTTCCCTTCTTCCGCTTAGCTTTGTAGCCCGCGGTGTCATCTCTTTTGATGTCGTCATTGAAACGACATTCAGCGTTGGTGTGGGATGAGCCCCCATTGGCGTCTAGGTGATGCACACATGGGTTATTGGCAATGTCGGCCCAAGAATAGGTTTTGCCTGGTTGCTGTTCTCCTCTACCTTGGACCCTTGAAGTCCCACAGCCACGCCCACGACCTCTGCCGCGTCCTCCTCGTCCTCCAGACCCGGAAACAGTAGTAACCACCGCTGTTTCCGCGCTGGGTTTTTCTTCTGAGGTATTTTTGCGCTTCTGAGCTTGTTGCTTTGGTTGTCTTGCCGACTGAGGCACAGCTAGGACGTTGAGTAATCCCTCTGCATCGTCATCAGCATCTGCATACTTGCTCGCTGTTTCTATCATCTCTCCCAAATCAGTGACCTTGTCACACTTCAAGCGGTGACGTAGTAGATCAATTGGGAGTCCTGCGATGAAAGATTCAATCGCGGTTTGATCGTTTACTCCTTCACCGGAGTTCTTGGTGTCGATCCATCGTCCGAGGTAATCTAGGCAAGTTTCTCCGGCTTTCTGGGTGCAACGTTGTAGGTCTCCAACCGTACAGGGCCTCCGATATGTGCCTTCAAAATTCTGAAAGAACGCACTTTGCATGTCATACAAGTTATGGATGGTGTTCTCCGGAAGTTCATTGAGCCATGATCGTGTCGTCTTCCGCAACATAAGTGGGAGATATCAGGTTGCGACCAGGCTGTTTCCGCCTTTGGCGATGCAGCAAGCTTGGGAAAAATCCTGAAGCCAGGTATTTGGCTGAGCAATGCCATCATAGGCTTGGATATGCCTTGAGATAGAAAATCCTTCCAGGAATTTTGTAGCTCTGATGCGTGGTCCGAAGCACTTTGGGCCGACGTAGATGTCATCGTTTTCGTAGCGCCGCGCCTCTATGTTGGAATTGATCCTGTGCCTTGCGTCGTTTGGGGATAGAGATCGTCCTGAATGTCGGTTGTGGCTGTGGTGCCTTGGAGCTGGACTTCGGCTTCTGCCACCACCTCCTCCGCCTCGTCGTCCTCCTTTCCCTCCTTGGGAGCCATTGTGATGACTGCTTGGTGGAGATGGTGGGGCAGCTGAATTGTTTTCGGCTGATCGCCGGTCTCCGTCCGAAGCATCATTGTTCCGGTTCCGGGGAGGATCTTCACTACGACAAGCCCCCTGCCGGCTTGTCCCAGTAGGGTTTCCGTCGTTCCTTTGTCCGTCGTTCCCACCACGGTGGGGCTCAGCCGGACGGCTTGCATGTCTAGGAGGTGGCATTTTCTGACGATCATCCTCCCGAGGTTTCTCTTTATCTTCTCCCCTTCGATCGTTAGACTCTCGTCGGGGAGGATTCCTTGGATACAATGCAGCAATAGCCTCTTGCTCGGCCGCTGGAGCGACGTTGCTCCAATCACGTGCGGTTCTATGATGCTGTCCTGATGACCCGGTTCTGGAGTGGTTATCTTCCCGTCGGTCGGAACGGTGATGCTGTACCGGAACACGCTGGGGCCTTATATCATTCCAGGCCGAGTCTGTGTGACATTGGTCGGATTTCGAGACCAGTTTTCCACTTCCGGATTTCGCAGCCATCTGTTGCTCCAGACCCTTGGTGAGTAGCTTGATGCCCAATCGAACCTATTCTGGGCCTGGGTTATTGGACAGGATATCTCGTGTTGCGACAGTGTTCTGTACCGGCGTTGGGTACACCAGGTCTCCTTTGCTGTCGAGACGAGGCATCCCTGGATCTCCTTCAAAGAGGACCATGTTTACTTCCGGAAACTTACCGTCACTTGTGTAATGTTTTTGTATTTTCTGATGCAACCAAGTCATGTCGTCTTTAGTTGCCATGCATTTCTTCTCCCCCTCGATGTTTTTGGCTTCATCTAGGAGTTGTTGACGACGCGCTTCTAGGGCTTGGGCCCTTTCGTCTAGCTCTTCAACAGTAAGTTCTGCAGTTGTAGGGATAGGTGTGGTTAGTGCAGCATCGATGAGTTTACACGCACCTTCGGTGATCACATGTCCATCCACCGATTCTTCTTTTTTCAGCTCTTCTGGGATAAGTGCTCCATCCAAGTCTTCTTCGTATTCCTCGGCAATCACCTCCTCTGTCAGAGGGTATTTTGCCGGGGTCTTGTTCTTCTTGTTCCTCTTCTTTGCCTTCTTGGCAGCGCCGGTAGCAAAGACGGCTTTGGGTCCATTTCTCAGAGTCAAGCTCTGATCGGTACTTTTCGACATCTGGACCTCGGGATTATCTCCGACGTCCATGTCATCCTGCGCTTTGGGAGAGTGTTCCCCGGATCCTTCATCCATGGCTTCTCCTTCCTCTGCAGCTTTGGAGTTGTACTCCTCTTCATATTCCGCGGAGAAGTTTCGGAAATCTGTTGACGTCATCGATTCATCCGAGGATGCGGGTACGTCGGCGTTTGTTCCAATTGCCTCTAGCACAGAGTCGGTGTTTTCTCCAGCATCGGCAAAGCCGGATCCGGATCCCACGTATCCGACGAAGTGCGACGCGTGCTTCCTGAGGTACTTGCGGCCTTTGCGATCAGCCATGTCAAAACTCTTAATGGTCTCGAGGATTGCGTTCGCGCTTTCGCCTTGCTGTATCATGCGTCTGAGTGTATACCTCAGGAAAGGCCTGTCTGTCCCGGCGTCATCGGAGCCGGAATCAGTGTCGTTGTTATGCTCCTCCTGAATTTCGACTTCCACAGGTTGGTCGATCTGGGATCCGGCCTCTCGAGGGAGATCCACTCCAGATTCGACTTGAACCGCTAGGTCATCTTCAGGCTCGGATTTCTCCACTATCTCCGCAACTGGTGCGGGCTGGGTGGGATTAGGGTTTTCTGAGATCCGGAACTCTGCCGCCTCCGCGGACAAAGGGGACCTAGAAGATTCTTCTGCCTCTATCATCACCGCTTGGGTGGGTTGGGCAGGTTCAGCGAAACCGATGTAAACATCGATCTCGCCAAAAGACATGATTGTGTAGGCAGTCACAGCCTCCCTAGCCGGAATCCAGGTCTCGTCGAGAACGATGAGAGGGACGTCGCTGGCGTAGAGGATGCGACCGACGGCGATAGTCTCGCCGATTCCGGTTCTTGCAGATTCCGCTCGGAACACAGATCCGAAGCTCACTTGCCCCACGGTGGGCGCCAACTATCGTCGGATTGAGGACAAGTACGCCATGAGGGGGTCCTCAAGGCATGCGGAAGAGAGGGGTGTGAGACGTACGGTGTTCTGGGACGGTGAGCACACAAGTTTACCCAGGTTCGAATCCGCCGGCTTTGGACGGATCCTACTCCTACTAGCAATCCAGTAATACGGCAGAGCCGAAATATGGGTTACAAGGGTTTCGCCTGTGCGAGTTGAGATTGTAGACTATTGAGGTGTTGCCCTAAAGGCTCTCCCTAGGACGGCTTACATAGATATCCGGCCTAGGGTTTACAGGAGAGATCTATCCGGCTATGACTAAGAGTTGGTTACAGAGTACATCTTGAACTACAAGTAACATTATGGGCCTAAGTCTATAAGTCTTCTCGGCCTTCCCGTAGCCAGATTGGACTCCGTCTTTCTCCCTGACTGGGCCGCCAGTGAAGCAGAGCTCTAACCCGAAGTGGGCCACCCTGGTCAGTGAGGAACTGTGAGGATACCCGGAAAGTATATCCCCAATAGGCTAGGGTTGTGTATATTAGATATGGATTAACCTACAATGTTGTGGTTGCATATCTCTTCCTCGGTGGCCCCTCCCACCCTTTATAAATGGGGAGGTTAGGTCTCAGGTACCGTCCGACCTAGTCAAGATCTTCTCCTTGTTCTACACACTTGGGATCGACACCTTTATGGGCTTCATAGTAGCCAATTTGTCATGAGCTTCATGGACCTTAGCAGATCGTCATGTGGGCCTTCCGTTTGGGTCAAGCCAAGTAGGCTAAATGCAAGTGACCGCTGAGACATACCTATGCAAGTAGCCCTCGAGTGTCCAGTCGAATCACAGATTCGGGTGGAGACTTGAATGTTGCAAATCTTGAATGTATGGTCAAATTTGATAGTCTTATAAGGTCAAGTACTGACCCGGAAGTACATCATGTCAACAATCTTTATATTTTATATGCTTAGTAGACATAGAGATGTTGATAAACATGCCTGGTTCTCCCGATGGATATGGACCAGTTAATTGATGTTGGGCAAAAACAACACTATCATCGAACCCGGTATAGGATGGGTAAGTTTGACTAATTCTGGGAGGCCTTACTGAGTCAAACTCAAGCTTATAAGCATATACCCAACACGTCCATCAGGATTTTTTTACGCCGTAGGCATGGTAATTATCTGGCATAGCTTCCAAATATGCTCTCGCAGCGGATGCAATCTAGGCAGTCGAGGAGATATTACCTTTGTACTCGATACTGATATAAGATGCGCAGTGAGCGAAGCCGACGAATATATGGTCGTTGGGAGCCAGGAGTCGATGTTGTGGACATAGTCAACACAATGGAGAAATTGTGTGTTTTTTGCCTTTTATAGGGTGCGCGGCCACCGCTCCCTATGGGAGTAGCCCCCGAGTGTCTATCGAGTCGTAGCCTTGGGCAGAGACTCAAAAGCATAGTTCTTGAATCGTGTAATCATAGTCAACAACCTTGTAACATGAAGACACAAATCCAGAAGTACATCAGGTCAGTGTTTCTTTGTAGCTTGTAGATGATCAATGATCGACATTGTTGATGAGTGAATGCAGGCATTTCTGTCGGGTACGTGACCAGTGCTCCCTATGGGAGTATCCCCCGAGGCTATGATGGTAACTTGTTGCCGAGCATAGGCTCATTAATTCTTCTGTGGCATTAAGTGGGGTATACTTCCAAGGAGAGGCTCGACTAGGTATATGTGTTTATGGATGCGGCTAGTTTCCTGTCGACTCATGTTGGAGTATTCGATGAGTTAAAGGTGTGTATGGTGTCATGGATGATGTTTGGAGCACTCAAGGGCCAGACAAGCATAGTAAAACCACTACCCTGAAACTGCATCGAGTCAGGGTTCCGCACAATTTAATTGTGCAACAATCAACATCACAAATGGATAGTCGATGCAACGGAGCCACGCGGCTCCAACCGGAAGGAGTCAACACTGCGGACGGAGTCGACGCGGCAGAGTCGTGCGATGCTTAGCCGAAAGGAGTCGAAGTTGTAGACGGAGTCGACGTGTCAGAGTCATGCGGTGCTTAGCAGGAAGGGGTCGACGCGTTCATCTCTGTTGGGTGCGCGAACAGTGCTCCCGATGGGAGTAACCCCCGAGGCTATGTTTGGCAACTTGTAGTCATGCATAGGCTCGTTTACTGCATTAAGCAATGTGATCATCCAAGGATGTACTCGACTTGGTCCATGCTCATGCGTGTACGAATAATTGTTGTCGGCTCCGTCAGAGGACGCGATAAAGTTTCTCAGTGTATTTGCCATCCTCGTAAACTTCAGAAAATATAAAGAATCGTGAAATATCTATATCTTGTAAAGAATATTAATCTTTCAGATTGTTATGAAAAGTTTTCTATTACCATTGGACTCGACGCTTTGCACTGTATCCTAGGCATTTTCGTTAGCTTGACGCCCTTAGTTTCACAACCTTGTCAACCTATCAGTTGAGATAAAATTGGGTCAGAGTTTTTGAGCATTCGATGTTTAGGAAGAGTCAGCTACTAGAAATTTTGTGTGCGATGTGATCGAGCGTGTGGAGTCGATGACTTGTAAGTTTAGTTATAATGGTGCAGCACCCGAGTATCAGGTGCGGTGGAAGTAAACAATTATCTACTCTTGGTAGTAGAAAGTTTAGCTTTGGTAGTCGGTGCGGTGGACGGAGTCGACTCGGTGACGAGTCGCATGGCCTTTAGCCGAAAGGAATCGATGCGGCAGACAGAGTCGACGCGGCGTAGGGAGTCTTTCCAACTTCTTAGTTGAATGAAGTAAATAGCGAAGCCGTCGGACCTTTAGACAGACGAAGTTGACAGAGACGGAGAAGGCGGAGAAAAAGTTATCCGTTGTGAAGGTGATGGAGGAAAAATGGACTGTTATGTAGTCGGTGTAGTCTGTATGTGGCGACAACAAAGATAAAGTATCCCCCTATAGCTCTTTATTGATTGATCTCAAGTGCCTCAACTTATGCAATTATTGAACGGGTGTCATGGTAGGAAATCAAAAAATTACTACGTTGGAACGCCCGAAAGCCCAAGATCTATCTGAGAAGTAATGTAGTAACAGAGAAAGATAGCTGGCTGGCCAGCAGGTGCACCCGGGTGGGCCACATGCGGTGCGGCCTAGCGCAGCGCAGCCAGGTGGCTGGGCCTCAACCGTAGCCCAGTACCAAGCAGTGGCAGCTCAGCATGCAGTCGGGTGGGCCAGCCACCCGCTCGTGGCCCGCTCGTGCAACCTGCATGCAAGCACCCGCCCCCACGTGCCCGTGTTGGGCCGGGGCCGGGCGGGCCGCTGGCAGCGACTATTTTGCATGTGCGGTGCCTAGCACCTGCCCACCCGAGTGGGCTATGGCAATGCGGCCCAACTTCAGTTGTTTGCTTTCTTTTCTAGGTGGCTTCCTCCTGAGCCGATTCCCTCTAGGGTTTTGGCCTTGTTGAGGAAGTTGCCCTCAAATATTTATTTAATATATATTAATTCATAATTAACATATAATAAATGCATATTATAAATTACCATTTATCCAAAACACCTTTCGGTATTTTCCTTTCTTTCTTTCTCCGAACAACTTCGAATCTCTTCAGAACGATTCCGATTTCTCTCTCTTCTATGATTCCATCTTACAGGAAGATCTCTAAGCATCGTAGTGCCCTTAACTGTGTTTCCCTATGGTTCGGGAATGTCATAGACATGATCGAGATGATCTCTGATCAATGATCAATAGTGGGACCGGGATGCACATAATGACCCCCATGCACTCCACAAATCACATTTATGTCGAATCTTAAACGATATATCCAATTCCCTTTGTTATTTCGATACTATACTTGTCCGAGATGTGATCATTATTATCATAATACCTTGTTCAATCTCATTTCCAACAAGTACTATTTTACTCGTTCACGTGAAATTCCATCCCCATGACCTAGTCATATGCTGCGCAGCTTATGGATGTAATTCACCGAGTGGGCCCAGTGTATCTTACCGTCACATTGGAGAACAAATCCCGATCTTGATGCATAGGCCTCAACATGCCTCCTTTGGAATACCCAACATGCACCTTTATGGTCACCCAGTTATGGACTTGACGGTTGATGTAGCCAAAGCAATCCTCGGATGATAGTGATTAATATGATCTCACGGTCTAAGGATTAGGACACTCCATTTCTGACAATTGCAACTATGAACTATGTGACATAATAACGTTGCAATAATCATTGGTGGGAAATGTCCATCACATCATCTTTAGATGATATGACTTCATTGTTAGTTGGCTTTAATAGCACCATGATCAGGAAACCTTGATCACCAACTACCCAATGAACTAGTTGAACAGAATCTACTAGGGACCTAGGATTGTTTAAATACTACACCTATATCAATGTTTCTGCTTGATACAATTATAGCATGATATAAAACAATTATGAACTAATGTGATATGATAATAAACACCTTTATTATTTGCCTCTAGGGCATATTGTCGGAGTTTGTGTCCCGCGAAGGAACTAGGGGTCCTACGATCCCGGGGTTTGAGTGGGGACTGAACACGCGTTTAAGACTTTGACGACGACGACATTGGTGGATCTCGTGCACGACAAAGAGTAGACATAGGTTTTTTACCCAGGTTTAGGACCCTCTTGAGGAGGTAAAGTCCCTAGTCCTGGCTTTGTTCTATTGCCTGTGATGCTTTGAGAGGGTACAATGGTGGATATCACTTAGGGTTTTTGACCTCTTGGGTCGATCCTTTTTAAGGTGGTAGGAGCTCTCCTTTTATAGGGGAGCTAGGCCTCTTCCCCTAATCAATGGGCGGGAAGGGACTCCACATTGCCGCCCAAAGGTTGTCTTCTAGGACGATGAGCTAACCCTCGGGAAGGCCCTAGTGGAGCCTCGCGGGTACCCTGTAGAATGGTGAGGACCCTCAAGAGGGCATCACACCTCCAGGGAACCGTGTCCTCCTCATGGCTCCTTCACGAGACGCGGACGAGGCTCGACATACCTCAGACCGGGTTACCGCAAACCCGACCGAGACCGACACATATCTCCAAGACCTCTAGTGGGCCGGGAAACCCTCTGAATCCCGAGACCGACACATATCTCCTTCAATTACCGCTCCGACCGCACAACCCATACATGTACGATTGACTGATCTGATTTGTATTCCTCATTTTTTATTAGCTGCTCCTTCGCCTGGAAGAGTTTGCACTTTTGGTCCCATACCGAGTAGAATATGTTATGTAGGTCCAAATCGAACACCACAAGGATGCCTTGGAATTTCGAGACTATCAATCAGTTAGAGATTATTCCTTTTTCCTTCATGTGGAGTAATTAGCACTTGCTTTCTCTTGGAAACCCGACGTCGAGTATGAACCAGAGTCGGACATGCTGCTGCGACTTGACATCGTGTAGTAAAAGAACCCAGACACGCCGACGGATGTTGCATGCTCTTATCTCTCTAGGAACGTATTATTCTTCATCTGTTGTCATGCACACGAGCCGAAGTTGTTTGCTGTAACACCCTCAAATCGACCCAATGCAAGTTTTAGCCCTTTCCGCCAAACCCGCATAGAAACGATTCAAGGACGCCCACCAGGCACTTTCGTGCGGGTGGAAAACAAAGTAATACCATTACACAACAGTCCTCGATGGGACCCACAGAACAGATATATATATACCACAACGACTCCACGAGTCAAGAATACATATATACAATACAAAGATCCAAATCACCTTGAAAACAATAGAGCGTCCGATTACGGACAAGATGCAAATGGGGCTAAGAGCCCTAAAGAATAATCAATGGCGTCCATAACCCTACCCAAGCCAAGCCGGAAGGGTAACCCTGCTAACGATGTCGATCGCAAACCTGCTAAAACAAAAGGGGGTGCCGACAAAGGGCAAAGGAAAAAGAGGAGCGTCAATACTGAGGCCAGTACACGGCGAGGCTAGAATCCGGCGGCTCTCGCCTACATAGGTATGGTGGACTGAAGCGGCAGCGCAGCAGCACTAAACAACCTATAGAGACTCAGTACAACTGTCGGCTATTAGAGAGAGGTAAGAAAGACCTATTCGGAACCACCTGATACTAACACCAATCATACCCATCCTGGTATTTCCCCCTCGAGACCAAAAGAGGAAGTCGGACCAAGGAACTCACACAGTTGGCAGTTTTATCCGTTCCATTATAGTTGTAGCATTTACTAGTCAAATAGAATTGTCCCGAGGAATCCCAAAACCCAGCAATTGCTGGCACTTTTATCACATTCTATTGGAGTTGCAATACTTACTAGGCAGATATAACAAGACACAAGGAACCCCAGCTCCACCAGTTGTTGGCATTTTTATTATATCCATTGTAGTGAAACTGATTACTAGTCACATATTAAGTCAAATTTATAACACTACTTTAGTTATGCTTGTCTATGATCGAGATACTGTGCTCCAAGTCGTCCATAACCGCGGACATGACTTTCAGAAAGTTTTACCCTGCAGGGGTGCACAAATAGCAACACACACTCGATCAACCTCGGAAAAACCAACTCAAAACCCAACGAGGCTTTCACGACAAAGCAATCACAGGATTCATAAAATATTTCAGGGGGCCACCCCACTAAGCTACCCGCAACGAAGTTGGCCGGCTCCGAAACGGACCCAGGGTTTCCGACGACAGCTGTAAACGACTGGGAACCCGAAAGTGTGACTGGGCTTGTCGATACCGAGAAAACATGGCGCGGTCCAAAACAGTACAGGTGCTCCACGCACAATCTTAAATAAAGCAGTAAACATGGCATAAGTACAGGATAGTAAATAAAACCCCAAACTAGTTTGTGGCCCCAAGAAGTAGAAATGAATCAAGCTCTGGCTCAGGGGGGTCCACGGCCTCCCGGATGTGGATAGTGCGAAAAATCAAGGAACAAGTATCAAGTACTCGGGGTCCTACGGGACACAAGTGAGCGTGGAAGAACCAAATAACATCTATTGCCCACCGATGCCTCTGCATTAGTTATATCTAGCATTTTAATAGTTGTATTTAAAGTCATGATCATCTCCACAATAAACATCTGCCAACATTTCAACAACTGTGGTACTTGACAACACGAGATCGCACCTGAGCAAGCAACTACGACTCGCAAGGCCAACTATCTACCAAACACAGGTAATAGGAGGTGTCCAAGGCAATATAGAGGCTGCACGGGATATAACTGGTACGGAACACTAAAGCATCGCGACACGCATAGCAATAGATCAACATGAGGAAATAAAGACTATAAATGCAAAATAGGTAGAAGGGGGAGAGATGCTCGCCTGGGAAACACTGCCGAAGGATCATATCCGGAGAACTTTTCGGTACTCGCATCCACTCATCGGCCTAATCCGCGAAGAAGAAAACACTAGAAGAAACACCGGATGCAATATTTAATACTACGGCAGAAGATCCAGAATGCTTATGATATGATGCATGGCATGGCACAGGTGCGGTGCAATTAGGCAGTATTAAGCGGAACCGGGGTCCCGACATTTAATTAGATGGTTCAAGTGATTTAGATACCCCGCAATTTAAATGTTGTATTAACAGGGCGAAACATGGCATCGGTTTGCTACGCCAATTTAAATGGAGTCCGGAATAAGGCAAAGATATCCCGCATATAGACTCCATATTTAATTATGAGCTGAATCGGCATAATGCCCCCAACCCGTAGACAGGTATGCATGTATGAACAATTTAATATGCGACAGTTTTATATAGCATTTATAAAATAGGGGCTCGGGAAAAGGTTCACACATCTGGGTTCGGCAGTTCTTGGTTACGGGGTTCGTTAGGGTTCGACGGGGATCGGTCTCGGCGGGAACGTTCTCGGACAACGGAGTAGATCTTGGCGTTCCGGGAAGAAGGACTTGGCGTCAGGGGGTGCATCGGGTTCGCCCTGGTCGGTGTCGATCTTGTCGTCACTAAGATCTTGTCGGGTCCGCGTATCGATTGTTGGTGTCGGACTCGGGTCTCGGCGCCAGAAGATCTTGGTGTTCCGGGGAGAAGATCTTGGGAGGGTGGTGGCTTCAATTGTTGATGGGGAACTTTGCTCGTAGCCAGTGACCTTGTTAACGAGAAAAATCTTGTCGCACCAAACTTCTGTAGATTCCTCTTCGGAAGATCTTGACGGAACACGGGAAGGAGATCTCGTGGGGTTTCAGCATTGTTTGGGCGGCATCACCATCTTCATAGCTCACCACTATACCCGCACTACCATCTCCAAACACTCTTCACCGATGCAACCACAAACCACCACAAACACCACCACTATTATTTCTCACCCAAAGAAGCACGTATATACCCCATCTGGTAACACCACTAGCAGAACCAGCTAGGCAGGAGAACAAGGCACCAGGGGCACATGTGGGTACCCTAAAGCAGCAGAGGACGGCGGCGCGACGAGGCTCCGGCAAGGCAGGGCCATGGCCGCGAACGGGGACAGCGGCTCGCAGGAGGCAGATGGAGGCGACGACGTGCGGCCGGACAGTGGACTCGAGCTGGGTGGTGCGGACGAAGAGCTCGGATGGGCCTATAGGAAGAGGGCGGCGGAGGCAGGCCGCGTCAAGGTGGAGGACGGCTTCAATGCGGGGTCGCGTAGGTCGGAGGTGACGGGGCGGAGCACGAGGGAGGAGAGGGGCAGCCTTGGGCGGACAGTGGTCGAGGGCGGTGGCGGATGGGAGGTTGTAGGGAAGTTGGCAGCGACAGACCCCGGGCTGACGGCGGCTCGAGGGGCGAAGCTGCCGGGGCGAGGGGAACCACGGTGGCGGCGGGGAGAGATGAGGGAGGCGCAGGCGGCATCAGCCTTGCCCGCGGGCGACGAAGGGAGAGGAGGTGAGCTTGGTCGGGTCACTAGAGATGAGGACGACGAGGGCGGGGTGGAACCGGAGGGAGACGCGGCGGCGGACGCCTGGGAGGAGGCGGGGTCGGCGGCCGGAGCAGGCGGTGGAGGAGGGTTGGTGACGGGAGAGCGAGGAAGGAGAAGGTGGGGTAGGGGAAAACGCGTGCGGGAGGAGGTGGTGGGGCCGGGGCACTGGGTCGCGTGGCGCGTGGTGCACGGGAGGATGGGGCGTGCGATGTGGCCAGGGAGTGGGGGTGTGGTGGTTGGCGACGCGTCGCACGGCTGCAGCGCTGCTGCGCGTGTGACGTGCGGCGGCTGGGTGGGTCCGGGTGAGGAGCGGGGTGGGCAGGTGTGGGGTGGGTTCTGGCGGCGGGGTGGACGGATTAGGCAGGTGGTGGTTGGTCTAGATTAGGGTTAGGGGTTAGGTGGTTTTTGGTTTGGGCTGGGTCGGGTAGTAGGTGGCCGGCTGGGCTAGCCTTTGGGCTGGCCTAGTCAGCTGCCTCACCAAAGAAAAACATTTTTATTTTATTATACTATTATTTTATTTTATTTTTAAAAGCCTTTTGTAAATGTCTTTTAGACAAACAAAAATATCCGGAAGCGACCGACGTTTTGATTTGAATAAAGACAGGGGATATTTAGAAAACAAAGATAGGCTTTTTCGAAAATAGTTTCAGACAACAGATGCATGATGATGACGATGCTCATATGCAATGTGGCATGATGACATGCGCATGCGGTCATGATGATGCAATTGCACAAAAACACAGCGATTTTCTAGTAGTGGTTTTAGCGGGGTGCCACAATTCGACACCACTAACAATGGATCTCGCCCTCGAGATCCGCCTCATGGTACCGAAAAGAAGGCCGACGATCAAAATCTTCTCGCTCCGGGTAGATCTTCGCGACACCACTAACAAGGGGTCGTTGTCCATGGTCGTCGAGAAAACACTCCGGGAACAAAGTACGAAGGTAAAGGTATCAAGATATAAGGCCACCTTTAACTTCCGTGGACGGAGCGAAATTGCTTGATCCACCGATTCGATGTACAAAAGTGCATAGTGAGAGGCGGTAGGGTGATCAGTCCATCTCGTACTCAAAGCATCCTTCTGTAAATGAATCGCAGAATCGTGCAACCAACTCTCGGGATTTAGACGGTAGATCTTCACAAGCGGTGTTCGGACAAGAGGGGTGATGTAGGATCTTCATCAGATCTGGCGTAGATGATTTCGTCGCACTGGGGACCACCGAAAGATACAAAGAAACATCATACGAAAAGACACAATGATCAGGTTTTGCGATGGTTCCATTGGCATGAACAACACATGCTCAAGGTATACTCCAACTTCACCAATGCTCATCCTTCTCATATGCTTTTTAACGATACAGATATCTGTCAAGGGGCATATATGGATAAAGAGTTCAAGGGAAAAAAGATTGGATGAAGGTACAACAGCCGAGAAGCAGATTGATGATTGTAGAACCACCGTTATAAAGGAAGGAAGCGAAACCCTGAAGGTACGACAGAAACCCAACCACGAGAATTCCTATACTCGAAGAAAAGATGAGAGAGGAGAATCAAAACACGCGGAGGTAAGAGGAGAACAGCAGAGGGGTAAGGAGTAAAAGCAGACCTAATCAGATCTAACCAACCGATTTTTGCAAAATAGTTTTGACACTCTACTTCGGCCGTTAGTTAGGTTATCCTACAGGCTGGACCCTTGGGGTATCGTAATTGCTAGGCTCAGATACCACTCTGTAACACCCTCAAATCGACCCTATGCAAGTTTTAGCCCTTTCCGCCAAACCCGCATAGAAACGATTCAAGGACGCCCACCAGGCACTTTCGTGCGGGTGGAAAACAAAGTAATACCATTACAAAACAGTCCTCGATGGGATCCACAGAACAGATATATATACCACAACGACTCCACGAGTCAAGAATACATATATACAATACAAAGATCCAAATGACCTTGAAAACGATAGAGCGTCCGACTACGGACAAGATGCAAATGGGGCTAAGAGCCCTGAAGAATAATCAATGGCATCCATAACCCTGCCCAGGCCAAGCCGGAAGGGTAACCCTTCTAACGACGTCGATCGCAAACCTGCTAAAACAAAAGGGGGTGCCGACAAAGGGCAAAGGAAAAAGAGGAGCGTCAGTACTGAGGCCAGTACACAGCGAGGCTAGAATTCGGCGGCTCTCGCCTACATAGGTATGGTGGACTAAAGCGGCAGCGCAACAGCACTAAACAACCTATAGAGACTCAGTACAACTGTCGGCTATTAGAGAGAGGTAAGAAATACCTATTTGGAACCACCTGATACTAACACCAATCATACCCATCCTGGTATTTCCCCCTCGAGACCAAACGAGGAAGTCGGAACAAGGAACTCACACAGTTGGCAGTTTTATCCATTCCATTATAGTTGCAGCATTTACTAGTCAGATAGAATTGTCCTGAGGAATCCCAAAACCCAGCAATTGTTGGCACTTTTATCGCATTCCATTGGAGTTGCAATACTTACTAGGAAGATATAACAAGACACAAGGAACCCCAGCTCCACCAGTTGTTGGCATTTTTATTATCCATTCCATTGTACTGAAACTGATTACTAGTCACATATTAAGTCAAATTTATAACACTACTTTAGTTATGCTTGTCTATGATCGAGATACTGTGCTCCAAGTCGTCCATAACCGCGGACACGGCTTTCAGAAAGTTTTACCCTGCAGGGGTGCACAAATAGCAACACACACTCGATCAACCTCGGAAAAACCAACTCAAAACCCAACGAGGCTTTCACGACAAAGCAATCACAGGATTCATAAAATATTTCAGGGGGGCACCCCACTAAGCTACCCGCAACGAAGTTGGCCGGCTCCGGAACGGACCCAGGGTTTGCGACAACGGCTGTAAACGACTGGGAACCCGAAAGTGTGACTGGGCTTGTCGATACCACGAAAACGTGGCACGATCCAAAACAGTACAGGTGCTCCACGCACAATCTTAAATAAAGCAGTAAACATGGCATAAGTACAGGATAGTAAATAAAACCCCAAACTAGTTTGTGGCCCCAAGAAATAGAAATGAATCAAGCTCTGGCTCAGGGGGGTCCACGGCCTCCCGGATGTGGATAGTGCAAAAAATCAAGGAACAGGTATCAAGTACTCGGGGTCCTACGGGACACAAGTGAGCGTGGAAGAACCAAATAACATCTATTGCCCACCGATGCCTCTGCATTAGTTATATCTAGCATTTTAATAGTTGTATTTAAAGTCATGATCATCTCCACCATAAACATCTGCCAACATTCCAACAACTGTGGTACTTGACAACACGAGATCGCACCTGAGCAAGCAACTACGACTCGCAAGGCCAGCTATCTACCAAACACAGGTAATAGGAGGTGTACAAGGCAATATAGAGGTTGCATGTGATATAACTGGTACGGAACACTAAAGCATCGCGACACGGATAGCAATAGATCAACAGGAGGAAATAAAGACTATAAATGCAAAATAGGTAGAAGGGGGAGAGATGCTCGCCTGGGAAACACTGCCGAAGGATCATATCCAGAGAACTTGTCGGTACTCGCATCCACTCATCGGCCTAATCCGCGAAGAAGCAAACACTAGAAGAAACATCGGATGCAATATTTAATACTACGGCAGAAGATCCGGCATGCTTATGATATGATGCATGGCATGGCACAGATGCGGTGCAATTAGGCAGTATTAAGCGGAACCGGGTCCCGACATTTAATTAGACGGTTCAAGTGATTTAGATACCCCGCAATTTAAATGTTGTATTAACAGGGCGAAACATGGCATCGGTTCGCTACGCCAATTTAAATGGAGTCCAAAATAAGGCAAAGATATCCCGCATATAGACTCCATATTTAATTATGAGGTGAATCGGCATAATGCCCCCAACCCGCAGACAGGTATGCATGTATGAACAATTTAATATGCGACAGTTTTATATAGCATTTATAAAATAGGGGCTCAGGAAAAGGTTCACACATCTGGGTTCAGCAGTTCTTGGTTACGGGGTTCGTTAGGGTTCGACGGGGGTCGGTCTTGGCGAGAACGTTCTCGGACAACGGAGTAGATCTTGGCGTTCCGGGAAGAAGGACTTGGCGTCAGGGGGCACATCGGGTTCACCCTGGTCGGTGTCGATCTTGTCGTCACGAAGATCTTGTCGGGTCCGCGTATCGATTGTTGGTGTCGGACTCGGGTCTCGGCGCCAGAAGATCTTGGTGTTCCGGGGAGAAGATCTTGGGAGGGTGGCGGCTTCAATTGTCGATGGGGAACTTTGCTCGTAGCCAGTGACCTTGTTAACGAGAAAAATCTTGTCACACCAAACTTCTGTAGATTCCTCTTCGGAAGAATCTTGCACCAAATCTTGTCGCACCAAATCTTGCCGTCCTCCACCTTGACGCGGCCTGCCTCCACCGCTGTCACAGGCGAGCTCGCCATCCTCGCCCTCGTCTCTCTGCCTTCCCACACTGCCAAGCCCCGCAGTACCTCGTGCTCGCCAATGCCCTGCCATGGCGCCTAGCAGGCCTGGTCTCTGTGCCGCGCCGGTCGCCATCCCCTTCCTTGCCAAGCCAGGTGCCGCCAGTGCTGTCCCGCGTCTAGCATCGGAATCTGGTCGCCATCCTCGTCGCCAGCGCCTGGCCCCGCGCTCTCCGGTCCGAGCCGCCTGGTCGACCTCGTCTCTGCCTCCGTGGCACCGGTCGCCTTGCTCTGCTTCCGCGCGTGCGTGCAGGTAGCAACGAGAGGACGTCTACGTGTCTTCAGAGGCCGCCCATTTCGAATAGTTGAACAGTGCGCTGCTGCGAACTCCCCTATAGATTTTTGGTAAGATATCCTTCGGTGATGCAAGGCCCAAATCCGGGTGGTCCACGGATCCCTCTCGGCAAGTTCTTCGTGGACGCCAAAAGGGTGAGGATGATCTGAGCGCCCAGATCTACACGGAAAGATGTTCCGAGAAGGCAAGATCTACGGTACCACGCGAGTGACCGAGACCCCCGTACCCGAAGGCCTTCGACGTGGAACCCCAAGATCTTCTCCTGGAGCGACAAGGTCTTCTTCACGGAACGCCAAGACCAGCTACCCGAAGACCACGGACCCGGAGAATCCCCGGACGACGAGGTCTTCTACCTGAACCCGAAGACCGCGAATGCGACAAGATCTTCTTCCCGTTGACCGAAGACCGATCCTGCTGACCTCGTCGAACCCGGAGACCTAGACCCGAACCCCTGGAACCCAAGATCGTCGAACCCCGATGTGTGAACCTTTTTCCCGAGCCCCTATTTTATAAATGCTATATATATAAACTGTCGCATATTAAATTGTTCATGCTTGCATACATATTTGTGGGTATGGGGGCATTATGCCGATTCACCCCATAATTAAATATGGAGTCAATATGCGGGATACCTTTGTCTTATTCCGGACTCCATTTAAATTGGTGTAGCGAACCGATGCCATGTTTTGTCTTGTTAATACAACATTTAATTTGCAGGGTAGATAAATAACTCGAATCTATTAATTAATTGTCGGGACCCCGGTTCCGCTTAATACTACCTAATTGCACCGCATCTATGCCAAGCCATGCATCATATCATAATCATGCCGGATCTTCTGCCGTAGTATTAAATATTGCATCCGGTGTTTCTTCTAGTGTTTGCTTCTTCGCGGATTAGGCCGATGAGTGGATGCGAGAATCGACAAGTTCTCCAGATATGATCCTTCGGCAGTGTTTCCCAGGCGAGCATCTCTCCACCTTCTACCTATTTTGCATTTATAGTCTTTATTTCCTCCTGTTGATCTATTGCTATCCGTGTCACGATGCTTTAGTTTCCGTACACCAGTTATACCCCGTGCAACCTCTATATTGCCTTGGACACCTCCTATTACCTGTGTTTGGTTGATAGCTGGCCTTGCGAGTGTAGTCGCTTGCTCAGGTGTGATCTCGTGTGGTCAAGTACCACAGTTGTTGGAATGCTGGAAGATGTTTGTGGTGGAGATGTTCATGACTTTACATACAACTATTAAAATGCTAGATATAACTAATGCAGAGGTATCGGTGGGAAATAGATGTTATTTGGTTCTTCCACGCTCACTTGTGTCCCGTAGGACCCTGAGTACTTGATACCTGTTCCTTGATTTTTCGCACTATCCACATCCAGGAGGCCGTGGACCCCCTTGAGCCAGAGCTTGATTCATTTCTATTTTCTTGGGGCCACAAAGTAGTTTGGGGCTTTATTACTATCCTATACCTATGCCATGCTTTACTGCTTTATTTAAGATTGTGCATGGAGCACTTGTACTGTTTTGGATCGCGCCACGTTTTCGCGGTATCGACAAGCCCAGTCACATTTTCGGGTTCCCAGTCGTTTACAGCCGTCGTCGCAAACCCTGGGTCCGTTCCGGAGCCGGCCAACTTCGTTGTGGGTAGCTTAGTGGGGTGCCCCCCTGAAATATTTTATGAATCCTGTGATCGCTTTGTCGTGAATGCCTCATTGGGTTTTGAGTTGGTTTTTCCGAGGTTGATCGAGTGTGTGTTGCTATTTGTGCACCCCTGCAGGGTAAAACTTTCTGAAAGCCGTGTCCGCGGTTATGGACGACTTGGAGCACAGTATCTCGATCATAGACAAGCATAACTAAAGTAGTACTATAAATTTGACTTAATATGTGACTAGTAATCAGATTCAACTATAACGGAATGGATATTAAAAATGCCAACAGCTGGTGGTTCTGGTTGTTTTGTGACATGCGATACCTGCCTCGTAAGCATTGCAACTCGAAATGGAATGTGATAAAAGTGCCAACAACTGCTGGGTTTTGGGATTCCTCGGGACTATTATATCTGACTAGTAAATGTTCCAACTACAACGGATTAAAAC
The DNA here is from genome assembly GCA_910589775.1 of Avena eriantha. Taxonomy (NCBI): domain Eukaryota; kingdom Viridiplantae; phylum Streptophyta; class Magnoliopsida; order Poales; family Poaceae; genus Avena; species Avena eriantha. Next base: position 169,670,136 of record OU342742.1, on the reverse strand, counting down.
TGCCCACTACGTATGCTATCAGGATGACTCCTACTATCTATATCTGATTAGAAATTGTTGCAACTATAACGGAATGAGTAAAATTGCCAACTGTGCGAGTTCCTTGGTCCGACTTCCTCGTTTGGTCTCGAGGGGGAAATACCAGGATGGGTTTGTTTGGTGTTAGTATCAGGTTGAATCCGAATAGGTCTTTCTTATCTCTCTCTAATAGCCGACAGTTGTACCGAGTCTCTATAGGTTGTTTAGTGCATGCTGCACTGCCGCTTTAGTCCACCATACCTATGTAGGCGAGAGCCGCCGAATTCTAGCCTCGCCGTGTACTAGCCTCAATACTAACGCTCCTCTTTTTCCTTTGCCCTTTGTCGGCACCCCTTTTTTTTGCAGGTTTGATATCGATGTCGTTAGCAGGGTTACCCTTCCGGCTTGGCTTGGGCAGGGTTATGGACGCCATTGGTTATTCTTCAGGGCTCTTAGCCCCATTTGCATCTTGTCCGTAGTCGTACGCTCTATCGTTTCGAGGAGATTTGGATCTTTATATATTATATCTATATTCTTGAATCACGGAGTCGTTGTTGTATATATATCTGTTCTATGGGTCCCATCGAGGACTGTTCTGTAATGGTATTACTTTGTTTTCCACCCGCACGAAACTGCCTGGTGGGCGTCCTTGAATCGTATCTATGCGGGTTTGGCGGAAAGGGCTAAAACTTGCATAGGGCCGATTCGAGGGTGTTATAGAGTGCCAACTGTGTGAGTTCCTTGGTCCTACTTCCTCGTTTGGTCTCGAGGGGGAAATATTAGGATGGGTTTGTTTGATGTTAGCTTCAGGTTGGATCCGGATAGGTCTTTCTTACCCCTCTCTGATAACCGCCAGTTGTCTCGAGTCTCTATAGGTTGTTTAGTGCTGCCGCGCTGCCGCTCCAGCCCACCATACCTGTGTAGGCGAGGACCGCTGAATTCTAGCCTCGCCGTGTACTGGCCTCAGTACTGACGCTCCTTTTTCTCCTTTGCCCTTTGTCGGCACCCCTTTTGTTTTAGCAGGTTTGAGTTCGACGTCGTTAGCAGGGTTACCCTTCCGGCTTGGCCTGGGCAGGGTTATAGACGCCATTGGTTATTCGCCAGGGCTCTTATCCCCACTTGCATCTTGTCCGTAGTCGGACGCTCTATCGTTTCCAAGGTGATTTGGATCTTTGTACAAAATATCTGTATTCTTGACTCAGGGAGTCGTTGTTGTACCTATCTGTTCTGTGGGTCCCATCGAGGACTGTTGTGTAATGGTATTACTTCGTTTTCCACCCGCACGAAATTGCCTGGTGGGCGTCCTTGAATCGTTTCTATGCAGGTTTGGCGGAAAGGGCTAAAACTTGCATAGGACCGATTCGAGGGCGCACCCGATCCCCGACAAAACCCTGAGACCCAGCCCCGCACCCCCGGCACCCAAGATCTTCTGAACCCAGATGTGTGAACCTTTTTCCCGAGCCCCTATTTTATAAATGCTATATATAAAACTTGTTGCATATTAAATTGTCCTGCTTGCACACATATCATGGGGTTTGCGGGCATCATGCCGATTCACCTCATAATTAAATATGGAGTGTTTATGCGGGATACCTTTGTCTTATTCTGGACTCCATTTAAATTTGTGTAGCGAACCGATGCCATGTTTCACCCTGTTAATACAACATTTAAAATGTGGGGTATCTAAACAACATGAACCCAGTAATTAATTGTCAGGACCCCGGTTCCGCTTAATATTGCCTAATTGCACCGCATCTGTGCCATGCCATGCATCATATCAAAAGCATGCCGAATCTTCTGTCGTAGTATTAAATATTGCATCCGGTGTTTCTTCTAGTGTTTGCTTCTTCGCGGATTAGGCCGATGAGTTGATGCGAGTATCGACAAGTTCTCCGGATATGAACCGTCGGCAGTGTTTCCCAGGCGAGCATCTCTCCCCCTTCAACCTATTTTGCATTTATAGTCTTTATTTCCTCCTGTTGATCTATTGCTATCCGTGTCGCGATGCTTTAGTTTCCGTGCACCAGTTATATCCCGTGCAGCCTCTATATTGCTATGGACACCTCCCAATACCTGTTGTTTGGTAGATAGTCGGCCCTGCGAGTCGTAGTCGCTTGCTTCTGTGTTGCTTCACGTTGTTGTCGTTCCACCGTTGACGGCAAGTTGGCACATGATAAACGGTGGAGATGCTTCATGGTGGAGATGATCATGACTTTAAACACAACTATTAAATTGCTAGATATAACTAATGCAGAGGCATCGGTGGGCAATAGATGTTATTTGGTTCTTCCACGCTCACTTGTGTCCTGTAGGACCCCGAGTACTTGATACCTGTTCCTTGATTTTTTGCACTATCCACATCCGGGAGGCCGTGGACCCCCTGAGCCAGAGCTTGATTCATTTCTATTTCTTGGGGCCACAAACTAGTTTGGGGTTTTATTTACTATCCTATACTTATGCCATGTTTACTGCTTTATTTAAGATTGTGCGTGGAGCACCTGTACTGTTTTGGATCGTGCCACGTTTTCGTGGTATCGACAAGCCCAGTCACACTTTCGGGTTCCTAGTCATTTACAGTCGTCGTCGCAAACCTGGGTCCGTTCCGGAGCCGGCCAACTTCGTTGCGGGTAGCTTAGTGGGGTGGCCCCCTGAAATATTTTATGAATCCTGTGATCGCTTTGTCGTGAATGCCTCGTTGGGTTTTGAGTTGGTTTTTCCGAGTTGATCGAGTGTGTGTTGCTATTTGTGCACCCCTACAGGGTAAAACTTTTTGAAAGCCGTGTCCGCGGTTATGGACGACTTGGAGCACATTATCTCGATCATAGACAAGCATAACTAAAGTAGTGCTATAAATTTGACTTAATATATCTGACTAGTAATCAGCTTCACTATAACGGAATGGATATTAAAAATTCCAACCACTGGTGGACCTGGGTTGTTTTGTTATATCTGCCTAGTAAGTATTGCAACTCCAATGGAATGTGATAAAAGTGCCAACAAATGCTGGGTTTTGGGATTCCTCAGGACAATTATATTTGGCTAGTAAATGTTCCAACTATAACAGAATTGTGATTAAAACTGCCCACTACTTATGCTTCAGGATGACTCATGATATCTATATCTGACTAGTAAGTGCCACAACTATAATGGAATGAGTAAAACTGCCAACTGTGTGAGTTCCTTGGTCCGACTTCCTCGTTTGGTCTCGAGGGGAAAATACCAGGATGGGTATGATTGGTGTTAGTATCAGGTAGGATCCGAATAGGTATTTCTTACCCCTCTCTAATAGCCACCAGTGATACCGAGTCTCTATAGGTTGTTTAGTGCCGCTGCGCTGCCGCTTCAGTCCACCATACCTATGTAGGCGAGAGCCGCCGAATTCTAGCCTCTCCGTGTACTGGCCTCAGTACTAACGCTCCTCTTTTTCCTTTGCCCTTTGTCGGCACCCCTTTTGTTTTAGCAGGTTTGAGATCGACGTCGTTAGCAGGGTTACCCTTCCGGCTTGGCCTGGGTAGGGTTATGGACGCCATTGGTTATTCTTCAGGGCTCTTAGCCCCATTTGCATCTTATCCGTAGTCGGACGATCTATCGTTTTCAAGGTGATTTGAATCTTTGTATAGTATGTATTCTTGACTCACGGAGTCGTTGTTGTATATATATGTTCTGTGGGTTCCATCGTGGACTAATGTGTAATGGTATTACTTCGTTTTCCACCCGCACGAAAGTGTCTGGTGGGCGTCCTTGAATCATTTCTATGCGGGTTTGGTGGGAAGCGCTGCAACTTGCATAGGGTCGATTCGAGGGTGTTACAGAGTGGTATCAGATGGATAAGAATCTTCTTCCGACCTTGTCGTGACGAAGTAGGCCCACGGGCTTGCCTACCGAGTCGTCGACCTACGGCCTCCTCCTTTCATAACTCTGTACTAGAGGCATAGTCGACGTAGAGCCCCCATGTGTAGTCAGAGTATATCTGCTCCCTAGAGATCGGTCGATCATAGACTGCCGGGATGGAGCCGCTGAATTCATAACGTCAGCACACGGGCTTCCCATAGATGACGCCAATTAATGTGGGGAATCCAAGGCAATGACCATGGTTGATGGACTTGGGTTTTCGTGAAGAAGGAGTGTTCTGGTGACATCATCGGCTAGTAGACAACATGGGGACATGATTTATCCAGGTTCAGGACCCCGGAGGGTAATACCCTACTTATTGCTTTTCTATTCTTGATTAATGATGAAGAAAGTTACAATGTCACCGAGATGGCTAGGATTGCGTAGGTTAGATCTAGCATAATATATAGTGTTGTGGTTGCGGATCTCTTCCTTGGAGGCCCCTCCTAGTCCTTATATATGGGGAAGCAAGGTCTTAGGTACCGTCTGAGTCGGTTACATGTTGTACTCTAGTTTGCTAGTTAGGATCTTCTTCTTATTCGACACGCCTAGGGTTGGAACCTTTATGGGCTTCGTAGTAGCTGTATTTCTGTCGGGTGCGCGACTAGCGCTTCCTATGGGAGTAGGCCCCAAGGCTATGATGCGTAGCTTGTTGCCGACCATAGGCTCATTCTTCCACGACATTAAGCAGGGTATCCTTCCAAGGAGAGGCTCGACTAGGTTTATGCATCTATGGATTCTGCTAGTTTCATGTTGACTCCTGTTGGATTATTTGATGAGTTAAAGGTGTGGCTGATGTCATGGGTGACATCTAGTGCACTTAAGCACTAGTCATGCATAGTGAAACCACTACCCTAGAAGTGCATCGAGTCAGGGTTCTATGCATTTTAGTTGTCCAGCAATTGACATCGCAGATGGATCGTCGATGCAACAGAGCCATGTGGCACCAACTAGAAGGTGTCTACACAGCGGACGGAGTTGATGCGACAGAGTCATGCGGATCTTAGCCGGAAAAAGTCGGTGCTGCAGATAGAGTCGACGCGGCAAAGTCGTGTGGCGCTTAGGCGGAAGGGGTTGATGCTGCAGACAAAGACGATGCGACAGAGTCGTGCGTCGCTTAGCCGAAAGGGGTCGGGTGCACGACTAGCGCTCCTGATGGGAGTAGACCCGAGGCTATGTTAGGCCACTTGCAGCCATGCATATGCTTGTTTACTGCATTAAGCGATGTGATCATCCAACCGAAAGGGGTCGGCACTATGGACGGAGTCGATGTGGTCATCTTTTTTGGGTGCGCGACTAGTTCTCCTGATCGTAGTAGCCCTTGAGGCTATGTTTGGCCACTTGTAGCCATGCATAGGCTTGTTTACTGCATTAAGCGATGTGATCATCCAAGGAGGTTGTCGGGGGGATGACCCCCGATAGGGTCAGGACACAATATAACATGGTATCGAGAGGTTGACCAGAACTAAGGTTGACCGACATAGTGCAGCCGACATACCTCAGTTGACCTATAAATAATATGTCAGTATAACTTAGTTGTTTCTTATATGCAGGATCAGACAGGCTGACTTATCTCGGCTGGGCTATTTGATTCAACATAAGGGGCTGGCATATGATCAATGGTCATATGCTGGCCTCTAAGTCAATGCCCCAGTCTCTTCCCAGGAATCCCGAAGAGGATATTCATTCCCCTGCAGCTGTGCCCTTGGATTACGGTGAACAACCCCATCGAGGATAACCCGGAGGTGACCGTTGTCAGCATGGTAACAGTTGTCTGGGATGGGTATGTCTAGTCCCATCGAGGATTATCAGGAGGTGACCCAGCAACAAATGAGCATCTAGCGGGCCCAACGCAACGACTTTGGTACCGTCGGTAGGGGATATTCCTTGACACCTGTGCCCTAACCTTTGTAACATGGGCACCATATATAAGGTGCCGCAGGACCTCCAGAGAGAGAGATCGACCCCTACTTCCTCATTCCCCCAGTACCCTTAGAGAAAAGCGAGAGCATAGAGCTTCTTCTTCCCCTCGCATACAGCTCAAGGAGCACCATTGTAGCTCCAATGATTGTTCATGATATAGAGATAGACATGAAGGAGTAGGGGTATTATCTCTCTAGGAGATCCCTGAACCTGGGAACATCGTGTGTTTGTGTTGTGATCTATGTGCGGTCTATACCGCATCCTACCTCCCCAGATCCTCCAGCGTCCATCGGCCCCATAACTTAAGCCATCCTGTGGCATCTGCCCATGAAATGATACAAATGCCGCCTAGAGGAGGGTGAATAGGCAGTTAAAAACTTTTCCGAGAGTGGCTCAACAAAGGCGGAATTAAACTAGCGTTTACTTTGTTAAGCAAAAGACCTAGAACAACTAGGGTTCACCTATTTGCACCAACAACTTATGCAAAGTAAGACAAGCAACTATGTGATAGCAAGATATATACTTCAAGCACGAAGGCTATCACAAAGTAAAGTGCATAAGTAAGAGCTCGGATATAAAGATAACCGAGGCACGCGGAGATGACGATATTTTACCGAGTTACTCCCAACATGGAGTACGTCTTGTTTGGAGAGGGGGTGGTATCAAACCACCAACGCCACAAAAGGCCTCCCTTGTTCTCCTGTGAATCTCACCCCAACAGGATCGATCCACACTTCCACTATCGGTGCACTTGTCAGTGGCAATCCGGAACCTCTCACAAGGTTGGGGCACCTCTCTACAACTCAATTGGAGGCTCCCAAAACAAGCTTGGGGAAAGCTCCACAACTTAATTGGAGGCTCCAAGTAATCCACAAACCTGCAAAACCACCAAAGCATCTCGGGTTTCAATGAACCCAAGAGTAAAAAGCTTCTCATCTTTAACCCAATGGAATCCTCACCGAGAACTCAAACCGATGCACCAAATGCAATGGAAAGAACACAGGAAGTGTTCAAGTCCTTATCTCCCAAATTCCACCAAAGCTACAAAAGCTTATGGGGGAATAAGAGAGGAAGAATAATGGAGGAAATCCATAAAAGACTCCAAGATCTAGATCCCAAGTTGTTTCCCTCACTTAAATGAGATATTGATTAGTGGGGTAGTAGATCTAGATCTCCTCTTTCAAATCCCTCAAGAATATGCAAGAATCAATGGAGGGATTGAGGGATAGCAAGCTCAATAAGGTCAACAATGGAGAGGAAAACTTGTAAGGAAGCTTAGGGAACCATTGGGGAAGAAGGGCCCCTTAAATAGGTCCCTAGAAATCCAACCGTTAGGCTCAGGAATTGCTCGGTCCGAAGTCTCCGGACTGGGACCGGAGTCTCCGGTGTACCCATGCCAAATGGGGACAAACTGGAGGTCAATCTGTACACGGTCCGGAGATAGACCGGAGATTTAGTCCGGAATCTCCGGTCTTACAAAAACTGGCAGACAGACGAATACGAAAACAACCATAACTTTTGCATCTGGACTCTGATTTTGATGATCTTGGGCTCGTTTTAAAGAGGACAATGAGATCTACAAGATCATGCAGGGAACCATCATATTCCAGAAAGGGAGGATAGAACCAAATGACGAAAGGTTTGACCTCTCTCAAAAAGACGAACCGGTAAAACCTCCAACATCGAAAACGCAATAGAGAATGCATATGAAATCCATTTTCAATGAACTTGGGATTGTCATGAAGATTAACACAAGCTCTCAATCCTATCATGAATAAGAACCAAATAATAGAAGGTTTTACCAATCTCTAAAAGACAAACCGGTAAAACCTCCAACATCAAAAACGTAATAGAGAATGCATATGAAATCCGTTTTCGATGAACTAGAGCTTGTTATGAATATTACCACAAGCTCAAGAACCTCACATGGATAAGATCCAAATAACAACCAAGAAAGATGATGCCAAGTATGCAAAGGTTTGAGCTCTCTCTGAATGATATGATCAAGTTACTCACTCGAAAGCCCCTCTTGATAGTACGGTTACCTATCCTATAAACCGGTCTCCCCAACTAACACCATGAGACCGGTAAGAAAGAAACCCTATCAAGAACATGCCTTTTCCTTGAGCATATTCCACTTGAGCTTGATGATAACGATCTTTTCCACCTCAAGATCGAACACCTTTCTTGATTCCGCTATGTTGGTGAAGACTTGCAAATTGCTCTCCCATACTCCACTAGGTAGAGCTTCTCTCTTGGGCATATCATCTTACCATATTGATGTCTACGCACTTCTATTCTCGCAGACAGTTGATGGGCCTCCAAGTGCAGAGGTTTGTAGAATAGCAACAAGTTTTCCCTTAAGTGGATCACCCAAGGTTTATCGAACTCAGGGAGGAAGTGGTCAAAGGTATCCCTCTTAAGCAACCCTGCAATCAAGATACAAGAAGTCTCTTGTGTCCCCAACACACCCAATACACTTGTCAGGTGTATAGGTGCACTAGTTCGGCGAAGAGATAGTGAAATACAAGTGGTATAGATATAAGACAGCGGTGCCAGAAAATAGCTTGATGGCGTGGAAGAGACTAAAGGTAAACAGTGATGGAGATGGTGGTGGAGTCGATGGAGATGGCTCCGGGGACACTTCCCCATCCCGGCAGGGTGCCAGAACAGAGGCTTTCGGTCCCCCGAATCTCCCCTCCGGTGGCGGCGGCGCTGCGGAACTTTTCGTGGCTGGAGGTTGTTCGATTTAGGGTTTCTTGCATCGGGAGGCTTCTTATAGGCAAAGAGCAAGGTCGGTGGAGGCCAGAGGGGCCCACACCACCTGGTGGCACGACCAGGGGGACCCGCGCCACCCTATGGTGTGGCCGGCCCCTGGCCCCTCTCCATCTCGTCTTCTAGCTCCGTGTTCCCCTCGGTGAAATATTGACTTTGGCTTTTGTCCAGTCCAGTTCCGAGAATATTCATTTTCTGGCTTTTCTGGAACCAAAAATAGCAAAAAACAGGCAACCGGCACTGTGACATCTTGTTAATAGGTTAGTTCCAAAAAATGCATAAAAGTACTCCAAAGTGTGGACAAAACATAAGAAAGTAGATATAAAACAAGCATGGAAGATCAAAAATTATAGATACGTTAGCAACGTATCACATATCCATGAAAACCATAGGATGTCAAGCTTCAAGCAAATGGTATCTTCGAGATGGCTCATCTTGAACTTGCGCATCATTTCCTCTTTCTTCATTATGTTGGTGTCTTGAAGGTACATAAGAGATACAACTCCAACTTTAGTCTTCAATACACACTTGCTATAGGCTCAACTCTCACTTGACCAATCTCCGGATCACTCATTGAAACCTTGGTCAACACTTAATCTCCTTCACTTTCTTCTTCTCCCAACCTTGAAGCCAACATATGGTTCAAGCATTGCCTATGGACAGATCCTACAAGTAAAACTCAATGCAAACATAAGTCCATAAAGATTGTCATTAATTACCAAAAGCACACATGGGGGCACACATGCACTTTCAATCTCCCCCATTTTGGTAATTGATGACAATCCCTTTGAAAGGGTTTATATAAGGAATTAACTAAACAAAACATTGTGCTAACATCAAATACAACACAAGCATGTGATGTTAGTACAACCACAATATAGAGCAAACTCCCCCATAATATATGCACGTGTGGATGAACTTGAATTTCATTGCATATATTGCCAACTATTACTAGTGGTGGAGTTTTCTCTATATATTCAAGATGTTATGCAACACACTAAGATGCAAAGCACACGAGGCAAATGTTTAAGTACAAAACTCACAACACACAACAAAATTCCCTAAAACCCTCTAAAACTTCTCCCCCATTGGCATCGATTGCCAAAATGGGTGAAAAACTTTAGAAGGCCAATTTAGTGAGAGTTCCTCCATATGGTGTGCATTTCTCATAATATGAGTGGAATAAAATGCACGTATCCAATGACGAATACCATGAGGAAATCAAACTAAACTGAGGATCCAAAGATTGCAAAGAAATAAAATGGTGAAGAAGCATCAACTAATGAAGCAAGCAATCAAAAGATCGAAAAAAACACTTCACAAAAGGGAGATACCAAAATAAAGATAGATATGATGATAAGATTGAAAAGAGAGTGATCTAAATAATATGAGGAGACTCCCCAAGGTTTGTGCACAAATTATAATTTTGCATTTGAATACAATATGCACAAACATGGCATCATCATTCCCTCTATATCATTTAAACCACAAGCACAAGCAAGAGAGAAGATATTATGATGAGAGAAAATGGGTGTTTAGATTAAAATAGGAATCTCCCCAAGGTTCATGCACAACAAAGTGCACAATTATGGAATCCTAACTCCCCATAATCAAACAAAACACCAAACAAGAACAAGAAAGCAAATGTGTGTTCTTAGGTAAATTAGGAAAGGTCCCCAAGGTTTATGCACCAAATATAATAATTGCTTTGAATTCAAAGTGCATAAACATGGTATCCTTGCTCCCCCAAACTTACATAATAACACAAAGGCATGAGATATCAACTTTATTAACACCAACGAGTGCCAAAAGATGCAAATGAAAATGTCAAGCACTCAAAGCAAAACGTTTGGAGCCACCAAAGAATAAAAGGAGCACAAGGTGTAGACTCCAAAGCAAAAAAGGATATCAACTAGAGATTTAGCCATAATCATGTGTATAAGTTTCTAGGTAGACAACAACCACCAAGATATACATCCACAAAGAAACATGCACACACAAAATGGATACTCAAGAATGAACAAGATATCCAAACAAAAGTCATAGATAATTCCAATAAGATTTTTGCTAGAAAGCATCGCCAAAGGCTCATATTTATCTTATTGAATATCGATGACCTTGAAACACCAACGAATACATCACAACTATCACAAGGGAACAAGAGCTAGTTGGAATGAATTGGGAAAGGAAACAAGTATCATAAAAACCAAATAAACCTTGCAAATTAATCTGTATTGCACATGAGAGAAATTGAGGAAATGATTGGCGGTAGAATTTCTAGATTGGCATATGTGGGTTTGGTGAATCATAGACATGATTTTTATATACTCACCAAAATATGCATTCATCTCAACTTACTCATACTACAATAAGGATGATACAATAAAATTCTTGCAAGAACCATAAGAAAATCAAGTGAAGGAACTCAAGCCATGATGCAACTACAAAGGTTGGATGCTAGAAAAGTATGCATGAGAGGGATACTTTTTACCGAGATACCATTGGTAGGATGTAGTAGATATGAGTTTGTTGATAATCCTAGCTTGCCTCCAAATATCATTTAGTCACCACACTGATGGCCCAAAATATATCGAGCTCGTTGGTGAACCCCAAGAGGAAGGTATGATAAGCACAGCAGCAAGTTTTCCCTCAGTACAAAACCAAGGTTATCAATCCAGTAGGAGCAAGGAAACACCCCAAAGGTGTTGCTAGCTGAGCCTTGGCAGGGCACACTACCGGTGCTAGTAGCAACGTGGAGACCTGCACAACACAACCACAGAACTTTGCCCCCAACTTGCGATGAGGTTGTCAATCTCACCGGTTTTGCTAAAAACAAAGGATTAAATGTATCGAATGGAAGAAAGTAATAGTTTGCAGAAAGTAAACACAAAGCAGTAGACAGTTGATTGTAGATTGATAGTAAAAGAAAGAACCGGGGTCCATAGTTCACTAGAGGTGTCTCTCCTTAAGATAGATAACATGTTGGGTGAACAAATTAAAGCGGGGCAATTGACAATCATCGAGAAAGAAATACATGCATATACTAATCATCTTGAATCCTTTGAGATTCGATTGGGCATTACAACATTATACATAGACCGCCATCCAACTGCATCTATGACTAATAATCCACCTTCAGGTTATCATCCGAACCCCCTCCAGTATTAAGTTGCAAGCAACAGATTATTGCATTACGAATTGCGTGTAAAGTAAACAATACGATTGTTCTATGAACAAAGGATTGTTGTTTTCTCCCTAGTAGCAACATCACATCTAGTACCTTAGAGATTTCTATCACTTCCCTAGATTACCAGAGGCATGAACCCACTATCGAGCATAAATACTAACTCTTGTAGTTGCTAGCATCTACTTGGCCAAGATAGCTACTAACAACGGAAAGCATGCAAGATCACAAATAACAAAGACATGATAGAATCAATAATCAATCTGAAATAGCATCTCAATATCCATCGGATCCCCGCAAACATAACATGTAGAATTACAAATAGATGATCTTGATCATGAATGGAGCTCACAAGATCTAAACATGATAGCACAAAGGAGAAGAACCAGCCATCTAGCTACTACATGGACCCGTAGTCCAGAGATGAACTACTCACGCATCACACCGGAGGCTTGCATGATGATGAAGAAGGCCTCCAGGGTGAATTCCCCTCTCCGGCAGGGTGCCGGGAAGAGCTTCAAATCCCTCCCAATCTAGGGACAGAAACGACGACGGCTACAGACTCTTTCGTGGAATTTTCGATCAGGTTCTTAGGGTTTCCGTATTAGAGGCAATATATAGGCGGAAGAAGAGGCCGAGGGGGTGCCTGGGCTGGCCACACCACCCCCTAGCGTGAGCCAAGCCTGGCCGCGCGGCCAGGTGGTGTGGCCGCCCTTTGGCCCTTCTCCGTCTCGTATTCTGGCTCTAGGTGTCCCCCGGTAAAATAATAACTTTGGCTTTTGTCTCGTCCAATTCCAAGAATATTCATTTTCTGACTTCCTAGAACCAAAAACAGCAGAAAACAGGCAGCTGGCACTATGGCTCTTGTTAATAGGTTAGTCCAAGAAATCATATAAAATGTACTCCAAAGTGTGGACAAAACATAAGAAAGTAGATAAAACCAAGCATGGAACATCAAAAATTATAGATACATTTGCAATGTATCACACATCTTCTTATTATTGAGACAAGCATCCTATGTATCTCCAGTGTACCTAAAACACATTCAAGTACACAATGGTCCCAAAACTCATTAGATCAAAAGTAGTTAGATACACTACAATACATAGGACACACTCAACAAAAACATGTGCATATTGATATGAAATTGAATTTCATGCACATCTTAGCCAAAATAGGATTTGGTGGAGTTCCCCTATATATTGGATCAAAGAAAGCAAGCATACCATAACATATACATTTAGTAAATATGCATGCACAAGACTTTCAAGAACCAAAAAGGAGATACAATTTGAACAATAACACGAAGTAAACCAAGAAGTCACACACAAGAGAGTGACACGACAGAAGGTGTCCAAATTGCATCAAAGAGTCAAATCAACACATGACCAAACACAAGTTCAACCAATGAACGAGGAAAAAGCCAAAGAGAAAAAAACATAAACAAATACAAATGCTCAACGATTTATCTCATTCATTCGGTTAAACAGAAAACATTGAATGAGAAAATCAACTCCCAAACACCATACCAATTAAAAAATAAATGGTTCCAACAGAAGAACCAAACTCTCAACATTTTACAAGAATTACACAAAGTATCAAAGAAAAGATTTATCTTCTAAAGGAATAAAACATGGTATGGATCAAAACATGTCATGAAGAAGCATAAAATGAGTGTTCCAAATAATATAGGAGAACTCCCCCATGATTAGTGCATTATTTAAGATTTTGCATTTGAATACAAAATGCACACACATGGGATCATCATCTCTACCTACATAAACTAGAGAACTAAATGATTTCAAGATAAAGAAAGATCCATATGGATTGAGGAAGGCATGGGAGACAAGACACAACAAGTTCTTGGGAAGAGATGAGGAGACTTGAGCAAAAACCAATGTGAAAATGATTAAGAAGATCAACCACATATTATAGTAACGATTGTCCAAGGACAAGGGTCATGCGAATATTTCCCGGTGGTAGATAGTGATACATTGCAAATGTATCTATAATTTTTGATGTTCCATGCTTGGTGATACATTGCAAACGTATCTATAATTTTTGATGTTACATGCTTGGTTTTATCCACTTTCTTCTGTTTTGTTCCAACTTTGGAGTACTTTTCATATGATTTCTTGGACTAACCTATTAACAAGAGCCATAGTGCCAGCTGCATGTTTTCTACTGTTTTTGGTTCCAGGAAAGTCAGAAAATGAATATTCTCGGAATTGGACGGGACAAAAGCCAAAGTGCCTATTTTTCCGGAAGTCATCTAGTGCCAGAATACGAGATGGAGAAGGGCCAGAGGCCGGCCACACCACCTGGCCGCGCGGCCAGGCTGGGCCCGCGCCAGGGGGTTGTTTGGTGGCCCCTGACATCCCCTCGGTCTCCCATTCTGCCTATAAGATGCCCTCGGGACGAAAACCCTAAGTACCCGATCAAAAATCCACGAAAGAGTCTGTAGCCGTCGTCATCTCCATCCCTAGATCGAGAGGGATCTGAAGCTCTTCCCGGCACCCTGCCGGAGAGGGGAATTCACCCTGGAGGCCTTCTTCATCACCATGAAAGCCTCCGGTGTGATGCGTGAGTAGTTCATCCTTGGACTACGAATCCATGTAGTAGCTAGATGGCTAGTTCTCCTCCTTTGTGCTTTCATGTTTAGATCTTGTGAGCTCCGTTCATGATCAAGATCATCTATTTGTAATTCTGCATTGTTGTTTGTGCTTTCATGTTTAGATCTTTCATGTTTAGATCTTGTGAGCTCCGTTCATGCTATTTGTAATTCTTGTGAGCTCCTTTGTGCTTTCATGTTTAGATCTTTGTGCTTTGTGTTTACTTTCTGCAAACTATTACTTCTTTCCATTCATATGTTTAATCCTTTGTTTTCCGCAAAACACGGTGAGATTGACAACCTCATCGCAAGTTGGGGACAAATTTCTGTGGTTGTATTGTGCGGGTCTCCACATTGCTACCAGCACCGATAGTGCGCCCTGCCAAAGCTCAGCTAGTAACACCTTTGGGATGTTTCCTTGCTCCTACTGGTTCGATTAAATCTTGGTTTCATAACTGAGGGAATCTTGCTGCTGTGCTCATCATACCTTCCTCTTGGGGTTCCCAACGATCTCTACATCATCATCGCTCCAGCATTTTCCTAGCACCATTACAGAGCCATCAAGCATTTTTCTGGCGCCGTTGCCGGGGAGTCAAGGACATCTTCGCAAGGGGAGTCCCTCATAACCAATCTATTTACTTTGTTATTTTTGTTTTGCTTAGTTTCTTTTTGCTTTGTTTGCTTGTTTCTTTATCAAAAACACACACAAAATAGTTTTACTAGTTTGCTTTCTTATTTTAAAAACACAAAAAAATAGTTCCTACTATAGTTGTTATTTTTGTTGGTCTGTTGTTGTGTTGCTTTATCATGCTTTCTATCAATGGTTGGTTTCTTTGAAACTGAATCTTATTGGCAAGGTGGGTTCACGGAAGAACAAAAATATTATTATAAGGAACACCGCTTATCACAAAAGGGGAAACACTTATGGGAACAAATTAAGAAATTGTATACCATTGCTATAAACGTGTGCTCTACTTATAATGTTACTTATTGCTTTGATAAATCTTGTTGATGTAGGAGGTATAAACACCTCCCTTTTTAATGTGAGTATAATGATAATGTTACCATATCTTCTTATGTTAAGGGAAATTATTACTTTTATGATGTGGAACAAATTGAAGAATTTATTGCTTGGAAGGGTGCATTCGAACTTGCTTATTTGCTTGAAAATATTGATGATGCACCTTATAAATATGAGGTTTATGATATACTGAAATTTTTCTTTGATAACTACAAGGAAGAAAATGGCTATATTCTTGAATATCTTAATAGATGCTCTCCACCAATGGAAGAGACTAATGCCTTGTAGGAGCCTATGGAAGAAGGAATTGCTGAAATTGAAAGCTCATTAGATGACAAAGAGGAGGAGAGTGATGAACAAAAGGAGGAAGAATGGACATACCCATGCCTACCTTCTAATGAGAGTAACTCTTTACCCCTTACAATATTTGATTGTCCCCCATGCTTACTAAAGGAGGATGAATGTTATGTTCCTAAGGATTCTTTTGAAAATGTTTATAATAAAGCTCTAGTGCTTGTAGATCATGAAAAGCATACTTTATGTGATATTTATATTGTTGAGTTTATTCATGAGGCTACTAAAAATTATTATGAGAGAGGAAAATATGGTTGTAGAAGTTTTCATGGTACTGAAACACCTCTCTATGTGCTGAAAGTTTTGAAGTTACTTTTGTTTTATCTTCCTATGCCTGTCACTTTCTTCTTTGTGAGATTATTTGCGTATAAGATTCCTATGCATAGGAAGTGGGTTAGACTTAAAGGTGTTTTGAATTTTCTTCTTGATGCTCTCTTTTACTTCAATTCATATTCCTTATGTGAGTATCTTCTCAAACTATCATGTCTAACTTAAAGGCATTAAAAAAAGTACTTATTGGGAGATAACCCAAAAGATTTAGATGAGTCTTGGAAGTTATTACCTCTGTAATAACCTCTTCTTATCCTTTTTTATTTGCTTTTTGTGCCAAGAATAACCTCTAATGAGAGAGAAGTAATGATTGGGAAAGTTGCTGTCCTGAAACAGATTTCTCTGCTTCACCGTAAAAATTCGTGTAATATCTCTGAATGTCTTTTTGAGGCATTAATTTTTGTGCTTCTGCCCCAGGTTGTTATATAACTTTTGTTAGTTCAGTACTTTTTGATTTGAGCAACATAAGGTCTTAGAAAAAATTCGTCTTTACCTGCTGGTCTGTTTTGATAGATTTCTGCCATTTTCTGCATTTGCTTCTTGTTGGTTCATTCTTGAGTTCTTTTGGGGAATTGAGATTTTTGAGGGAAGTGCTACAATAGCTAGTGTTCTAATGGAAGTTTATTTGGTGTTAGAACTGAACCTTAAGACCTTTTATCTTGAGTGCACTAATGTTGCTAATAAAGATTGTGTGAAGTTTTGTATGAAGGAAAATTTCCAGGTGTATGAAAGGAATGAGTAATGAGATGAAGGATGGAATACAGCTCAAGCTTGGGGATGCCACGCGTGTTACCCCAAGAAATATCCAATAATTCTTCATCAATAAAAATCCCAGATTTCTTCCAAACGCTTCATTTTTATTGTTTCATGCACAGTTGTGTTTTTCTTGGAGCGTCTTCTTTTTCGTTTTTGTTTTGGTTTTTCGTTTGCTCGATTTGCTTAGTTTTCTGAATAAATTGGTTGGACCCCCTCTTTCATACGTTGGTTTGCAAATAGTTTGGAAAAGAGTAGGAAAGTTCATACTTATGTGGTAAAAAGAGCTCGTTTTTGACTGTGGCCTATGCTTTGTCATGCCATGCTTGATATTGTTTTAGCTTTATGCTTAGTATTCTTTGCTGTGATTTGTTATAAACAATTGAGATTGCTTAATGTGCCTTGGATGAATCATGCGTTGTTTTAGCATATTAAAGCATAGTATAGTGGTATTCTCCTTTGATGCTTTATTTGGGTTGACTTGGCACATGCTCACACCATGTTATAACTATCTCAAGTCCCCATAGCCTTTATGATCCTTTAGTTTTCAACTTGTAGTATCACTTTATGCTTTGATCAATGATGGATTGTCGCTCTACATGATTATGGCCATTATTGCTCTCTTAGTTTGTCGCTCCCAGTCTTTTGCTAGCCTCCACAACAAAGTATGAGTTCCACTCATGCATCCAACTCCCTAAACCAAGTTATTCCAAAGAGCCCACCATACCTACCTATTAGCTTATGCTATTCCAAGTATATTCATGCTTTTGTTTACCTTCCAAATTAAACTTGTTATGAGAAAACTAGTGATTAAAGCTCTCACGAACTTGATGGCACACTTTACTTTTTGCATCTAATAAACTTGAACCATTGGGTCCTTCTTTGTTGCGTATATGCTTGCGCTTTATAAGTTGAAATTAGCAGAACCATGTTTCATGGGGAACGCTTTCAACATTGCACTTGTACTTTGTACCCTGTTGATATCATGTTCTTTTGCTTACGGATCCCGGCGGTGTGAAATAAAAGTGGAACTTGTAAGATCATGGAGTTTGTATGTGTGTTAGAGAAACGCCTAGCCTAATCATGGTGGAAACTTGCAGCATCACCATAATGAGCACTCTGTGAAGCATCCTCAATAAAAACCTATGCAAATAGCAAATAAAAAGATCGCTGAGATGCTCATTGTCTGCTTGCCTTACCATTTTAATTATGGGAAAGCTCTCGTATCATGTGCAAGGGGTACCCCGTTGGCGGTTCTTAATGATACACATGTACTTACAATGACAAGAGTTTACTTGTGACTAAAGTTGAGTAACATGAGGTTCGATCTTCGTAAGTAAGGGGCATGGGATTTCAGTTTATAACTTGTGAAGCATATCCTCTTAGTTGTGTCACTTTAACCTTAATCACCTTAAAGATGCTTATGATAGGGGCAATGAGAGCTGAAAGCTATAAGTACCATAATTTTTGGAAGCTCTTTATGAGACTTGAATCCCTACTTCCTTTTACAAAGGCCTTTCTTCCACCATTACATTGAGTCTCCACCTTCTATCTTTATGCACCTACTTTGAGAGCATAGTGGCCATTCTTAGTTCTATGTGCATTGTCCCAAGACTAGTTGATTGATGCATAACTTGTTATTGCTTGTTTTAAACTATTGTATCTAGTCACTCTTATGAACTTTGAAGGTGTCCTATGCATTTCTATTTGCTACTCTATGAGGGACAAGCTGAATACTATTATGCTATGTTTTCTTTATGTGAAACAAACAAACGTCTTGCAAAGCATTGTTATTCATGAATCTTTTGTTTGTGCCTTTTCATGTTGCATCATAGTTTCTTTTCTTATTGCTAGAACTTTGTCTTTCATGTTATGATTGAAGTAGTATGATCCCAACTTTGAATGTTTTACAAATACTTTGATCAAGTCTTTGATGGTGCATGTCACCTCAAAAATTATTCTTTCTTTTTATCACTTACCCACTCGAGGACGAGCAGGAGTTAAGCTTGGGGATGTTGATATATTGCAAATGTATCTATAATTTTTGATGTTCCATGCTTGGTTTTATCCACTTTCTTGTTTTTTTCCAACTTTGGAGTACTTTTCATATGATTTCTTGGACTAAACTATTAACAAGAGCCACAGTGTCAGCTGCCTATTTTCTGCTATTTTGGTTCCAGGAAAGTCAGAAAATGAATATTCTCGGAATTGGACGGGACAAAAGCCAAAGTGCCTATTTTTCCGGAAGTCATCAAGTGCCAGAATACGAGACGGAGAAGGGCCAGAGGCCGACCACACCACCTGGCCGCGCGGCTAGGCTGGGCCCATGCCAGGGGGTGGTGTGGTGGCCCCTGGCACCCCCTCGGTCTCCCCTTCCGCCTATAAGATGCCCTCGGGATGAGAACCCTAAGTACCCAATCAAAAATCCATGAAAGTGTTTGTAGCCGCCGTCATCTCCATCCCTAGATCGGGAGGGATCTGAAGCTCTTCCCGGCACCCTGCCGGAGAGGGGAATTCACCCTGGAGGCCTTCTTCATCACCATGCAAGCCTCCGGTGTGATGCGTGAGTAGTTCATCCTTGGACTACGGATCCATGTAGTAGCTAGATGGCTAGTTCTCCTCCTTTGTGCTTTCATGTTTAGATCTTGTGAGCTCCGTTCATGATCAAGATCATCTATTTGTAATCATACATGTTGTGTTTGCGGGGATCCGATGGATATTGAGATGTTATTTCAGATTGATTATTGATTCTATCATGTCTTTGTTATTTGTGATCTTGCATGCTTTCCGTTGTTAGTAGCTATCTTGGCCAAGTAGATGCTAGCAACTCCAAGAGTTAGTATTTATGCTCGATAGTGGGTTCATGCCTCTGGTAATCTGGGGAAGTGATAGAAATCTCTAAGGTACTAGATGTGTTGTTGCTACTAGGGAGAAAACAACAATCCTTTGTTCATAGAACAATCGTATTGTTTACTTTACACGCAGTTCGTAAAGCAATAATCTGTTGCTTGCAACTTAATACTGGAGGGGGTCGGATGATAACCTGAAGGTGGATTATTAGTCATAGATGCAGTTGGATGGCGGTCTATGTATTATGTTGTAATGCCCAATCAAGTCTCGGAGGAGTCAAGATGATTAGTATATGCATGTATTGCTTTCTCGGTGTTTGTCAATTGCCCCGCTGTAATTTGTTCACCCAGCATGTTATCTATCTAAGGAGAGCCACCTCTAGTGAACTATGGATCCCGGTCCTTTTTCTTTACATACAATCTACAATCTTTTACTGTTTTGTGTTTACTTTCTGCAAACTTTTACTTCTTTCCATTCGATACGTTTAATCCTTTGTTTTCCGCAAAACACGGTGAGATTGACAACCTCATCGCAAGTTGGGGACAAAGTTCTGTGGTTGTGTTGTGCAGGTCTCCACGTTGCTACTAGCGCCGGTAGTGCGCCCTGCCAAAGCTCAGCTAGTAACACCTTTGGGGTGTTTCCTTGCTCCTACTGGTTCGATTAAACCTTGGTTTCATAACCGAGGGAAACTTGTTGATGTGCTCATCATACCTTCCTCTTGGGGTTCCCAACGAGCTCTACATCATCATCACTCCAGCATTTTCCTGGCGCCATTACAGAGCCATCACTTGGTTTTATCTACGTTCTTGTGTTTTTTCCACACTTTGGAGTACTTTTCATATGATTTTTTGGACTAACCTATTAACAAGAGCCACAGTGCCAGCTGCCTATTTTCTGCTGTTTTTGATTCTAGGAAAGTCAGAAAATCAATATTCTCGGAATTGGACCGGACAAAAGCCAAAGTCGATATTTTACTGGAAGACTCACGGAGCTAGAAGACGAGACGGAGAGGGGCCAGGGGCTGGCCACACCACCTGGTGGCGTGGGCCAGGCCAGGCCGTTCTAGGGGGTGGTGTGGGCCCCTCTGGCACCCCCTCGGTCTCCCCTCTCGCCTATAAGAGCCTCCCGATACATAAACCCTAAATCATCAAGCCTTCGGCCACGAAAAGTTCTGCAACCCCGCCGCCACCGAAGGGGAGATTCGTGGGACAGAAAGTCTCTGTTCCGGCACCCTGCCGGGATGGGGAAGTGCCCCCGGAGCCATCTCCATCAACTCCACCACCATCTCCATCACCGTTGCTGATTCCCATGATGAGGAGGGAGTAGTTCTCTCTCGAGGCTAAGGGTTCTACCGGTAGCTATGTGTTCATCTCTCTCTATGCATGATCATATTGTGATCATGAGCTTTGTAATCAAGTAGATCTACCTTGCTACTCAAGTGCTTTAATAGATCTCTGCTCTCCCCATGTGTGTGAAAGTGACAGCATACACACCATGGTGGCACTTAGTCTAGAGATTACAAATACTTGTTATGAGTTATATTTGGAGTTGGATGTCTTTATGAAATTGTGGTGTTTGTTGGAACCATCTAGTGCTCAAGGTGACTGTGGGGTTTTCTAGATGGGAAAGGCTTACTTTGAGGTGTGATGTTATAGCCCTACCATGGATTAGAGTGTCCAACCGGAGAGTAGTTAAGAGTAGTATCATAAAGAGAAGATATTTATATGAGAGTGTTCACTAGCGAAAGTATGATCCCTAGGCCTTGTTTCTAAGCATTGATACACCGTTTGCAACTAGATCTGTTACATGCTTGCTTGCTTCCATCTTTATTTCAGTTTGCCTTTAGTCTCTTCCATGCCATCAAGCTATTTTCTGGCACCATTATCTTTTATACATACCACATGTATTTCACTATCTCTTCGCCGAACTAGTGCACCTATACACCTGACAAGTGTATTGGGTGTGTTGGGGACACAAGAGACTTCTTGTATCTTGATTGCAGGGTTGCTTGAGAGGGGATACATTTGACCACTTTCTCCCTGAGTTCGATAAACCTTGGGTGATCCACTTAAGGGAAAACTTGCTGTTGCTACAAACCTCTACACTAGGAGACCCAACAACTGTCTACAAGAATAGAAGTGCGTAGACATCAGATAGCAAATATATCGAAGATCATATTCACAAAGAGAAACCAAATGTCAAAAGATAGGACAAATAAAACCAAAGGTCAAAGTGAACATGATCAATAAATTCTACCATATATGGAGTACCACTTGTCCAACGACAAGAATTATGGGGAAACATTTCCAAAGGTATTTTTCAAGGATATCATGATCATATTAACAACAAGAAGCATATTACAAAAAAAAATAAGCTTGATGCTTATATGGAGATTCTTGATAGCTCCAGATAGCTACACAATCATTAATGATTAGAGTAACTTGAAGCAAATGGTTTCCATGGAGGATATAGATGTCCAAATATGAGGAAACACATACCAAGAAGAGCTCACACAAACAAGATCCAAAAGATGAGAAACAAAGTATTCAGGATAATTATGAATATCAATTCTACATGACACAACCTCGAATATTCACATATTATAGACTTGTAATATGCACTAAGCATATGACTCCCCCATAATGTGATAAACCATAAATATAAACATGAGGCAAAAGTATCCAAATAGAGATAATTAATGGACATTATAGAACTTAAATTTATCATGAGAAACATACCACATAGAGACTAGATAAAACTTGCAATATATATACTAAGTGGTATTCCTCATGTACACACATTTTAGGATTGTGGAATGCCCAAGCATAACAATCCCCCAAAATGGGATAGTCCATTAATCTCTCACAAGAGCCAAGAAAGATACCAAATAAATTCAACAAAGGCTCCAACCCAAGAGACAAAAATACATGGTGTGCTAACCAACATACACAAGTATACTTGATAACTCAATATAAGTACGAGGGAAGCACACCATGTACAAACACATACAAAGGTACAAAACCAACATATGCACAAGGGATCAAGTAACTTTCAATGTAAATGAGTTAAGCACATGTTACCGCAAGGAGGAACACTGGATATATGATAGAAGCATGATAATCTAAATGGCTTGACTTGAAAAGAATAAATGATGAAGATCCCTCAATTCTTCATAATGTAGCCAAGCCTCCAATGCCCTCCAAGATAACCTATTGATAAAGTTTTGGCTTGTTGATCCCCAAACAAGTTGGGTCCTAAAAATTTAGTCACAATAGGTTTGGCAACCCAAATGGTTCTTCCCTTGACACCACATTGGCCACCAACAAATTTGGCAAATATATTGCCAACCTCATCCTTATGAAGAGAATAAGCATCATCAATCATGATAAGGTTGGATGAGGAGATACCAATGGTGCATGAGGAAGAAATGTGTCCTTTCTCATGGAAAATGTAGCAAGTTCTTCTCTTACCGTCTTTCTTGTTGGGTGAAGCAACAACTTGAGGAGGACCTTGAGTCTTCTTGGGAGGAGGCCCATCTCTAACAAGAGGTAGAGCTTGAGGCCGCTTCCCTTGTTGATTCTTGCCAAGGGGCTTCTTCTTCAATGGGCAATACTTGACGTGATGCCCTTCTTCCTTTCACTTGAAGCAAACAATGTTGACCGGATTCTTGACTTGATCTTGGCCATTTTTCTTGTTGCCCTTGTGCTTCAACTTGGTAGTGGAATTTTTCTTGATATTGGAGTTGAATCCAAGTCCACTCTTGTCATTGGGGGATTTTTTCACACTCAAGATGTTGTTGAGTGTGGCCTTCCCTTTATGACACTTTTTCAAGTCATTCTTCAAAGAAGTGACTTGAGTCTTGAGCTCTTTAATTTCCTCTACATGGTTAGTGTGAACAACAATACTAGAGGAAGTGGATGCTACATTGTTAGAGCAACAAGGCATGAAATATAATTCATCACAAGATGTAGCAATGGCATGAGAGGATGAATTACAAGGACTAGCACATGGCAATATGCCATTTGGATTATAAGTAGTGCTAATGTCCACATGAGGCTCATTAGATGTTATCTTTGACATAATACACTCATGAGCTAACTTTAGCCTAGCACCGGATGCTAGAAGATCCTCATGAGAGCTTGATAGCTTACCATGACTTTCTTCCAAGATCCCATACTTGCTAGTTAGCAACTTAAATTGAGCCCTTAGCTCAACATTCTCCTTAAAAATAGATGCTTCACAAGAAATAGAGTTAGTGGCACAAGCATCATAATTAATTGCAAGAGGTGAGGGAAACTTAGAAAGATCTTTTGAGTAAGAGGCTTTAAGTTGCTCATGTGACTCGGTGAGTTTGATGAGCTCACCCTTGATGACCCTAGAGACATTTTTGAGGTGCTCAAAATCCTCAAGGAGTTTAGCATAAGCAACTTGAACCCCATCATTTTTACTTTTGGGATCACTTGCCACCTCAAGATCTCTATCATGGGATTCCTTCACTCTAGACAACTCTAGAGCAAAAGTCTCCTCAAGATATTCCTTAGTGGTTTG
Organism: Avena eriantha; assembly: GCA_910589775.1. Taxonomy (NCBI): domain Eukaryota; kingdom Viridiplantae; phylum Streptophyta; class Magnoliopsida; order Poales; family Poaceae; genus Avena; species Avena eriantha. The sequence continues at coordinate 169,645,878 of OU342742.1, read as the reverse complement.
TTCCTCTTCAAGAGCTTCATTTAGATGTGCAATTTGATTAGCATACTCATGCTCAAGGCTACTCATTTTATCAATGGTGTTCTCATGCTCCTCAATTTGTGCTTCTAACTTATCAATATGTTCTTTGCTCTTAATAGCAAAGCCCAAGATTTCAACGAAGTTAGAGCAAGAAATATTATTCTTAACAAGGGCATGATAAACCATCTCATCCTTTTCATATAAATCATCAACATTAATCTCTTTTTCCTCATTATCCTCATCCTCATCATCACAAGAGGTATTGGGTTCCAAAGTAGGAGTTACATTTGAATCCCTAGCCATAAGGCATAGGTGGGAACCGTGAGATGATGATGATGAAGAATTACTAGGAGCTCCATTCAAAATCGTGCCTTTACCAAGAGAATCTTTGGTTTCCTCTACATGGTTAGACACACAACAATTGGAGGAAATAGAGGCATTTATATTATGGCAACAAGTCAAAGAGAGCATATCATCATGAAATCTATTGGGGCAATTTATACATGATATGCAAGTACTATCAACACTAGCATGTAAATCATGTATATTGCTCGATGTGTTCAAGTCCAAAGATGAAGCATTTCAATGAGATAGAGGTGACGGATCATCAAGAGTAAGCTTACTATCAATGTTACAATATTCATCACCACTCACCATATCATTACCTTGTGTCTTGCCACACTTTGGTGAAGCGGAAGAAGATGACAACTCATCACGGTCGGAAGTGGAAGCAATACAATCATCCTCAATAATGTTGGACACATCATATTTATCTTGAAGTTTTGTCCATAACTCATGAGCGCTCCAAAAAGGTATGATTGAAGAAGTAACTACATAGCTCAAAGCATTAACAAGCACATTAGAAGCTTGGGCATCAAGATATAAATTTTTCTCATCCTCACAAGATAGATTATCGAAATCCATAGGAGGAGAAAAACCTATATCTACAATACGCTCCAAATTTGGGTCCATATCCCAAAAATGAATAAGCATACGAGTTTTCCATATATCATAATTTGTGCCATCAAATATGAACATTTCATTTTGCACTAATCCCCTAGCCAACATCTTTACGCTCAAGGCGGTGAAGCCTAAAATGAGAGACCGGGCTCTGATACCAATTGAAAGGATACAGATGCCGCCTAGAGGGGGGTGAATAGGCGGTTAATTTTTTTTCGAGAGTGGCTCAACAAAGACGGAATTAAACTACCGTTTACTTTGTTAAGCACAAAACCTAGAACAACTAGGGTTTACCTATTTGCACCAACAACTTATGCTAAGCAAGACAAGCAACTATGTGATAGCAAGATATATACTTCAAGCATGAAGGCTATCACAAAGTAAAGTGCATAAGTAAGAGCTCGGATATAGAGATAACCGAGGCACACGGAGACGACAATATTCTACCGAGTTCCTCCCAACATGGAGTACGTCTCGTTTGGAGAGGGGGTGGTATCATACCACCAACGCCACAAAAGGCCTCCCTTGTTCTCCTATGAATCTCACCCCAACGGGATCGATCCACACTTCCACTATCGGTGCACTTGTCGGTGGCAATCCAGAACCTCTCACAAGGTTGGAACACTTCTCAACAACTCAATTGGAGGCTCCTAAAACAAGCTTGGGGAAAGCTCCACAACTTAATTGGAGGCCCCAAGTAATCCACAAACCTACAAAACCACCAAACCGTCTAGGGTTTCAATGAACCCAAGAGTAAAAAGCTTCTCATCTTTCACCCAATCAAATCCTCACCGGGAACTCAAACCGATGCACCAAATGCAATGGCAAGAACACAAGAAGTGCTCAAGTACTTCTCACCCAAATTACACCAAAGCTACAAAAGCTTATGGGGGAATAAGAGAGGAATAATAATGGAGGAAATTCATAAAAGACTCCAAGATCTAGATCCCAAGATGTTCCCCTCACTTAGAGGAGGGATTGATTAGTGGAGTTATAAATCTAGATCTCCTCTTTCAAATCCCTCAAGAATATGCAAGAATCAATGGAGGTATTGAGGGATGGCAAGCTCAAGAAGGTCAATAATGGAGAGGAAAACTTGTAAGGAAGGTTAGGGAACCATTGTGGAAGAAGGGCCCCTTAAATAGGGCCCTAGAAATCCAACCGTTAGGCCCAGGAATCGCCCGGTCCGGAGTCTTCGGACTAGGACCAGAGTCTCCGGTGTACCCAGGCCAAACGGGGACAAACTGGAGGTCAATATGTACGTGGTCCGGAGATAGACCAGAGATTTAGTCCGGAATCTCCGGTCTTACAAAAACTGACAAACAGACCAATACGAAAACAATCATAACTTTTGCATCCGGACTCTGATTTTGATGATCTTAGGCTCATTTTAAAGAGGGCAATGAGATCTACAAGATCATGTAGGTAAACATCATAGTCCACCAAGGGAGGATAGAACCAAATGACGAAAGGTTTGACCTCTCTCAAAAAGACGAACCAGTAAAACCTCCAACATCGAAAACGCAATAGAGAATGCATATGAAATCCATTTTCGATGAACTTGGTCTTGTCATGAAGATTAACACAAGATCTAAATCCTCTCATGAATAAGAACCAAATAATGGAAGGTTTTACCAATCTCTAAAAGACAAACCGGTAAAACCTCCAACATCAAAAACGCAATAGAGAATGCATATGAAATCCGTTTCCGATGAACTAGAGCTTGTTATGAATATTACCACAAGCTCAAGAACCTCACATGGATAGGATCCAAATAACAACCAATAAATATGATGCCAAGTATGCAAAGGTTTGAGATCTCTCCGAATGATATGATCAAGTTACTCACTCGAGAGCCCCTCTTGATAGTACGGTTACCTATCTTATAAACCGGTCTCCCCAACTAACACCATGAGACCGGTGAGAAATAAACCCTATCAAGAATATACCTTTGCCTTGAGCATATTCCACTTGAGCTTGATGATAACCATCTTTTCCACCTCAAGATAGAACACCTTTCTTGATTCTGCTAGCTTACTGAAGACTTGCAAATTGCTCTCCCATACTCCACTATGGTAGAGCTTCTCTCTTGGGCATATCATCTTCCCATATCCATGAAAAACATAGGATGGAAATCTTCAAGCAAATGGTCTCTTCGAGATGGCTCATCTTGAACTTGCACATCATTTCCTCTTTCTTCATTATGTTGGTGTCTTGAAGGTACATAAGAGATACAACTCCAGCTTTAGTATTCAATACACACTTGCTATAGGCTCAACTCTCACTTGACCAATCTCCGGATCACTCATTGAAACCTTGGTCAAACTTAATCTTCTTCACTTTCTTCTTCTCCCAACCTTGAAGCCAACATATGGTTCAAGCATTGCCTATGGACAGATCCTACATGTAAAACTCAATGCAAACATAAGTCCATAAAGATTGTCATTAATTACCAAAACCACACATGGGAGCACACATGCACTTTCAACAGTGATACCACCATGACAGTTGGCACCGACGATTGGGCCAGCAGCGGTGCTGACTGGAGTACTCATCCGGAGGGGAAAGATCATCGCCTCTGGCAAGCGCATTGTCTCTAACCTTGTCCAGAGGCTTGGCTCGCTGAGCTTCGTCAACGACAATGCTGGCTACTTCGGCAACAAGCCTCCTCGAGGAACAGTCGCTTCATTAGCTTCGGTGGTCACCAGATCTACGTCACCATCGACATCGCCTGCAAGTACCCACAAAGGGTGGTTATCTCTGCAGATCCTCCTGCTATCTGCATGGCTTGCAGATAGTGTATCGATTGCCCCGCTAGCTGTGTAGAGGTCATGTTGACCGCTCTTAGAACCTATGCCGGAAAAGGTGCTGTCAAGGATGTGGACACAACTCTCAAGCCTGCCAGATCAAGGGGCCCTCCGTTGGAGAATCCTGAGAAGATCATTGGTTGCAGTAAGCTGTCAAGGCCGAATCCTCTTCAGGCGACCATCAAGAAGCTGGTAGTGCCAGTTGCTCTCGTCGATGATTCGGCTCAGGCGTAGACTCAGTTGGATGAGCATCGCTAGAGCGTTCTATAGGAGGCAATTGAGGTAGCTCATGCCCAACAAGAGTTGGATATCACCCTCCGTGAGTATAACAAGGCCCATGGGTTTACTGCAGTAGCTCATCCTAATTGCATAGATGGTGTGCGCAATCGGGGTAAAAACCTCAATGCCGAGATAGCTAGGGATGGTAGATCCAAGTCCGTTATGTCAGTCACTCAAGTGTCGGCTAGTAGGACAAAATACAATACTCCTGCTAAGTACCTTAGAGCTACAGAGGCAACATCAACCGAGGTATCTAGCTTGATAGGTGCAGCTCGGCGCATGCAGCAGGACCGAGTAAATCAGTTAGTGTTTATAGCTAACCATCAGAATGAGTTATACCTCAAAGCAAACCTAGGTGGTGCAGGCGGTTCCCAGGTCATCTACTCGGTTGGGGGTGCTAGCAGCAAGTCCATTGGCCAAGCGTAGTCTCTGGATGTCAGTGCAAGGCACGAAGGGAGTGTTACCTCCAGCAAGAACAAGCAGCTACTGGCATACGATCCAACATTTGCCAGGAAGGAGATTGCCGAGCAAGGCAATGTTGGGCAAGGCAATGTCGAGCAAGGTAATCTTGGTCAAGGAAATGTCAGGCAAGTAAATGATGACCAGAACAACCAAAACTAGCGTGGTCATAACTCGGCTGGTGGGGGACAGCCACCCCAGAATCTAGCACCTAACCCTCCTCAGAATCAATAGAGTGTCGGGCAAGCAATTCAGTGTCAAGGTGGTGAACCAAGGGTGAATTGCTATAATTATGGTTATTCGGCCATGCAGAATGACGGATACTAGAGGCAAGAGCACCACATGATGGAGAATCCACTTAGGCCTGGCTAGGAAATCGTCAATTGTCATCACATGATGCTCGGTTGAAGCTTGACATAATCTATCTATCAAAAATCCTTGAGGAGTAAGGTCCTCCATGCCCTAGTTGTTTTGGACCTCGGATAATGCGAGAACCACCAGTGCCAAACTTCTAGTTGTCTCGTGGTACAAAGACTTGTGATGGCAGTACTAAGCCAGAAGATTGGCTGACAGATTATGTCACTGAGGTGCACGAGGCAAACAGAAATCATTGTTGGGCGGTGCGGTATGTACCACGGATGTTAGATGGTCCTGCCAGGATATGGTTCAATAACTTGCGAGTAAAGAGCATAAAATGTTGGCTTGATTTTGACGAAGCCTTTGTCACAAATTTCACTAGCACGTATAAGAAGCTGAATCATTCTCAGCAGCTTTCCATGTGCAAGCAAAGGGAGAATGAGACTGACCGAGAGTACCTCATGAGATGGAGTACAATGTGCAATTCATGTGAGGGAGTTGTTGAATCGCAAACCATAACTTGGTTTACCCAGGGTTGCCGACATGGCAACATGCTTTGGAAGAGATTGCAAAGGGAAATGCTAGCCACTTTGGCTAAGACAATAAAGATAGCAGATATGTATGCTTTAGGTGATCCGACTCAGCCGCTGCTTATGTCGGCTGAGCCGAGTAGGGAACATTCGTCTTGTGATGGGGCCTAGTCATCTAGGCGACATGACCGCAATGATTATCATGGCAAGAGGAGAGATGATATGCTGGATTATCGGTACGGGTCCAATCAAGTGGCGGCTGTTGATAGAGATCAGCTGGATGCCGGCAAGAGCCAGTGTTAGAAAAGTAGTGGCCAGTAGTAGGCGCAAAAAGGTGATGTCAAGAAGCAATGGGGTGATCAGAAGAAGCCGTGGCAAGACAAGCCGAAGTACACCTTCGAGATGATGCTTGATCAACCTTGAAGTTTTCATACACCAAACCCAAGGAAGCCAAAAAATCACACGACTCGGTAGTGCCAGGAAAAGGAGAAGGGAACTTATGGGAGAAAACACACAAGCACTGAATGCACCACCGAGATATGATAACTCGGACAAGAGAGAGGTTGTAAATCAAGTGGGTAACCAAGGCAATGAAAAATGCAATGCTGGCCAAGGAGGCCAAAACGAGTACTAAGAGCATCACCAAAGCTATGTGGTATTTGTGATCGAGGCAACAGATAAGCAGAGCCAGCATCGGCGACAGATGGAAGTGAACACTGTTATGCCGGCAGTTCCCAAATTCATGTACTTGTCTGATCATGAGATCACCTGGAGCCTGAAAGATCATACCAAGTTCATGCCGAATCTAGGAGGATATGCCCTAGTGTTGGATCCAACATTCATCGGGCCTGACATAAATGTCAATTCCACCAAAGTTCTCATTGATGATGGGAGAAGCATCAACATACTGTACCAGGATACTATGCTGAAGATGGCCATTAAGGAGAACATGCTTGAGACAACCAATACTACATTTCATGGCATTGTGCCAGGACTATCATGTGAGCCAATGGGCAAAATCAGGATTGATGTTCTATTCGACACTAGGGAAAACTGTTAGACCGAGAACCTGTTATTCGAGGTAGTAGATCTCACCAGTTCTTATCATGCTTTGCTCGACAGGCCAACATTGGCAAAGTTTATGGCATACACTCACATCAGTTACCTCGAGATGAAGATGCCTGGCCCAAATGGTGTCATCAGCTCTCCATGGAGTGTGCCTCGGCTGGTTCCTATCTGGTCGAGTCATTGGTCATTGCCCAGGAGAAGAAGCGGATTCACGATGCAGTAGCTCTGGCACAGTCGGCTCAGCTTGTCTTGCCGGGTATGAGTAACCCACATGGCAGTGTGGCCTTTCAGGCAATAAAGGAGACCAAGAAGATCCAGATTGATGCTGAGTTCCCGGAGCGTACCGTCATTATCAATGCTGGCTTAACTGAAAAATAAGAAAGCGAGGTCGTCAACTTCCTCCATGAGAATGAGTACATTTTTATATGGTTGAACCAAGACCTTCCAGGCATGCCAAGGGAGTTGGTCGAGCACTCATTGCATGTTAGGTCGGACGCGAGAACGGTGAAGCAACCTCTCCGCTGCTTCGCTGAAGACAAGAGAAAGACCATTGGGGACGAGATAGCTCGGCTACTCGTAGTCGGCTTCATCATGGAAGTGCTGCATTCAGACTGGTTATCGAATCCAGTCCTGGTAGAGAAGAAGAAATATGATCTGAATGTCATTGTAGTTTGGCAAATGTGTATTGATTACACGAACTTGAACAAGGTGTGTCCTAAAGATCCTTTCCCACTACCTCGGATCGATCAAGTGATCGACTCCACTGCTAGGTGTAAAAACTGTTATCATTTGTAAATGCTTATTCTGTTTTCCACCAGATACCTTTGAACCTGGCGGATCAAATAAATACGGCCTTTATTACCCCGTACGAGGCTTATTTCTATCGTACTATGCCATTTCGTTTGACAAATGCAGGTGCCATGTATCAAAGATGCATGTAGAAATGTTTACATGATCAAATTGGGAAAAATGTGCAGGTGTATCTTGATGATGTAGTCATTAAAACTAAGGAGAGTCATACTCTCTTGGATGATATTAGAGAAACATTTGCAAACCTGAGAAGATTCAGGATGAAACTGAACCTGGCCAAATGCACATTTGGTGTACCGGCTAGTAAGGGAGGTTTGGAGGAGTAGCATGTTTGGGTGAAGTCATTTTCTACCATGACACCATCGAATATATTATTCTCAATCCACTTCGGCACTATGTCGCCCCGAGAAAAACCCAAATTGAAGTTCGTGAGATCCAAGAGCCAAAATGTGAAGCAAAAACCTGATATTGATCAATACGAGAATGAATAACTTACAAATCCTCCACCGATCTGAGAGTCCATCGTCTTCGTGTCGCCGATAGGGGGCCTCCACAATCAATGTTGTCGCCACTGCCTAGGTTTTTCCTAAGATGAGTATTATGGAGTGGGGTTGCGCAAGATGTGGAGTGCACTATTTACAAGGAAAGGCTGAGTTGTCATTAATAAGTGGCAGTTCATCTGTCCATGTACCATGGTGTAATTATGTCTCGGTGCCATGTCGGCCACGGCGTATACGTGGTTGCCACGTAAAAATTATGCCATGAATGCTCATCCACCACGTAAATAACTTTTGCAATTACTTTTTGCCAGTGCCGCCCAAAAAAGTGCGCCGCGCGTGGGGGTTATTTTCGTAGTGCATCTCACAAAAGGAATTTGATTCCCCATACATTCCATCGTGGAACTTGTTACCCTTTAGTTCTTGGGACCCTAGACGGAAATGGTTGTCCTCGAAGCTCAATTTTGGTGGTGTAAAACTTTGTGATCGGTCGAGAGTCCCTAATTAAGTTGTAGATATTACCCAAAACTTGTTTGTAAAGGTTTTGGTCGCCTCTTTCAAGGCCACCACTTAGTGGATCATTTGCTAGCATTTATGGTATGACCACGAGGAGAATAAGGTGCGTCTTTGGGGCATTCACGTACTTCGTATCGTCACACATCTCCAACAAATACGTACTTTCCCTTAAAATAAAGAAACTTCAGGAATGCATCATGATCTCCACCATTGCGGTTACTTTTATCCTTTACTTGTATCGTTAAATTGCTTTGTGATTGCTTTTCATATAAGTTGTCAATCTAGTTGCATATCTTGAAAACTACTTTCTTGTCAAAGCCTTAAAATTGAAAAAGAGATTACAAATTTATAAGCATCTATCCAGCTTCCTCTAGCCGCCTATACAGATCCTTTCAGAAACCATGATGTAGGGCTATTACACATCTCATGGCCTAAAACCTAGATAAAACCGCGTCTCCAAAATGTCTGAATCCCCTTACGAGGTAGACAAATTATATCACCTGACTCTCTAGATTGTACGTATACGCAAGGTTACAAGATTGTTCACCGATGAGTCATCGACATGCGGAAAGATTTCAACCCCATCTTATTTCTACATTTTCTTAAGTACATAATAAAAAGAGATAAGAGTCTCAATGGAGAAATAAGATGAGGTTAGTGAATGGAGGGAGTATTTATGACGAGACCATTCCGAAAGATCACCTCTAATATTGTAGAGAAATTTGTTTACATTTAAATTTTTGTATGATTCTACAATATATGATAGTTTACATACTATTTTGGAGACTACATGCCATAATTAAAAATCATTAAAGATAATATAACAAACTAAAAAACTAAAACAAGCATGAACAAAGCATCCTACTAGTAAAAACTAAAGTTCCATCAAGGCTCGTTGAGATCATCACCTCTTGCTTTATCCCACGCATCTCAATGTTTGCGCAAAGATCATTTGAAAAATAGCATAAAGTCACACTTGCACAAGGTAGAATGACATCGTCAACTAAAAAAACCGCATGTTGAAAACCTAAAACTTGTTGAAGGGAAAATGCCAAGATATCACACATTGTGTCTGCAATGAAGCGTGTCGGATCGCTGTTAGTCTTTGAATAATCAGGAAAAAAGCATCCATGGATACAAAACATGAGAACCACAAATAAAAGTAAAATTACATGAGTTGCTCCTATCAGCACCAAATCAGGTTGAAACTCCGGCTGATAACCCGCCAGATACACCCGCAAAAAAAAGATAACCCACCGGATACAGATTAGTCAATCTTTATAATTAAATTAGCCAATGAAAACACATTTAATATTCAATAAATGAAAATTAAACTACGAGAATGATAGGAGATTTCTCGACCGTTGCATCTGGTTCCTGTTATCCAATATCGCCATCATGCAGAAAACCATCAAGGTAAACACCAGCTAATTTTTTTTAAATAATACATTTTTAATGAATTTCACGAATATTACGCTGATTAAGGAATTTACGGGAGTAGAGCACTGTCGTTTTTTCGAAAAACGACTCGGGCTCGTCGTCTTTTGAGGACACGACACATCGCCGCCGTCTTTTGAGGCGCCGAAAGCAGCGCCTTGGCCCCACCCTGCCGGCCTGCAGCGCGACACGTGAAAAGACGACCTAGCCCGAACGACGAGCCCGCGTCGTTGTTCCGTTGGACGACCTGCCGCGTCGTTGTTCGGTGGAACGACGAGCTCGCTCATAATACACGCGCGCTGCGCCCAGCCCCGCGCACGCCTCCTTCTTCCTCTCCCTCTGCTGCCTCCCAACCCCTACTAGCTCATCTCCCTGCTGCTTCTTCTCCCATGGAGCTTCTCCCATTTGCTGCCACACTTTGCTCCGTTTTACACTAAATTTGCTGCTGAAGCTAGTAGATTCCCGATCTACTTGTGGGATAGTCTGGTGTAGCGATTTGAGACATTTTCGTGGAGGATTTTCTTGGAGTTCTTGAGGTGCAATGGCTATGGTGGAGTCTGGGGCGGGGGCTTGAGGCAGCTGCACGGTGGAGTCTCGGGCTGGGGCTTGAGGCAGCTGCACGGTTGAGTGGAGGCAGTTGCACGGTAGGATTTCACACGCTTCAAGAGTAAACCCTAAGTTCTTGCTAACTACAGTCATTTGTGTTTGTTTATCTTCTCGGTAGTTATGGATGTTGTATGTTAGCGCTCCGCAATGAACTGCTAGATTATAAGTATATTTGTGAGTTATCCCAGATTATTCGGCTATAGGATTATAATTATATTTGCGGGCTATGCTAGATTATTCGGCTATAGGAATATTAGTATATTTTTTTGCTAAAATCTGCCACTGTACGGGCATTTGACAAATTGTGGTATTTTTTTAAGCTAGAAGTTATGTCCAATAATGTATTTTTTAGGTTCTACTATGGTGACGGTGTCGTCAAAACAAACCAGCATGGAGTTGATTTGAGCGATTTTAATTGTATTGATGAAGTGCTCTAGGATCCTGAAACCATCCCCATTATTGAGTTGAAAGATTGGTTATGTGCTCGTTTAGGGCTCCCTCCCACCCATACTGTCGGTGTGCATGTATTATGGACAAAGTCAAGGATTAAACCTGATTTTTTTAGACCGATAGAAGAGCAAGCTAAATGGGTCAAATGGGTGAAAGCCTGTCTGCATAGGGTAGTTAACCCTAGTGTCTTAGTGCTTCCTGTGGCGAAAGAGCCTGTCTATGATCAGGGCCAGAGTAGTCAGACACACCATGCTGGTGGTGGTTATGATCATGAGCAGAGCAGTCAAGCCGAAGACGGAGGTGGTGGTGGCTACTATGATTAGCAGAGCAGTCAAGGCCAAGATGGCGGTGGTGATTATTAACCTGGGCAGAGTAGTTATGCACACACCGATGGAGGTAGTTATGAACCTGGTCAGAGTAGTTTTGCACACACTGGACATGAATCAGCTGAAGGTAGTCAAGGGACAGGAGAAGATATTTTCAGTGGTGAGGTCGATGAGGACAAGATACACGGCGGTTGGTTGCAAGATCAGATGGAAGCCGAAGATTCAGAAGGGTACAATGATAGCTCTTATGATTCCGCTGAGTCTTATCAAGAGGACCAACCTATTCCGGCATCATGGAATCAAGACCACACAGCAGCAATGAATGTGAACGAAGGGCATGATTCCTCGTGGCACTATCATGCCAGCAACATCTCCATTGGTGCATTATATCCTAGCAAGAGGCATCTACAGGAAGCAATCGTTGAGTGGGCATTGTCCACGCAGCGGGTTTTCAAAACAAAGGTGTCATCCCAGCAATATTTGACTTTGGTTTGCGAGGTAGCTGGGTGTCCTGCCAGGGTCCATGCCCATGTTCCTCGATATGGCACCAACTGGAAGGTTAGCGATGTTGTGCAGCACACATGTCAACTTGACAATGTCCTGCAAGACCATCGTAATATCACGTCAACCCTCCTGGCTAGACTGTTATACACTGAGATAGTGGAGACGAAAGCCATGGTGGTGAAAGCTATCATCAACAAAGTTGCTGTCAGATGTCGCTACAATATATCTTACGGAAAGGCTTGGAGGACTAAGCAGAGGGCACTAGAGACAAGATTTGGTTCGTTTCGAGATGGATACGACTGTGATGTTCGGATGCTCCAGACACTGCAGGCTAGGAATCCAGGCACATACCTCGACATCCAACACTTAACATTGCTTCAAGAACCCAATTTGAGGGTGCTTCATCGAGTGTTCTTATCATTTGCTATTTGCATAGAAGCTTTCACTGACTGTCGACCAGTCATTTGTGTAGATGGAACATTTCTCACTGGCAAGTACAGGGGCCAGATCTTGACTGCCATAGGTCAAGACAGGAACAATCAAGTTGTTCCACTTGCATTTGCTTTCGTGGAGAGCGAGAACATTGAGAGTTGGGTATGGTTTTTCAGGCAGCTGAAGATAGCAGTTGTGAGGGATGTACCGAATGTATGCGTCCTACATGACAGGCATCTGGGTATACTCAGTGTGATAAGGAAGCTGACTTAGCCTGCTCCAGATGAACCAACTCCATGGCTAGACATGCAGAGTCGTTGGTGCATGCGGCATCTAGGGGCTAACTTTTTCTCGCAGTTCAGGAACAAGGCCCTGATGAACCTATTCAAGAAGCTTTGCAAGCAGAACCAGGAGTGGAAGTATATCAAGTATCGGGCCTATCTAGATGAGTTCACAAAAAAAACATGTTAGGCAGAGGAGAGCAGCTAGAGCAGCAGCTGTGGCGGCTCATGCGGCCGCGGTAGCTGCACAGACAGTAGCTGGAGCAGCACCACCCGAAGAAGAACCAATTGCTCTTTGCGATTTGCCGGGATTTGACCAACCTGGTACTAGGAGGAGGCCTAGCAGATGGATTAAGAATTTTCAGGAATGGATAGAGCACGAGCCTGTGGAGAGGTGGTCTCTGTTGCACGACACTCATGGTGCTAGGTTTGGCGTCATGACTACAAACCTTGTCAAAACTTACAACTTCGTCTTGAGAGGAAGCAGGGCTCTGCATTAATAGCTGTTGTTGAGTGTACTTTCACCGGAACATTGAAGTACTTCAGAGACAGACTTCAACTTGCTCAGATGCATATCATCAACAACCCAAACACGAGGTACTGTTCAAAGATAATGGATTACATGAATGCCAAAATGGAAAAGGCTCGGTCTATGCACGTCGTCGCCATCGGTAATCAAGAACGAAGATTTGAGGTTCGCCTCCCTTCCAACGGGATCGGATCTGGAGAAGAGGTAAAGACACAAGAGGTGAGGATAGGCAATGAGGCTTGGCCGACGTGTGAGTGTACCTGCAATAAACCCAAGCTGCTGCATCTGCCTTGCTCTCATGTACTTGCTGCGTGCGGACGGTTAGGTATGGATGCGAGATCGTTTGTGTCTCCTTATTTTCTTAAGGAGTCGGTGATCAATACATGGACTGGCGAGATGATGGGATATAGAGCATGGGGCAATTTTAACAAAGTAAACCCCGGTGAAAGGATTTACATCCCAGATCCTGAACTAATGCAGACAGGCAGAGGAAGGCGACAATGTGTTCGGATCCGTAATGATATGGATGAATCTGAAGACGGAGGCCCTACTAGACAATGTTTTCTATGTAATCATTTTGGTCATAGAGACACCAATTGCCATATCTTCGGGACTGGAGGAGCGGCTCCTCGTGGACGTGGCAGATGTGGCAGGCGAGGAACAAGAGGCAGAGGAAGAAACTAGTTTTAAATTTGTAATTCATATGGAACCATGTTTTACGTTTGTAATTCGTATGGAACCACGATGCTAAAACTTGTTCTATTAACCAATGCAGATACAGAGGTTCGGGTACCCAGGTGTTCTGATCACTGAGCCACAAATTACGTGCAGCCTTGAGGCGTACTTATTGTGGCTACTTGGGAAGGTGATGTTTACCGAGAACCACGTCTCAACCATCAGTGCACGCCACATCTGCTATGCTAGAGAGATCGCGGAGGTGACGTGCCCGAACGACATCACCCAATGGAGTTGGGGGTCTGCTGTCTTAGCAGCAACGTACCGAGGTATGTGTACGGGCTGTACGCTAACCAAGGAAAAGTCTGACTTGCTAGGATGCCCATTGTTGTTGCAGTTGTGGTCATGGGAGAGGTTCCCTATTGGCCGCCCGGAGGTAGCAAAAAATCAAGCGGTAATCGTCCAGGGAGAGCGCCCCGTTGTATGAGTCTGATATGCTGTTTGACCACGAGAGAATTGACATGCCTACATTCGGTACACATTGGACACGACGCAAGGTAAGTTAAAAGGTTATGTTAATTGCATGGTCCATATTGCACTATGAAGGAAACTAATAACTATTTAATCCAACAATGTCATTTCGCGGGAGAACAAGTAACCCGCTGCTACCCGGCGTTCAGCGAGCAATTCGACACGTTGAAGGAGGAATCAGTGATTTGGGAGCCGTACACCACAGCTGAAGCATTCGCAAGATATCCCGGTGGGTTATCTATTATGTGTCATAGAGATGAGGACTACTGGCTCACTAAATCGAAGATCATCTTCGATTGTCAGGTGGAGGAGATGTCTCAATAGAGGGTCATGAGGCAATTCGGTCTTCGCCAGATGGTAGATCCTCCATGTCTAGAGGCGCCCCTTTCATCGGACGTGCATATGTAAGTTAATATATTATGTATCTATAATTTTAAACCGATTGTGTACTTATAAAATCTAACTGCAGGTACTCTTGGAAGGGTACTAAAAGAAGTGCAAATCAGTGGCTTCAATGGGTTAATACTTATATCAATGGTTGGCAAAATGCAACAGCTGACGTGTGGACCGCTCCTGCGTTTGATACGGAGCTATTCCGTGCATACTTACAGAGGTACATGAGCATGACACGGTTGCGTCCCGTCCACCACGCACATGATGATGAAAGATACCCTAGCCAGTCGACTATGGAGCCCAGACAATCAGCGGTAAATACACTTTTCTTCATAACTATGTTAGGAATCTAGGCATTTTCCCGATTATATTAATCCAGGAATAAATCATGAACATGATGTGGACAAGCTGATACTTGATAATGTAACTATGCAATACTAGGAAAATCCTAGAGACATCTACAGAAATCACTAGTACTATGCACATCAAAATTAGCAGAAGAGGGATAAGCATGTAGTACCCTCCAGTAGGCCAATTGGCTAAAGCAACAGCGGTCGTGGCAGCAGAGGCGGCAGCCTCGTCGGTTGCCCTCTTCTCAGCGGCAGCATGTTCAACAGGGGTAGCCATGGCGATGAAGAAGGCGTTGATGTAGTGGAAGCAGTCGAACGATGGCGAGCAGTCGCGTAGGAGACGCTCCCCAAAAACCTAATCGCCCCTCTCCCGTACAGGATCTCGAGAGGGCGTGGTTTCGGAGGCCTGCTCACCCGTCAGCCGTGTACGCAGCGAACGGGGTGGGATTACCGGAGGCAGCAGTAGTGAGCGGAACGACAAGGGGTGGAGGCAGATGGTTCTGTTATGTATCTCCTAGAGAGGACGACCTCCTCCGTATATAGGCACAGGCCAGGACGGTTCAACGGAAAGAAACGCCCGCAATGAAGGACTGAAACGCCTGTAATAAAGTACTAGTAACGCCAGCACTTAAGACAAAACGTTAACCCTAGCACTTAAGACAAAACGTTTAAGCCTCATTAGCATTTCAGTTACAACCGTTTGTATCCCGTTTCCGTGCGACAAAAAGAACACATCGGATCGGCGAGATTCCCGCAACCCGCAACCCGCGGCGCGCGCGTCGTGACGAGGCAAGGCGTGGCGTGGCGTGGCGTGGCGTGGCGTGGCGTGGCGTGGCGTGGCGTGGCGTGGCGAGGCGGGCGTGCGTGCGTCGGAGGAGGAGCGCGCGTGTGGAGCTCCTCTTCTTCTTCTCACACCACATGCAAATGGTAGAAGAGCTCACCTTATATGTTGGTGCTCATCTCTCTCCACTAGCAATGTGGGACTAAACTCTCCCCACTTGCCTTGCCAAGCATGAATGGGCCCTTAGGGATTTTTCAGAAATTGTTAGATGGGCCTAGAGCCCACCCTATATTTCAACAATCCCCCACCAGATCCCTAAGGCCCATGGTATTGTCCTCTGTTCCCAACACTGTTTTGATATACCGGCATTTTCAGTGGAGACATGTTAGGGTTGAACATCCACCTAGAACAAATATCTACACTCCTTTACAACTGAGCAATGGACTATGCCTTGAATTGTCAGTTTGGCGTAAAGGAGTTTCACTAAAAGTCTTACCAGTACTAGGCTGCCGAAGGATGACCCCTCGGGTGGAGCATATTAGTCATACTCGTGGCCTATTCATGAGCTTACTAGAGATCACCCCAATCTCATAGACTGTGACCAGCAGTCGGGCTCACATAGGTGTGTTCCTCCAAAGATCGCTCTGTAGGATAGCATCTTGCTTATAGAAGCTTTGGAACACATTAAGACAAAAGTCAACCTGCCATACAGTTTCTGAGAGTATTGTATATCCAGCGGAGTGGGTTAGTAAACTACTCTCCTCAGTTAACCACTAGCTTGTTTTCCCAGATCCTACTTCACGGGATCTCCGATCACATAGGTTGGGTTACTACCATGGCAACTCATGTGGGTCTCATTCCCATCTCCCTCGATGCATTTTCTATCACAACACGTGATAGCCCTTTAGTAAAGGGATCTGCCAGATTCTTAGCCGACTGGATATAATCCAATGCAATCACTCCGGAGTTTCTTAAAGTTCTGACAGCTTTTAATCTCATTCTTATGTGTTTGTTGGACTGCTTGTTGTTCTTTGAACTTTTTACCTTGACAATTACAGTTTGATTGTCACAGTTCATAAGAATAGCTGGTGCTGGCTTTTCAACCACTGGCAGGTCCATCAAAAGATCTCGAAGCCATCTTGCTTCGACACCAGATGTGTCTAATGCTGTTAATTCTGCTTCCATTGTTGATCTAGTTAGGATCGTTTGCTTGCAAGACTTCCAGGAAACAGCACCACCTCCAAGGGTAAACACATACCCTGTCGTGGCTTTCATCTCATCAGCATCAGAGATCCAATTCGCATCACAATACCCTTCAAGTACTGACGGTTGCCCGGTATAGTGAAGTCCGTAGTTCATAGTACCTTTCAGATAGCGCATAAATTCTTTCAACAACACGCCAATGATCATCACCCGGATTAGAAACAAACCGGCTCAGTTTGCACACAGCAAACGTGATGTCAGGCCTTGTAGCGCTAGCTAGATACATGAGTGAACCAATGATCTGAGAATATCTCAGTTGATCCTTACCTATGCCTTCAAATTTTCGGATTCGCACACTAGGATCATATGGTGTTGGAGAAATTTTGCAGTCCGAATATCCAAAACGACTCAAAACTTTTTCAACATAATGGGATTGCAGAAGCGTAATCCCACCCTCATTATCTCTCAGTAGCTTAATGTTTAAGATAACATCAGCCACACCAAGATCCTTCATCTCAAAATTCTGAGATAGAAATGACTTAACCTCCTCGATGACTTGGAGGTTTGTCCCAAGTATCAGTATGTCGTCGACATACAAGCACAGTATAACTCCTTGGCCCCCACCATAGCGATAGTATACACATTTGTCGGCTTCATTAGCAACAAAGCCGGCAGATGTTAAAGTTATGTTGAACTTCTCATGCCATTGCTTAGGTGCTTGTTTCAGGCCATATAAAGATTTCAGTAACTTACACACTTTTCCTTCCTGGCCATCTATCACAAAACCATCGGGCTGTTGCATATAGATCCGTCTAGCTCTCCGTTCAGAAAAGCCGTCTTAACATCCATCTGGTGGACAAGAAGACAATGCGAGGCCGCCAACGAGAGTAACACTCGAATGGTGGTCAGTCTGGCCACAGGCGAATAAGTAGAAAAGAAATCTTCCTCTTCTTTCTGGGAATAACCCTTAGCCACAAGTCTAGCCTTGTACTTTTCAATAGTACCATCCGGCCTAAGTTTCTTTTTAAACACCCACTTACATCCCAGTGGTTTACAGCCATAGGGACGGTCAGTGATTTCCCATGTTCCGTTAGCCATGATGGAATCCATCTCACTACAGACCGCTTCTTTCCAATAGTCAGCATCTGGAGATGCATAGGCTTCCGAAATGGAAGTGGGAGTATCATCCACGAGGTATACGAGGAAATCATCACCAAAGGACTTTGTAGTCCTTTGTCTCTTGCCCCTACCAAGGGTTTCCTCGTTGTCCTCCTCAGGATTTTCATCAGGTGTTTCTTCATAATATTCCATTGGAATGGCAGGCTCAGGAGTCTCTTTTGATTCCTGTCTAGAAGTGCTTGGCATATCTCTCATAGGAAAAATATCCTCAAAGAATGTGGCATCTTTAGACTCTATAATCGTACCGACCTCCACATCAGGTACCTCAGATTTCACTACTAGAAATCTATAGCCGACGCTTTTCTTAGCGTAACCCAAATTAACACAATCCACAGTCTTTGGTCCAAGCTTACGCTTTTTGGGGATCGACACATTGACTTTCGCCAAACAGCCCCATGTACGTAAGTATGAGAGTGTTGTTCTTCTCTTCTCCCATTGCTCATAGGGAGTAATCTCATTATATTTTGTCAGAACTTTATTCAGGACATGACATGATGTCAATATAGCCTCCCCCCACCATGCCTTGGATAAACCCGATGTATCTAACATGGCGTTAACCAAATCTGTTAGAGTACAGTTTTTCCGTTCGGCAACCCCATTTGACTGAGGTGAATAGGGAGGCGTCCTCTCATGAATAATACCATGTTCCGCACAAAACGAATCAAACTCATTAGAGAAATACTCTCCACCATGATCTGACCGGATTCGTTTAATCTTCTTTTCAAGTTGATTCTCAACCTCTGCTTTATAGATTTTAAGGTAGTGTAGAGCCTCACTTTTAGTGTTTAATATATATACATAGCAAAACCTAGTGGAATCATCTATTAGTGTCATGAAGTATCTTTTTGCAGCTTTAGTCAACACACCATTCATCTCACACAGATCAGAATGTATGAGTTCTAACGGTGCCAAGTGTCTCTCCTCCGCAGCTTTATGGGGTTTGCGAGGTTGTTTTGCTTGCACACACGAATGGCACTTAGAACCTTTGGCTAAAGTGAAACTCGGAATTAAATTCAGTTTTGCTAACCGCGTCATAGAACCGAAACCAATGTGACAAAGACGTGAATGCCAGACTTCTGTTTCATTAACATTCGAATGAATATTGTTCACGACTTTATTACAAAAATCCGCAAGGGAAAAGTGGAACAGACCTCCACATTCATAACCTTTTCCAACAAACAGTCCATATTTCGTAACAACTACTTTATTAGACTCAAATACCAACTTAAAACCTTCTCTGTAGAGAAGGGAGCCACTAACGAGGTTCTTCTTGATGGCGGGGACATGCTGCACATTCTTGAGCTGCACGATCCTTCCTGAAGTAAACTTCAGATCGACCGTGCCAACACCATGAACAGAAGCAGTCGCGCCGTTCCCCATCAGTACGGAGCCTTTCCCCGTGACCTGATAAGAAGAAAACAATGAGATGTCAGCACACACATGAATATTTGCACCTGTGTCAATCCACCAATCGGTAGACTAGCTAACTGAAAATATAGTAAATAGATTACCGTACCTAGATGCCCCACTTTCATTGTTGCTCATGATCATGTTGGCAGTCTTAGAGTCCTTCCCTGGCTTCTTGAACTTGTGTGGGCACTTGTTAGCCCAGTGTTCCTCCGAACCACAAGTGAAACAGCCACTCTTCTTCTTATCCTTCTTGAAGGTCTTGTTACCCTTCTTCTTGAAGTCGGTATTCTGTTGGACACCCATCTTCCCTTTGGACTTGTTGGAGTTGAAGTTCTTTTGTACCACATTGGCAACTGAAATCCCTTCTCCTTTTCCATGCGAGTCCTTTGCCCTGGAATTCTGCTCAACACTCAGATGGCCGATGACATCCTCTACTGAGAATTCACACCTCTGATGTTTCAGAGTGGTGGCAAAGTTCCTCCAGGAATTTGGGAGCTTAGCGATTATGCATCCCGCGACAAATTTGCCCGGTAACTCGCACTTCAGGAGCTCAAGCTCCTTTGCGATGCATTGTATTTCATGAGCCTGTTCCAATACAGAACGGTTTTCAACCATTTTGTAATCGTGGAACTGCTCAATGATATACATCTCGCTCCCAGCATCAGTTGCACCGAATTTGGATTCGAGTGCCTCCCACAAGTCCTTGGCGACCCGCACATGTAAATATGCATCAACCAACTTATCTCCAATCACGCTCAGAACGGCTCCAACAAAGACGACGGTGGCCTCCGTAAACGCCTTCTCCTGATCAGGAGCAATCGTTCCAGTGGGAGTGACACCGGTGACCTAGAACACGTTCATCGCCGTGAGCCATAAGGTGGTTTTGGTCTGCCAACGCTTAAAGTACGTCCCCGTAAACGGGGCAGGTTTTAGTGCAGCAGCAAAACCTTGAATCGAAAAATGCCTACACATATTAGGTTTTTGGATTGTTAGGAATCTAGGCATTTTCCTGATTATATTAATCCAGGAAGAAATCATGAACATGATGTGGACACGCTGATACTTGATTATGTAACTATGCAATACTAGGCAAATCGTAGAGACATCTACAGAAATCACTAGTACTATGCACATCAAAATTAGCAGAAGAGGGATAAGCATGTAGTACCCTCCAGTAGGCCCATTGGCCGAAGCAGCAGCGGTCGTGGCAGCAGAGGCGGCAGCCTCGTCGGTTGCCCTCTTCTCAGCAGCAACATGTTCAATGGTGGTAACCATGGCGATGAAGAAGGCGTTGATGTAGTGGAAGCAGTCGAACGATGGCGACCATTTACGTAGGAGACGCTCCCCAAAAACCTAATCGCCCCTCTCCCGTACAGGATCTCGAGAGGGCGTGGTTTCGGAGGCCTACTCACCCATCAGCCGTGTACGCAGCGGGCAGGGTGGGATCACCGGAGGCAGCAGTAGTGAGAGGAACGACAAGGGGGGGAGGCAGATGGTTCTGTTCTGTATCTCCCGGAGAGGACGACCTCCTTTGTATATAGGCACAGGCCAGGACGGTTCAACGGAAAGAAACGCCCGCAATGAAGGACTCAAACGCCTGTAATAAAGTACTAGTAACGCCAGCACTTAAGCCTCATTAGCATTTCAGTTACAACCGTTTGTATCCCGTTTTTGTGCGATAAAAAGAACACATCGGCTCGGCGAGATTCCCGCAACCCGCGGCGCACGCGCGTCGTGACGAGGAGAGGCGTGGCGGGCGTGTGTGCGTCGGAGGAGGAGCGCGCGTGTGGAGCTCCTCTTCTTCTTCTCACACCACATGCAAATGGTAGAAGAGCTCACCTTATATGTTGGTGCTCATCTCTCTCCACTAGCAATGTGGGACTAAACTTCCCCCACTTGCCTTGCCAAGCATGAATGGGCCCTTAGGGATTTTTCAGAAATTGTTAGATGGGCCTAGAGCCCACCCTATATTTCAACAATCCCCCACCAGATCCCTAAGGCCCATGGTATTGTCCTCTGTTCCCAACACTGTTTTGATATACCGGCATTTTCAGTGGAGACATGTTAGGGTTGAACATCCACCTAGAACAAATATCTACACTCCTTTACAACTGAGCAATGGACTATGCCTTGAATTGTCAGTTTGGCGTAAAGGAGTTTCACTAAAAGTCTTACCAGTACTAGGCTGCCGAAGGATGACCCCTCGGGTGGAGCATATTAGTCATACTCGTGGCCTATTCATGAGCTTACTAGAGATCACCCCAATCTCATAGACTGTGACCAGCAGTCGGGCTCACATAGGTGTGTTCCTCCAAAGATCGCTCTGTAGGATAGCATCTTGCTTATAGAAGCTTTGGAACACATTAAGACAAAAGTCAACCTGCCATACAGTTTCTGAGAGTATTGTATATCCAGCGGAGTGGGTTAGTAAACTACTCTCCTCAGTTAACCACTAGCTTGTTTTCCCAGATCCTACTTCACGGGATCTCCGATCACATAGGTTGGGTTACTACCATGGCAACTCATGTGGGTCTCATTCCCATCTCCCTCGATGCATTTTCTATCACAACACGTGATAGCCCTTTAGTAAAGGGATCTGCCAGATTCTTAGCCGACTGGATATAATCCAATGCAATCACTCCGGAGTTTCTTAAAGTTCTGACAGCTTTTAATCTCATTCTTATGTGTTTGTTGGACTGCTTGTTGTTCTTTGAACTTTTTACCTTGACAATTACAGTTTGATTGTCACAGTTCATAAGAATAGCTGGTGCTGGCTTTTCAACCACTGGCAGGTCCATCAAAAGATCTCGAAGCCATCTTGCTTCGACACCAGATGTGTCTAATGCTGTTAATTCTGCTTCCATTGTTGATCTAGTTAGGATCGTTTGCTTGCAAGACTTCCAGGAAACAGCACCACCTCCAAGGGTAAACACATACCCTGTCGTGGCTTTCATCTCATCAGCATCAGAGATCCAATTCGCATCACAATACCCTTCAAGTACTGACGGTTGCCCGGTATAGTGAAGTCCGTAGTTCATAGTACCTTTCAGATAGCGCATAAATTCTTTCAACAACACGCCAATGATCATCACCCGGATTAGAAACAAACCGGCTCAGTTTGCACACAGCAAACGTGATGTCAGGCCTTGTAGCGCTAGCTAGATACATGAGTGAACCAATGATCTGAGAATATCTCAGTTGATCCTTACCTATGCCTTCAAATTTTCGGATTCGCACACTAGGATCATATGGTGTTGGAGAAATTTTGCAGTCCGAATATCCAAAACGACTCAAAACTTTTTCAACATAATGGGATTGCAGAAGCGTAATCCCACCCTCATTATCTCTCAGTAGCTTAATGTTTAAGATAACATCAGCCACACCAAGATCCTTCATCTCAAAATTCTGAGATAGAAATGACTTAACCTCCTCGATGACTTGGAGGTTTGTCCCAAGTATCAGTATGTCGTCGACATACAAGCACAGTATAACTCCTTGGCCCCCACCATAGCGATAGTATACACATTTGTCGGCTTCATTAGCAACAAAGCCGGCAGATGTTAAAGTTATGTTGAACTTCTCATGCCATTGCTTAGGTGCTTGTTTCAGGCCATATAAAGATTTCAGTAACTTACACACTTTTCCTTCCTGGCCATCTATCACAAAACCATCGGGCTGTTGCATATAGATCCGTCTAGCTCTCCGTTCAGAAAAGCCGTCTTAACATCCATCTGGTGGACAAGAAGACAATGCGAGGCCGCCAACGAGAGTAACACTCGAATGGTGGTCAGTCTGGCCACAGGCGAATAAGTAGAAAAGAAATCTTCCTCTTCTTTCTGGGAATAACCCTTAGCCACAAGTCTAGCCTTGTACTTTTCAATAGTACCATCCGGCCTAAGTTTCTTTTTAAACACCCACTTACATCCCAGTGGTTTACAGCCATAGGGACGGTCAGTGATTTCCCATGTTCCGTTAGCCATGATGGAATCCATCTCACTACAGACCGCTTCTTTCCAATAGTCAGCATCTGGAGATGCATAGGCTTCCGAAATGGAAGTGGGAGTATCATCCACGAGGTATACGAGGAAATCATCACCAAAGGACTTTGTAGTCCTTTGTCTCTTGCCCCTACCAAGGGTTTCCTCGTTGTCCTCCTCAGGATTTTCATCAGGTGTTTCTTCATAATATTCCATTGGAATGGCAGGCTCAGGAGTCTCTTTTGATTCCTGTCTAGAAGTGCTTGGCATATCTCTCATAGGAAAAATATCCTCAAAGAATGTGGCATCTTTAGACTCTATAATCGTACCGACCTCCACATCAGGTACCTCAGATTTCACTACTAGAAATCTATAGCCGACGCTTTTCTTAGCGTAACCCAAATTAACACAATCCACAGTCTTTGGTCCAAGCTTACGCTTTTTGGGGATCGACACATTGACTTTCGCCAAACAGCCCCATGTACGTAAGTATGAGAGTGTTGTTCTTCTCTTCTCCCATTGCTCATAGGGAGTAATCTCATTATATTTTGTCAGAACTTTATTCAGGACATGACATGATGTCAATATAGCCTCCCCCCACCATGCCTTGGATAAACCCGATGTATCTAACATGGCGTTAACCAAATCTGTTAGAGTACAGTTTTTCCGTTCGGCAACCCCATTTGACTGAGGTGAATAGGGAGGCGTCCTCTCATGAATAATACCATGTTCCGCACAAAACGAATCAAACTCATTAGAGAAATACTCTCCACCATGATCTGACCGGATTCGTTTAATCTTCTTTTCAAGTTGATTCTCAACCTCTGCTTTATAGATTTTAAGGTAGTGTAGAGCCTCACTTTTAGTGTTTAATATATATACATAGCAAAACCTAGTGGAATCATCTATTAGTGTCATGAAGTATCTTTTTGCAGCTTTAGTCAACACACCATTCATCTCACACAGATCAGAATGTATGAGTTCTAACGGTGCCAAGTGTCTCTCCTCCGCAGCTTTATGGGGTTTGCGAGGTTGTTTTGCTTGCACACACGAATGGCACTTAGAACCTTTGGCTAAAGTGAAACTCGGAATTAAATTCAGTTTTGCTAACCGCGTCATAGAACCGAAACCAATGTGACAAAGACGTGAATGCCAGACTTCTGTTTCATTAACATTCGAATGAATATTGTTCACGACTTTATTACAAAAATCCGCAAGGGAAAAGTGGAACAGACCTCCACATTCATAACCTTTTCCAACAAACAGTCCATATTTCGTAACAACTACTTTATTAGACTCAAATACCAACTTAAAACCTTCTCTGTAGAGAAGGGAGCCACTAACGAGGTTCTTCTTGATGGCGGGGACATGCTGCACATTCTTGAGCTGCACGATCCTTCCTGAAGTAAACTTCAGATCGACCGTGCCAACACCATGAACAGAAGCAGTCGCGCCGTTCCCCATCAGTACGGAGCCTTTCCCCGTGACCTGATAAGAAGAAAACAATGAGATGTCAGCACACACATGAATATTTGCACCTGTGTCAATCCACCAATCGGTAGACTAGCTAACTGAAAATATAGTAAATAGATTACCGTACCTAGATGCCCCACTTTCATTGTTGCTCATGATCATGTTGGCAGTCTTAGAGTCCTTCCCTGGCTTCTTGAACTTGTGTGGGCACTTGTTAGCCCAGTGTTCCTCCGAACCACAAGTGAAACAGCCACTCTTCTTCTTATCCTTCTTGAAGGTCTTGTTACCCTTCTTCTTGAAGTCGGTATTCTGTTGGACACCCATCTTCCCTTTGGACTTGTTGGAGTTGAAGTTCTTTTGTACCACATTGGCAACTGAAATCCCTTCTCCTTTTCCATGCGAGTCCTTTGCCCTGGAATTCTGCTCAACACTCAGATGGCCGATGACATCCTCTACTGAGAATTCACACCTCTGATGTTTCAGAGTGGTGGCAAAGTTCCTCCAGGAATTTGGGAGCTTAGCGATTATGCATCCCGCGACAAATTTGCCCGGTAACTCGCACTTCAGGAGCTCAAGCTCCTTTGCGATGCATTGTATTTCATGAGCCTGTTCCAATACAGAACGGTTTTCAACCATTTTGTAATCGTGGAACTGCTCAATGATATACATCTCGCTCCCAGCATCAGTTGCACCGAATTTGGATTCGAGTGCCTCCCACAAGTCCTTGGCGACCCGCACATGTAAATATGCATCAACCAACTTATCTCCAATCACGCTCAGAACGGCTCCAACAAAGACGACGGTGGCCTCCGTAAACGCCTTCTCCTGATCAGGAGCAATCGTTCCAGTGGGAGTGACACCGGTGACCTAGAACACGTTCATCGCCGTGAGCCATAAGGTGGTTTTGGTCTGCCAACGCTTAAAGTACGTCCCCGTAAACGGTTCAACGGAAAGAAACACTCGCAATGAAGGACTCAAACGCCTGTAATAAAGTACTAGTAACGCCAGCACTTAAGCCTCATTAGCATTTCAGTTACAACCGTTTGTATCCCGTTTTTGTGCGATAAAAAGAACACATCGGCTCGGCGAGATTCCCGCAACCCGCGGCGCACGCGCGTCGTGACGAGGCGAGGCGTGGCGGGCGTGTGTGCGTCGGAGGAGGAGCGCGCGTGTGGAGCTCCTCTTATTCTTCTCACACCACATGCAAATGATAGAAGAGCTCACCTTATATGTTGGTGCTCATCTCTCTCCACTAGCAATGTGGGACTAAACTTCCCCTACTTGCCTTGCCAAGCATGAATGGGCCCTTAGGGATTTTTCAGAAATTGTTAGATGGGTCTAGAGCCCACCCTATATTTCAACACACTACACCTGGTAGCCTATATAATGTGTACGTATCCACTATACAAATGCAGGCCGATATGACATGGGAGCTACAGAATAAAGTGAATCAGTGGGGACGTTCGCTCTCGTCCGCTCCTCTTCTACTACCACGTCAAGGAGTTCAGTCTTTCGTAAGACGTGTCCAGGAAAGACTATAGAGTATCTATGCGACCATCACGTGCACGAACGTTTTAGACGTCGTTCAGCACCGAGCAGCACAACGTCCACCTCGTCACTCCATGGGGGAGGGCCAGCCGCGTCGCTTCACACAGGCTCGCCCGCCACGTCACTCCATGCAGGAGCGCACCCCGCGTGCGGACCAGACACTGCTCCGAGGCTCACAACAGGAGACACCCACTGCACCTACCCGCCACGGGCCTCGTCCACGGATCTCACAGCAGGAGACACTGAGAGCACCACCCCCAGACCATGCTGGAGGCTCAGCGTGGCAGCAGCAGCAGGAGACACCGAGAGCACCACCCCCAGACCAGGCTGGAGGATCGGCGTGACAGCATCAGCAGCAGTTTACTTTCGACCAGTGGCAGCAGCAGCCGCATCTTACTTTCAACCAGTGGCACCAGTAGCAGCCGCAAGTCCCATTCATGGGCTATCGTCCTGAGGGTACGCATTTTCCTATCTATTTTGGTTACATGTAGTGTATAATCGTTGAGTACTTAATATTTTTACATGGCAGGAGGATATGGAGACCCAAGCATGTCCACAATGGGTTCGTGGGCGACTAATGAGGAGGATCAGCAGACTCATCAGGATCAGGTTGACTGGTTTGGACTGTATCAGACGCAGCAGACTCAGGAGACGCATCAGACTCCACCACCTATCCCCACACAGGATACACAAACGCAGGATGATGGGTCAACTCTACCTCCCCGCAATGTGGTGCCTCCTAGAAGGTACGGATGGACTACACCGACGCCAGGGCAACCTCGTGACCGGTGGCAGTGATATCTATCTATGTATCTGTCTGCGTATCTTTCTATGTATGAGACTTGTATCTTGTATCGGTCTAGTTATCTGTCTATGTATCAGACTTGTATCTTGTATCGGTCTAGTTATCTGTCTATGTATGAGACTTGTATCTTGTATCGGTCTAGTTATCTGTCTATGTATGAGACACATTTTTTATTCGACAAACACTACAGCATAGCTTGCAACACAATTCAACATAACTTGCGGTAAATAAATAAGAGTGCTCTCTATCCCTACGACTATGTCCTTACACTTCAATGATGCCTTCTTCATGGCCTGCTCTTCTTGCCCTTACCCTTCGACGATGACTCGTCTTTACCCTTCTTCTTGGCCTGCCTTTTGTCCCACTCAGCTCTCCACTTAGTCCCAACGGCAGGCGTCATGAATATATCATCTTCATCTTCACTCTCTTCTAGCTTGTCATTGCTCTTCTTGCCCTTACCCTTCGACGATGCCTTGACCGATGATGGCTTGCCCTTACCCTTCGACGATGCCTCGTCTTTACCCTTCTTCTTGGCCTGCCTTTCGTCCCACTCAGCTCTCCACTTAGTCCCAACGGCAGGCGTCATGAATATATCATCTTCATCTTCACTCTCTTCTATCCAAATCCAAGGGAGCGTGATGTTCTGCTGCCTTGCCCCTTCATTAGAGAATCTTTGCTTGCTCCACCTAGCATTGATCCGAAGTAGCTCTTGTCATATCTCCTCTGGAGTCCTCTTTGGCCACCCTTTCCTACGCAATCCCTCACGCAACTCAGTGAGGAGACAATCACTACCAATTAGTTTCTCCAATGGGGCTGGATTGTTGTCTATCGTAAAGTTCCTAGCCAAATGAAATAGGTCGACGGACATGTCTTGCACGAAACTGCGATCGTAGGGAAATATACTGGCTAAAAACGGGGTGGCTGCTGCTTAAACAACTGCGCGAGGAGGGGGTTTTATAGGGTAACATTCTGGCGGGAAAAAATCTGTCGGGAAACATTATGGCGGGAAGCATTTTGGCGGGAAAGATTTTGGCGGAAGATATTTTGGCGGGAAACATTATGGCGGGAAACATTCTAGCGGAAAAAAATCTTGCATGTTGAAATTAAAGATACATCACAACACTCTAACTGAAATGAAGATACATCAAGACACTACCACTGAAAGGAAGTTACATCAAGACACTACAACTAAAATTAAGATACATCGGGACACTACAACAGGAATTAAGATACATCGGTACTGAGACATACGTCTACCTTCCCTGAGTCCAGCGCGGGTACTTCCCGGTCTTGTCCCCACATTCCTCTGCCGCCCGCGCCTCGGCAGCTCTTTCTCTTAATCTCTTCCTTTCCGCCTCACGGGCCTCCTTGCGCACCTCTTCCTGGCGCTCGTAGATTGCATTCTCTTCCTCCCTTCTCTTCCTGTTCAGCTCGCGGTTTCGAGCTTGCTCTGCTCGGAATTCTTTCATTTCTCTCTCCCGTTCGCGGCCTTCCTTTCAGCACGTTCCTCATCAAGAAAGATCTCCCTTGCACGTCGGCTCCTGTCCACAATCTCCTGCACGGCCCAGGCTGGCTGCTCCGTGTCAATCCAATGGTACCACTTGCAAAGTGGAGGAGGTGACTACAAGCAAATCAATGGAATGAATAAAAGAACACATGATAACATGAATGGTTTATATTAACCATGCTCTGGGAACATATCGGAGGCCTCTCGTACGACGAACTTGCTTGCCAGGGCGGGCTTGCGTCGTAGTTGGGACACATGAAAAACTTTATGCCCATGCAGGTGGAGAAATCGATCGACTCCTTGACCTTCGCGAGATGGCCGCACCAACAATGCTCGTGTGTCACCCCTTGCGGCAACCTGGCATCTTTCGTCTTCGTAGGCCTATACTCGGGGTCTGAACATGGCACACTCATGGTGGAAAGGGGAAGGAAATGGGAGAAAACAACGGGAACAAGTGGCGAATATGGAGAGATACCATCTTCGTGCCAGTATTTATAGAGGCAACTAGTAGAAATTGGCGGGAGAGAACAGCGGGAACAAGTGGCGGGAGAGAAACGGCGGGAAGAATTGGCGGGAGAGAAACGGCGCGAAAAATTGGCGGGAGAGAAACAACGGGAAAAAGTGGCGGGAGAGAAACGGCGCGAAAAATTGGCGGGAGAGAAACAGCGGAAAAAAGTGGCGGGACAAATACTGCCGGGAAGAGGTGACGGGAGATAAACGGCGCGATAAACTGTAAAATGCCTGGATTAGCCTAACGTAGTGTGCATGATCCATGCAACCGTCTGCTTTTCAATAACTGACAAGCTGCGTCATCTTTTCAAAAAACGATTTGGGATTGCCAGCCGATCTTGTCAGCCTCTAGTCGTCTTTTCAACCAACGACAAGAGTTGTCGTTTTTTCGCCTAACGCTGGTCGTTTGTTCAAAAAAGACAATGCTCTACTCCCGTAAATTCCTTAATCTGCGTAATATTCGTGAAATTCATTAAAAAATGTATTATTTAAAAAAAATTAGCTAAACACCAGCCGCACAACAATCCGACGGCTGCGACTCCTCGATCCCCCTGATCTGACGGCCCAGATGGGCCAGATGATACATGCATCTCTCTGTCCATCTCCTTCGCTCGCTCTCTCACTTGCACAGCACTGTCGTCGTCCGGTGTGTACCACACCCTCCAAAACGCCAAAAATTTCCCCACTTCTCCACTCCTTTTCCCCTCCCTCCTCCCGAGATCCCATCCATGGCCGCCTCCCGCCCCCGGATCTGGCCCTGAAGGCCGCCATTGCTGGATCCGTTCCGGTGGTATCATCCCCCCTCCGCGCCGGCGCGTCCATGTCTCTTACATGTGCCCCCTTTTATTGAGGCCGCCTGTCCTTTCTCTTTTTTTGGCCGGTGCCTTCATTGGTTCTTGATCCGTCGCATTTGGGCCGTGGAGCTGTCCGAGGGCAAGAAATCGATCCGTTCCCTTCGTCTCCTGCTTACCTTTTGCTGTTGCTGTCGAAATCCCCCTGCCATTGCAATCTCCTGTTGCTGTTGCAAGGTGCGTTTTTTTTTCCACATATTTTCTGTGAGGATCTGCAAGCGCGGATTTCCACGGTCGTTTCTCGGGAGGACGGATTCCCTTATCTCTTCTTTGATTCTGGGGAATTTGATGTGGTATTGGTGCTGCCAAATTCTGCCGCCATGTGGAAGCAATTTATGGGCAAGCTGTCGTGGAAATCGCTGAAATCTGGCGGTGGGGCCGGTGGTGGAGAGGGCTCGCCTAGGGCGAAGTCGCATCCTATGTCTCCAAGGGAAAATGGGGCCTTGGCAAAGCCGCCCTCCTCGCCTACGTCGCCCTCAGGGGTTGCAGGAGGCGAGGGGAAGTCCAGGGAAGATGCGTTCATCCAGAAGGTGAAAATTTGCTGCACGGTGTACGACTTCGCCGACCGGGGCAAGGACTCACCGGAGAAAGAGAGGAAACGGCAGGTCCTGATGTCCCTCGTCGACTGCATTGGCGCTGCCGAGGAGCCCCTCACGGAGGCGATGATGTCGGCATGCGTGCGCATGGTCGGTGTCAACCTCTTCAGGGTCTTCCCGCCCAAGGTCCGATCAGGCACAGCGGGGACATCAGAGACTGAGGAGGACGAGCCCTTCTTCGACCCTTCTTGGTACCACCTGCAAGTTGTGTATGAATTGCTTCTGCGGTTTGTGACCTCACCGTTTGTTGACCCCAAGGTGGCTAGGAAGTACGTGGACAGTTCGTTCATCTCGAAGCTGCTTGACCTGTTTGATTCTGATGATCCGAGAGAGAGGGACTGCTTGAAGACAGTATTGCATAGGATATATGGGAAGTTCATGGGAAATCGACCGTTCATCCGTAAGGCCGTGAGCAATATCTTCTATAGGTTTGTCTCTGAGGCTGATCACCACAATGGGATAGCCGAGCTGTTGGAGGTGTTTGGCAGCGTAATAAGTGGGTTTGCCAAGCCATTGAAGGAGGAGCATAAGTTGTTCCTATGGAAAGCCTTAATTCCGCTTCACAAGCCTAAGACAGTGGGAGTATATCTGCCACAGCTGACGTACTGCATAACCCAATTTATTGAGAAGGAACCAAAGCTTGCAGGAACTGTGATTAGAGGCCTGTTGAAGTACTGGCCAGTTACAAATAGCCAAAAGGAGATGATGTTCTTGGGGGAGTTGGAAGAGGTGCTTGAGTTGATTGATATGGCTGAGTTCCAGAAGTGCATGGTACCATTATTTCGTAGGATTGCGAAATGCCTCAATAGCTCCCACTTTCAGGTAAGTTTCTTCCCCAAGTCATTGATTAATACTTATCCCTAAACTGTGTCCCTGCTGTATGATCTTCCTTTATCTAGCAACAGTTGCTAGAAATGCCAACAAAACAATAAATGCTTGAGAAACATGAGTATAAGAATTTAGCATGAGTCCCCTTTGTAGGAACTTATCATTAACATTGTTTTATGTAATTGCAAAGCTGTATACTGGTCCAGTCTATTGATTATTCTAGATTTTTAGTCGAAGAATCTGCCTGTTCTCTTTCCTTTTCCTTTCACTTTTTTAATCATCTAATGTCACTTGCATGGTCCCCTGCTGCTTCTGTGGCATAGTGATTATTTTTAGATGTTTGATGTGTGGTTAAACTCATTCCTTGTTGGCTAAAGCGGGACCAAACACCTCAGTTGTTGGTTTTAGTGCTATTGGTGGTTTGCACTTTACTTTGGAAGGCTATAGAATATAGACCACTCACATTTAGATATAGACAGGAAATTTAACCGTATTCAATTATATCTTATATCTCGGTGAATGCCAAGTCACAAAAAAGGTTAAATCTTCAATCCAGATGCAGATAACATGAAACTGGGTGAATTAATGTGGTCGAATATCTTGGTATAAGTTTTGGACAATCAGAGCTGTTTGCTATGCTAGCTTGTTATGTCATCTTACCCACCCAAATAAATCAGATGCCTGGGGTTTGAGGAACTTGACAATCAATTAGTAGGTTGAATTCTGCGTTTCATTCCACAGGCATGTATCCCCAATATGTATCCCGTTTTCTTATATCCACCTTTTAGTAACTTTGGTGGCATTGTTCTTAAGCTGATAATAAAACCATAATTGATTAAGAGTGTCATTCAGAATGAAACATCACGGGAGAGAACATCCTGTGATAGCTCAACACTTGCAAGAAAATAAATCAGTGGTTGACTAAAATGGGGCTACAGTAGTTGCTCTGGTGACAACATCGCAAGTTTTTTCATCTTTACATGTAATCCCCCCCACCCCACCCCCCACCCCGTTTCTTAAGCTTATAGTAGAATCATCAATTAATTAAGAGTGTCATTCGGAATGAAACATCGCAGGAGAGAACATCCTATGATTGCTGAACACTTGAAAGAAAACAAATCAATGGTTGACTACTAAAATGGGGCTGTAGCAGTTGCTCTGGCGACAACATCACACGTTTTCTCTCGACAAAAGAGCTAATTTATTTCCTGTCTTGGCAGGTTGCTGAGAGAGCTTTATTCTTGTGGAATAATGAGCATTTGTTCGATATGATCTCCCAAAATCGTCAAGTGATTGTGCCACTTGTATATCCAGCTCTGGAGAGAAATGCCCGATTGCACTGGAACCAATCGGTGCTCAATGTTACGATGAATGTGAGAAAAATGTTCTTCGACATGGACGAGAGATTGCTACTGGCTTGTCAGAGCAACTTCCAAGTCGAAGAAGAAAAGCGAGCAGCCACGGAAGAGCGTCGAAGGCTTATATGGGAGCAACTGGAGCGGAATGCTGACGCCACGTTCCAACCAGCTAACACGAGCTTTCCAGCGACCCCTTCTTCGGCCCATCCGGTAGTTCCCACGGTGACATGACACGGTGTCCAAATATACTCTATCCCACTTGTTCCCTAGCTAGCTAGAAGAAGTTGCTTGCTTCTCTGGGATACAGAAGGCATTTTGTTACCTTTGTAAACCCCACCTTGCCAAAGTCTGTAATTAATAGTTGTTGACAATGGATCTTGATTTTTTTTGCGGCAAATTCTCAGAGTAATGGGTATTGCTTTCTTGGCAAAATCTCGGTTCATTCCACCTTCAGTGTTCTTTGAAGAGTGAACACTGGTGATTTTGTATGTGAGGATTGCAATTTGGCAGCCATTTTTTGTATGTGAGAATTGCATTCTTTCTTTGACAGTGTAATATAATGTCAGATTCACTTGACTGAACAAAATGGCTTCTCTAACAACCTATGCACGTTTATTTTTATAGTTGTCTACTCAATGAGCAATGTGGAGTAGAGTTTATTTTTTTTGCATGGAATGTGGAGTAGAATATATACTGTACAAAAAGCAATATGGAGTAGATGGAGGAAGAAAAGGGAGACGCTGAAATATCATGAATATCCTTTTGAACTGTTGGGCTTAGGTTATCTTCTTGCTTTACCCTTGTGTCTTTTGTGTGCTCATGTCATTTCATGGAAAAGTACATGCCAAGCACATTCTCAATAGAATATGATTTTTCTCCATATAAGAAGCTTTATCGTTCTACTACCTCTGTTTCTAATTACAAGACTTTTTTGAAGACTAAAACAAACGTCTTATAATTTGAATTAGATGTACTCCCTACTAAATTAGCGATACTTATTATGGATCGGAGGGAGTAGTCATTTACACCTAAAGCTAAAATGGTATATCCAACTCTATCCACCTAGTTCTGTAGAGCAAAACACAATCTTCACATGATATTCTTGGAATGTTACTCTAGCTTGAGCTTGAGCTTTTTCTTTAACTACTTGGGCTTGAGCTGACCCCCCTATAAAAGAGGCCACAAGGCATCAACCGTCCATGTCAACTGACCCCTTCCAATCTTCTTCTTCTTCTTCTTGCTTTGCTCTGGGCCTTCTCTTCTCCCTTGATCTTCCATTGAAAACTTGTATATCGTTCTTCTTGTTATCTCCACCGGCCTCTTTTTTTTTTTTAATTTGGTTCCTTTTCTCCTCTCACTTGGGTGCAATCCATGGCACATTAGATCTAGACATGTGAGATTTTTTTTTCTTGTTTAGGGAAAGGATGGATATACAAGTTCCTAGTACCCTATTTCTTGGAGAGCTCTATTATTCACTCTTGTAGTCTAAGAAAACGATTAGTTACTTGTAGTATTCATGTGAGAAAGGGCATTCTTGACTTCAACATGCTTTTTTCCTTCTATCTTATTTTTGTTTTGGTTTTTGACAGAGATGTGTGATTTCCTTCTGCAGCCTGCTCACCGTGTGCTGCTGTTTCTGCTGCTATGAGATCTGCGTGTGCTGCCTCGAGTGCCTCTGCTACTGCAGCTAATGTGAAATTTGCCCCTGATCACCGTGAAGATTTGTGTTTAATAAAAGGTCTTGTGTTTAATTGTATCCGTAATGAACTACTGTGATTAGTATTTGCAATGAAATCTATATGATTTTGTTAAAGGGCAACCACTTCATTCGGTACTCCTCAATTAAATAAGTTGAGTTCTAGTTAACTGAGGAGGTGAACTTACAGGATCCATGAGATAAACTGAGCAAATGGCTTATACAAAATAAATATTTTCGGTGAAACAATATTCTGATACAAACACTCCTCTACTCGACATTCAATGTAGTAACATCTGAATGGGATCACTACAACTGAAGGTTTACATCAAAAAGGCCTGCACCTAGCGTCAAATACCGATGCTGAAACAACAGCCGCTATATCATTAATCATATAAAAATGGATAATGACACTATTCAAGATTCAGTGTTCTAATTGACTAATTGTGTTCCTAGTTATCCTTTGTCATGCTGTGCTACAACTACCACTCATCTAGACCTCAGAAGATGCGTGTACATGCAAAGGCAGTAAGCAGAGTTGTCAAGAACACAGATACTACATTGACACCGTTGTTGTCCAGTATGTTCATTCCAGAAATCCTCCTTACAGTTGGACCATCCACTCCAACCACCTACATAATCATAATACGACATCAAATAATCAAATTTGAATCACAGGTTGATTAGGGTATTCAAACATCTATAGTAGCAATCTACACCGCGGAGTTCCATACCTTTTTGCGAACACTACAGTACCCACTGTACTGAACCGTTGCGCCCAGTAACGAATCAATCAGACTTCCACATAGGCCAGCAGCTGTAGCCAAGGGTATAACAAGCAGCTGCCTCCAAAATACATCAGGAGCACACCGAGTGGTTAAGAATCCTATTAGCACAAATGCAAGCCCGATCGAGCATCCAGCTGCTGCTGCTGCGAGAAGTCCATCGATGGTTACCCCGCCATTGGTCCCCTTCCTCACCCTCTAATGAAGTTTAGGGTTTATAAAGGTGAGACTATGTTCATACTGAAGTTTTGTTCAACTAGAAAAAGAAGATTTAATACATACCTTGAATGTTGTGATAATTCGTGGTTCGGATTTGCTAAGTATGCCAAGCTCGGAAGACCATGTATCACCATTGCAGCAAGAATAATGTCCAATAACACCACCGATAAGGGCAGTTACAAGACCTGACTCTTCTGAATCCAAGCATCTGTCTTTACCTCCAGTTATTAGTGTTATAAGGACTGCCAAGATAGTTGCAATACCGCTGTTTGACAGGACTTGCTTCCTGCCAATAAGAGTGGTGCGCACCTGCATTAGAAAGATTCAGAAGGGAATTTTCTGAAGCTGAAAGGCATCTTATCCATCTCAACAACGGCGATCACACATTTATAAAATTTAGAAAACATACGAGCATATGGATCTTCCGCATTGCATTACATACATCGAGTTTTTTTCTTCACTAAAAATATCTAGTCAAATAGGTGTGATATCATCAAAGTAGCAAATATTCACGATTATTTTGTCTGTTTTCTAGCAGAAGTCCATGCAAGGTTCAACTTGTGCAGCAATCAATAATGTAGCTACTGAGATGGAAGAAAATAGCCAGGCCTCAAGATAACATAGCCATTCGTCAACTAAAACCAGCATAATTAAAGGCCTCATATGTTCTGGACTATACAATTTAATTAAATTCTCCATAGAAGAAGGCTGTCTTGTTCTCATCAAAATTTCCTATTAAATATGTAGAAACACTTAGAAAAAAAGAACTCTACAAAGGCAGATCCATAAACTAAACTCTTAAAATAAAATCTAACCACGTGAATCCCAATTTCATTTTCCCCACATCATCATCATATATAACCTATTCTTCTATATATCCACACTCGCACTGACATGATACTACTCAGGCTCTCAATTGCTTTGTTCAACATTCAAAATTACATACTTTTTCCACAAATCATATCATCGCCCTACTCTACAATCTGAACCAAACGCATTCAAAGCTTCTTCTACCGATGTAAACCGTCGAAATTTGTCAACCATCCCAAAGGCCATCACAAATCTGTTACCTCCACCATACACAAGCGGGGATGACCGGATGCATCGACAATTTGTTACTGAATTACAGCGCCATTATAAGTACACAATCAAAATCAAGCATCCCCAACAATACAGAGACCACCTCTCCAGAGGATCAATTCACTGCATCCCCTATCCTAGGTCATGGGCACAGACGGCAGAAAGGGAACAGCAAGAGAAGCAGCGATCTCGCTCACCAGTTGCGCTGCCCGCCCTCCTTGAACTCGGGATCAAGCGCGCGCTTCCACGCCTCGCCCACCCTCGTCACCCGCGACGCCGTGAAGAAGAACACCAGCAGCAGCCCGGCGAACCTACAAAAGCTCGAGCCAGAGAGATCTCCGTCAACGAGTTCCCTCCCCCCTCTCACCGCAAAACGAAGATCTCCAACGACTCCAAGCGCCCTCTCTCACCTGTACCCGGCGACGGTGTGGGCAACCATGGCCGGCACGCCGACGAAGACGGCGGTGTAGTCCACGGACTTCCGCCGGACAGAGCGTGCCGCGATCGCCCCGCCCGCCGCGACAGCCACCGCGGCGCGGATCCAGACGCCGCCGCCCTGATCCATCGCAGCGACCTCTCCGTCCTGGATCCTACAGGCTACAGGCACAGCCAATTGCCAAATTGCTCGAGCTCGCTGGACGTGGGGCTCGATTCGCAGGGTTCTGGAGCAGCAGAGCACGAGGCCACGGTGGCGGTGGCTTTGCTGCACTGGCTCTCGCGCTCGTGGCTGCTGTCCTGAGGTTTCTTCAGGTCTAAGAACTCACGGAAGTCGTTATGTTGGGACTTTTCCAGGAACCACCTTGACGCTGTTACGGATTGTAATCCGTGCCCATATTCTTTTAGCAAGGGGTCACCTTGATAATGTTCCGAATTGGCTACAGAATGCCAATGCGGCATATAGGATTTTTACAAAGTTATTTATCATCAGGCGCAATAAAACAATTTTACAATTTGCTGTCCATATAATAAGCAGAAGAATAAGATAAAATACATACTATAAGAATAATCAAGTCCATGAAAAAGTTTGATTTATTGCCAACAGTTTGAAGTTCAGAGCATAAGATAATTCCACAGATCTATGAGTAAAATCAAAATTTTCATGGAGATACACATGCTGTTTCCAAACTCCGACATTTGCTAGCATCGGGCGAGGGAAATGAGAGAAACGAACATGCTTAAAAAGTTAAAGGCCATCACCATCATCATCATCATACAACAACTACTGCTTTTCTAAGATGGCCATCATCAGACTGCTACCACCTTTGCAAAACATGATCATCCCATTGCTACTACCAGCATCTCTGGAGCACCCTAAAATTCTGAAGCTTCGGAATTGCACTAAAATCTGCCCCTGCTTCGCCCTCGCCCTCTCCCCCGGCCCCTTCCCCGCCCGCGCCCTCGAAAATCTCCTCTCCCGCCACCACCCATTTCTTCGGGGCCACTGAAGCTGAACATGTTCATCCGTAAGCGTTCAGCTTCTGAAGTAACCGGCATTCTCTGAAAAAGTGTCGCATTGCCATGACAAAATAATGTCGTCAGACTGTTGTTACTGGATACTCTTAAAAGGAAAGCAATATGAGATGGGAGTAAAAACTAACATGGGAATCTTCTAAATCTAGTTGTTCCTGGAGCTGTCTCGCCAGCTCCTCATCTCGACTAGTATCTTGGATATGGCGTTCTGATGTGGACACTGAACCGACTGCTTTTCTCCTCTCCCACTCCTCGAGGGTAAAGACCGGAGTATCTTCTTCCCTGCTCTTGCCCTTGAATCTATGACCCCGACCATGCCTATCTTCGGGCATAGCCATTTTCTGCAGCAGTTTCTGCGCAGCAGCTTGGTTTTGGACAGGGACAGCTTCGCTTACTACGTAATGCAAATGAAGTTGCTTTTAGGTTCTAACTGTGCCCAAAAATCATGTCTAGTAAATTTGGATGAAACAAATTTAGAGTTTTAGAGGGCAACCTTCTTTTGGTCTGATATCTGAATTAGCTTGTTTGGGTTCAACTTTGCTTGCTGTATTCTCTTTGTTCACATCATTTGAAGCCTCATTCATAGGCTTGCCAGTGGAACTAACTGATGCACGGTCATGAGCGACTCCGAAATCCCTAGGTTTACGATCTTCAATAACATAAGAAATCAGTCAGGGTGGTTCACAAGTTATAGCTACATCACCAAAGGTTTTGCAAGACATGCAATTGTTGCCCAGATCATTTTATATGCAGATCTAGAAAATGTAAATAATGACAACTATGTAGATATACAAAAATGATCACTGCTAACATAGAGAAATCTTTTTTTCCGAGGAAATAGTTCCAAAATATCATAATCTGCCAAGGATGTGTAATACAAAATTCTACGCATATTTACTTAAGATGCTATGCTTTCCTGAAAGTCGAAAAGCTACACATAATAGCAGCTTTTTAGTGAAAATACAAGTGGAAACATAAAGAGAAGAAATATGAACCGTTACCAGGATATGCTTGCAACTGGAATGTCCTGTTTGGACGTGCTTCGGTATCTAACTTCTCGAACGGTGGAGGCCCAACTCCATCGTCATTTTGGGACAACCTCAACGACGGGCGTGATAAGCCCGAGTATTTTTGGTTCATTTTCCATTCTTCATACAAAGATTGGACAGTCCCCCCGATGATGCTCACATTTTTTGCACTCAAGCATATTATGCCATGGTTTACTGGAATCTTGTTCTCAAGACGAATCTATAGAGAGTGGGAAAAAAAGAGAAAATGCAGACTAATGTAAATATTTAACAGATAGCCAAAGCATCTAAGTTGCAGATATTGCATGTTATATTAAGTGTTGCAGGTTTGAGGAATAAATAATGGCCAGCAAAATGGCAATTACCATATTCTACCATTCCTTACCAAAAGTGAAAACTTAAGATGTAACTGCTAAGTATACTAATGAAGCAAATTCGAACAGGTTGTGGGACAGAGAACTAATGGTAATTAGTAATATTATATCATTGAAACCCCAACCTCATGCTGCAACACATCATTTCAAAGTGGTTTATTTTTTGCACTATTCACACATAGCAGTATATTGT
Source organism: Avena eriantha (assembly GCA_910589775.1). Classification (NCBI taxonomy): domain Eukaryota; kingdom Viridiplantae; phylum Streptophyta; class Magnoliopsida; order Poales; family Poaceae; genus Avena; species Avena eriantha. The sequence continues at coordinate 169,606,192 of OU342742.1, read as the reverse complement.
TTTTCCGATGATTCCGTATGAACTAAGATTCATGCTAGGTGGAGTAGAATAAGTCCATACAAAACTGATGACTGCACATTCTGCTTTCCCCCAGTGTTTGATTAAGTATTTGTCAGGCCTGTCTACAGTCTCATTGATACACAAGATATGAATTAGCAGTCTAGGATAACACATATACACGCTTAAACTAGGTACGATGAGTACTCATATTGCCTCTAGTATAAAAACATAGCCAAAAGTAATTGGCCATAAACAACTAGAACCTCCAGACAGAAAATGGTGAACTGACCTTGGTACCTGGAGCTATCTCTTCAGTGATGAACGGGATAGGGGAAAACTCAATGGCTACTGCTTCAGAAACACCATCAGTGAGAACAAACCGCAGAAGGCGCCGTTGCTTTGTGTTCTTAAAGGATGCATCTACGTTGCTGCTATATATGTCTCTTACAGAGACTACCTGCATATGTTTGAACAAATGGATTAACATAAAACGAGGATTAAACAAACAAGTACACTCACACCTCCAAGACACGAGAACACCGGACCCTCAAACACTAGGAGAATGCAGATTCACTCTAAATGTAAGGTAAATGAGACGAGTGTTTGTTCGGTCAAAAATGACATCAGAGTGTCTGATCATTGGGATAAACGGCAATACGGCATTGTCTCACAAAAATATGTGTCCCCTAGCCCACCAAAGAGCCTGCTCTTTGTCGTCTGAGTTTCAGACGGGCCATGATATTCAGAGGCCACAGATCGACAACTGGATTAGGCATTTTCCCCAGCTTGGTAAACTAAGAACAGGCGTTGGGGTTTGGTGATTTCAATTTTCCGCAGCATACCTGCAGCACGATGGGGCCGTGGAGGTAGGAGAGCCGCTTCCCCGAGGTCGCGGCGGCGCGGTCGGGGAGAGACTTTCCTCCATAGATCCTCAGGTCCGTGTCGAGGAGCTCGGCCTCCACGGCCTCCGGCGACGCGGAGGGGGAGGCGTGGAGGAGGGCCTGGATGGACTCGTCCGCGTTGTCCTGGAAGCACCACCCGCGCGCTGCGAGGGACCGCAGGAGAAACTCCTCCTCGGGGGAGGCCGATGAGCTGGGCGCTTCTGCCGCCATCGCCGCCGGCGGGGTAAACTGCTCTACGGCGAGGTCAGGGCGACCGGGCTTGAGTCACGGCTAGGAACTTGGAAAGCTTAGGACACGAGGAGGCGCTCCCGCAATGTTGCTGCGGGCGAAGAGCGAAAGCGAGAATCTAAATTCCGTAACAGCTCGAGAAAGGCGGGCCATGCAGCGAGGGAGAGAATGGAGTCATGGCCACGAGAGACTTGTGTAATGTGTTTGAATTTTTTTTTTAAGCTCTGCTGTTTTTAATTATTTTTTACAGAATTGAGTGTTTACTTTAATCATAGTTTCTTGTCAAGTTTCTCTTTTGACAGGTGGTGTTCGCTTCCCACCGAGAACGCCCATGTTTTGGCTAGTGGTGACAAAACATAATGAAATTACTATTCTTGACAAATATATCTAGCAGTGGAATACGATAACTACAACTCTGACGAGTTAACCATTTATTTTTACTAGTGATGTGACCCAAATAAATCTCAGCGTCACAACGACATTGAATATAATCTACAACTAAGGCGGATTTGGTGCTACCCTTGTTGTTTGCCTTAATCGAACTCCAACATATTTGTGGGGTTTAGAGCTTAGCCATGTTTAAGCATATTTGTAATCATATGAAAATAAACTAGGCAATAATCTCTAATCGAGTAATGGTGGTGTTGTGCGCCTTTTTCATCCTCGAAGGCATTAACAATGCCGATAAAACTCGAGCGCGGGTTGGAAGGACTGGTAGTGATTCAATTGGCAACTTGCATGAAAACTCCCTTAAGTAAAGCCTAAAATGGGAAGAGGAGGTGTGGGGGACTGATCCCTCATCCAGCGCCCCTATCACGACCCGCGCCGCCTCCCGTGGTGGTCGGGCCGTGTCCTGTCTCCTTCCCCAAGCTCCTCCCTCCCAGCTGCTTTGTTGTCGTCGTCGGTGCATGCTGCCTTGGCCGGGTGGACCGGTGGCGGTGGCCCCTTGGATTTTCCCATATCGGTGGTGTGGATGCAACGGGAGGATCCATCCCCGGAAGGTGTTCTTCGGCGACGGCGGTCCGACATGGCGGCGGGGCTCCTTGACGGCGGCTGGGTGGTGGTGGGCGTTGGGATGCTAATAACCCCCAAGGGCAGGGGATCACTGTAGTACCTCTCAATGTGGAAGTAGGGTATCGATCCGTAGGAGCAAGAAGGAAAAACCATCCATTCTCTACAACTAAAGTGTCACAAGTTTTAGTTGATTATGCACTAAATAAGTTTAAGGCACAAGGTGGTTGATTTAAGGCTTGAAAGTGTAATGTAACAAAGCAAAAATGTAAAAGTGTCCCAATCCTCTTCAATCCAAGAGGACAAGACAAAAGTTTTCTCTTATAGGAACAATGGACATGGGTTCACGGGTTCACTCAATCCTCTCTCTCCATCTATGGTGATGATCATGTTATAGATAATAAAAGTATACACAATTGTCATGTTTTAATGGTAATTTTATGGTGGCTACATGTCTTAAAACACATAGTTGAAAGAAGTACTCCTTTGTGTTGCTAGGTCACCCTTGTAATAAGGCTAGCATTTGGTTATTGTCACACCACACATCATACTTCCCCCTTTTACCCCTATATAAAGGATGTTTGACTGCATTGTGTCACTCAATACATCTGTCGTTGTCACTCGACCACCCATTAGCTACATACATCATACTTTTTAATGAAAAACATTCCAAACACTAGTGTAATGATTCATATGTTATGTGTCGATACCTTCGATCCGGTTTACAAATGTAGTGTAGCTTCGTTTTTCCTAGTAGACCTAGGTTATCGAATCCTCACAAAGCGAATGCGTAGTGAAGTTACTTTAACAGACCTTCGGGAGTTTTGGAATTCCTCTTGTGTTTTTACTGGACCAATAGCTTGCGTCTTTTTGTTGTTGTTGATGATGGAGATAGAGGGCCTAGGGTGTTTGGTTTCACCTGTAGCTGTGCAAAACATCTGATAGGAATAAAAGATAGAAATAAAGTATGCATGTACTTGTTAGAGCAAGATAAATTATATGTGGGTAGTGCATCCATAATTGCTATTGCCTCCGCAACCGCTTATAGTAATAACCTACTAGTCTCAATCCATAAAAGAAAGATAGCTAACGATATGCATAGTGATGTCACCGTTAATCCCAAGTAAATCCCTCACATACAGTCGTACTACCCTTGTCACTAGGCTTCCCAACCTGCAGATCAGTCAAACTCATACTTCCTATACCTAGCTCAACCCTCAGGGTCTTGGGTACCTGACAAGTCCTTAGATTGAGGCAAGAGAGGATACAATAATCATCATGTCATACAAACTAATACACGATCCCATCTATGATAAATAACATGCACAATTGCTACATGGCTAGGCCGAAGCCCTTAGCCCAAGGAGAATTACTCACACATAGAGATAAGATCAAAAATCATAAATATTGTATTGAAAATCATAAGATTGATAGCAATAGTCTTACAATGTCGCCAATCGAAGAAGAGATCTACTATTACAAGTGGTGGAATATGGCTATGGAGATGGAGAAGGATTTTGAAATCTGGTGACAACTGGTGATCTATGGCAGAGACTTTTTGCGAGGGTCTGGCTTCTTCGAGGCTTGTTTTCTCATCGCTCGAGGTTCTTTATATAGGGGTCCCTTCACGAAAGTTGTTCTGCTTGACCTAACGGTGGCGGCGCCAACTATACGACTGGAGCTATACAACCAAAAAATTTCCGGTCATATAGTTGGTCTTTAAAGCATCTGCCTCCGCTTTACGATTGCTGGTTTCTTCTAGTTGTTGGAAATCTCATATCTTTGACTTTAATGTAGTGATTCCCATCTTCAAACGACATTATCTGCGCAGGAAAAATATAAAAGAAAGGATTACATACCCCTCTAAATATTAAGCATTAGTGGCAAGATTTAGAGAGATATTTCATCATAAGTATGAATAATATCCAGTTTAAATGTGGATGTAGATGGCTATATTTCAGAGCCATCAACCTCCCCAAGCTTAAACTTTATCGTACCCGAGCAAGAAAACCAAAATCAAAAAGGAACTCAGCATTTAAACTGAAATAACGAGATGGTGATCTTACTCATGATTGGTAGTCTAATGTTTCCTCCACTTCATAAATCTGAAAAACTTTAGCATAGATAGAGTAATGGCAAGAATATCATACGGATTTTATGCATCCTTATAGTGTAGCAAAATTATTGTTAACATGGACGATTCAAATGCGTAAACTTTATTCCTTGTCATGTAATCAACTCATAGGCTTGCCTTTGAACAATAAAGTATAATCATGTAAATTAAGAGTGTGAGAGTTGTAATAAAAAGCATATATACTAGAGTATCTCAATTCTCCCCATCAATAAATCAAGACTTTTCAAACACTACTTTTCTATTCATTGTCCTTCAAGAATTTCAGTTTTTAAGTAATTGAGAGCATGCCAAAGATTTTTATTAGTTTATTGGGTTGTGATGGACACTCGTGGCATCACTAAGGTTTTTGTTCCTTTTGCATAATGATTACTCATAACAGCCAGAGGAGTGGTTCCATCATGATTACAGCTACCTGGGAGTGCCAAGAATCTTACCCACTATAGCATTGCTGCTACAAGTGTTTAATCAACTCATAGCCGAAATCTAGAAGTTTCCTCCATGAAGATCGTTCGTAGGCCAGCGGAGTTGTTGGCATCCCATGAAGTTTGAGAAGCATAAAGCTATATCATTCTTATGATTAACATGTCAAACTTTGGTATGCTCACAAAAACCGCTAAACATTAATTCAATCGAACAAATCCCTCACATACAGCCGTACTACCCCTTCTGTCACTGGGGTTCCCAACTTGCAGATTAGTCATCACTCATACTCCCTATACCTGGCTCAACACTCGGGGTCTTAGGTACCTGATAAGTCCTTGGATTGAGGCAAGAGAGGATACAATAATCATCATGTCATACAAACTAATACACGATCCCATCTATGATAATTCACATGCACAATTGCTGCATGACTAGGCCGAAGCCCTTAGGCCAAGGAGAATTACTCACACATAGAGATGAGATCAACAATCATAAACATTCTAATGAAAATCATAAGATTGATAGCGATAGTCTTACAATGTCGCCAATCAGAGAAGATATATACTATTACAAGTGGTGGAAATATGGCTATGGAGATGGAGAAGGGTTTGGAGTTCTGGAGGTGGCTGGTGATCTGTGGTAGAGAATTTTGGTGGTGCAAACTCCCGTTTTCCCGTCGCTTGAGGCTTCTTTATATAGGGGTCCCTTCACTAAAGTTGTTCTGTTTGACCTAACGGTGGCGGCGCCAACTATACGACCGGAGCTATACGGTCGGAATTTTTGCTCCGGCCGTATAGTTGGTCATTAAGGCGCCTGCCTCCGATGTAAGGCTCCTAGTTTATTCTGGTAGTTGGAAATCACATATCTTTGACTTTAATATAGTGATTCCCTCCTTTAAACGACGTTATCTTCGCAGGAATAATATAAAAGAAAGGATTGCATACCCCTCTCAATATTAGCATTAGTGGCAGGGTTTAGAGAGATATTTCATCAAGAATGTGATTAATATCTAGTTTAAATGTGGATGTTAGATGGCTATATTTCAGAGCCATTAACCTCCCAAAGCATAAACTTGATCGTCTCGAGCAAGAAAACCAAAATCAAAAAGGAACTCGGCATTTAAACTGAAATAACAAGATGGTGATCTTACTCATGATTAGTAGTCTCATGTTTCCTCCACTTCATAAATATGAAAACTTTAGCATAGATAGAGTAATGTCAAGCATATCATACGGGTTTTATGCATCCTTATAGCGCAACAAAATTATTGTAAACATGGATAATTCAAATAAGTAAACGTTATTCCATGTCAAGTAATCAACTCATAGGCTTGCCTTTGAATAGTAAAGTATAATCATTAAATTAAGAGTGTGAGAGTTGTCATGAAAAGCATATGTACTAGATTGTCTCAAATCTCCCACATCAATAAATCAAGACTTTTCAAGCACTACTTTTCTATTCATTGTCCTTCAAGAATTTCAGTTTTTAAGTAATTGAGAGCATGCCAAAAAATTATTTTAGTTTATTGGGTTGTGATGGACACTCGTGGTATCACTAAGGTTTTTGTTCCTTTTGCACAATGATTACTCATAACAGCCAGAGGAGTGATTCCATCATGATTACAGCTACCCGGGAGTGCCAGGAATCTTATCCACTATAGCATTGCTGCTACAAGTGTTTAATCAACTCATAGCCGAAATCTAGGAGTTTCCTCCATTAAGATCGTTCGTAGGCTAGCGAAGTTGTTGGCATCCCATAAAGTTTGACACACATAAAGCTATATCATTCTTATGATTAACAAGTAAAACTTTGGCATGCTCATAAAACCCGCTAAACATTAATTCAATCGAACAAATCCTTTTAAAGAGAGCTATCAAGTCAATCAACATTTTCAGTGGTGTTGAGTGTCTCTAAAAATATACCTTCAAGACTAAGCACTACAACACCCAAGCCTTCAATTTGTGATACTTTTTCTTATTATAATTGTTTAGCAAATTTTTAGGCAAGACTTGGTTAATTACGAGAGCTGGAACAAAATGTACCCAATTAAATACCCATGCAAACAAAAATCTTACTATAGTACAAAGACTCACTCCACTTATTAAATATCTCAACATTTACTACTAACTAGCATGGGTTTCTCAAACTTTAAAAGTGGGGAGTCGTAAGGCATACCTCTCTTGTTTTGGTTCCACTTCTCTCTTCCTCTTTTTATTTGCTTCTTGGAAACTTGAAGTCGATCACTCTCCTGCAAACATATGAACCTCGAGGCGGAAAGAAAAGAAAGAGGGAAAATAAGAAAAAATGCAGAAATCATTTTGTAGTTTTCAAGAGAGGGAGTTTAAAGAATAGAAAATTGGCGGCAAAGCTCGGGTAGAAAATCTTGAAAGCAAATAGAAATAACTATAAAATAAAGTGTTGGGGAAACCAACATGAGTGCTTATAAACTCAAATAAAAACACAACCTCAAAATAAATAAAAGAAAATGAATGCTAAATAAAGATACATGAGGAAATTCCCCAAGCTTAGGCTTTTACAAGCCCTTCAAATCATTGTGGTGGCAGGAAAAAGGCGTTACTCCAGTTCGCGAATTGAGTTAAGAAGTTAGTAGTTGATTCTCGGAGGTTCAAAGAGAGGTTATGCATCCTCTCCAAAGTCCCTCCAAGTCCTTGGAAATCTTGGTATGTGGCGAACCGGGTTTGTGGCTGCTCCTCTAGGTAAGGAACTTCTTGCTCCTCCTCTTGGTCCTCATCCTCCTCCGGAATCTCCTCCTCGGGTTGGTATTGCTCAACCTGCAAGTCATATAGCAAACGTCCCTCCTCGGTAGAGAAAATACCATTAGGCATAGGAGCGGGGTAGAGACGCCTAGCTCTAGTAATATGCAGGTAATAAACACCACCTCTTCTAGTGAGGATTCCACAAGCTTTCAAGGTAGAGAAACCAACACGTCACTCACCTAGCACGAGTTGCAACTCACTTAGGTTGATGCCTAGGGCAGTGGCAAGCATGGTGATGACACATCCACCTGTGATTGGTCCTTGGCTTTGGGAGGCTTGGTGCTCCAAGTAGCGCACAAGGATGACGCCCAAGTTGAGTGACAAGCCGCAGTTGATGTAAGCAGCCTTTGCGAGGACTAGGATGTCCTCCTTATTGAGTCTTGTGAACTTATTACGTGTCTACAAGGTGTTAGCAATAACATAGAACAAATAGCGAATTGCAGGATGTTGAATATTCTTCCCCTTGCTCACTCTAGTAGTGAAACTCATTCTATTATAGTATTGTTCAGGGGTAGGTTCTAAGCCAGTATAGGATGCACGTAGGGCATTAACATCATTGTTTGGCAAATTAAAACATGCGCACCATTCATCTAAAGTTAAAGTGTAGTTGTTGTTCATAAGTCAGAAAGAAATAGTGTCCTATCCTTGCTATTGTTTAACGGTGCTTCGCAACGAACTTAGAAATTCAATGGTTAAGCAGCGCTAAGTAGCCACATCATTGTACACAAAGTTTTGTAGGCCAGCTCTATTGCAAAGTTAATTGAAGTGATCAGAAATATAGAGTTGGTTCAATATAATGGGGCAAGCCCACTTGGTGGCCTTCACTTCGCGGTTCTTGATCTTGTCGAAGCGCTCATGTTGGAGCTCATTCCTGGACCGTATCCCCATGCGTTCTTGAGCGACTGCCCGAGAAGCGCTAGTGGTGGCATGAGCACAAGTTTGGATCCTTGTGTTCATCATCTAAAACATTGAAGAAAGGCAATAATAAAACTTTTTGATCCAACATCAGTAAGTACAATATATTCCTCATCATAGCACACTCAAGAATCTCCTCAAAATAATAATCTAGGCCAGAGAATCATGGCAATAGGTTCCTTAGTATGTCTTACCCTAGATTGATAATGACAATAGATCGAAGATGAATTTGCAAAAAGTAACTGGAGGATTGTAGGAGAAACATACCATAGATCACTTGTGTGTGAGGAAATCGAATGAAATTGAGTAGAGATGAAGATCTCTTGAGGTTCTAAGAGAGTTTGGAGGTAGAAGAGGAAAAAATGATTGAAGTTTTTGAGTTGGAGACACCTTTCCGTGCGATTTTGTGGTCGGACGCAACTATACGGGCGCAACTATACAGCTAGAACATTGTGTTCCCGCCGTATAGTTAGCCTTCTATCAATTTTTTAGGGTTTCCTCCTGGCGGCGCAGCTATACGGGCGCAACTATATGGTCGGAACAAAATGTTCTTGTCGTATAGTTGGTCGTCAAACTGTCTGTCCCTGGGAAAAAATATACAAAGGCATAGATATCTATATGATTGGAACTATACGACCAGAATTTTTATTCCCGCCATACAGTTGGTCGTTAAACTCTCAGTACATTGGAAAAGAATTTGTAGGGAGGCACTGATATCTATACGACCGGAGCTATACGGCCGGCATTTTTTATTCCCGCCATATAGTTGGTCGTTAAACTCTCAGTACATTTTAAAGAAAAAATTCGATGACAAAGATATCTATACGATTGGAACTATACAGCCGGAATTTTTATTCCCGTCATATAGTTGGTTGTTAAACTCTCTGTGTGCATCAAAAAAATTATGTTTCTTCGAAAATTACTTCTTTTCCTGTAACTTAGTGATATACCTTGTTTATGATAGAAAATTGACAGTAAATATTGTCGACCAACAACAGCATGTATATAGCAGAATTTTAAGTATTACCGAACTTCTTCTCCTCAATTGGAGTTTTCTAGCACTCTTTATTAAAAATGAACTTAAACTAAAAACTAAAAACTTAACTCAAACCTTTATTTAACATGGGTTGCCTCCCATGGAGCGCTCTTTTACGGTCAATAGCTTGACCTTGATGATACTCACTTCGGCTAGATGAGTGAAACACCCACTCCAAAGTAATTGGCCTTCAAAGTGATGGCCTCCTTTTCATCATGCTTGGCTTTCTTCTTCCTCGGGAAATGAATAACAAAAGGATCCCGCTAAGGCAATTGCAGCTTCACGTTCCCTTCATGGAGGTTAATCAAAGCCTTAATAGTTCCTAAGAAAGGACGGTATAATATAATAGGAGCAACAATATCTTCAGGCATGTCAACAATAACGAAATTAATTAGAGTAGGACAGCCTTTAATGTAAACTAAATTTTTCTCCTTAATTCCTACAGCTTGTTTGTAGGTAGAATCTGAAGTTGTAGTTTTAGTTCAGTGACTTCGAAAGAGCCAAGGTTTAGCTTGTTAAAAAGACTCTTTGGGATTGTTGAGATGCTTGCACCTAGATCACAAAGTTCAGCTATCTCATTAGTCCCAAACTTAATTTTAATCGTGGGCTCAAATATATCATCTAGTTTAACAGGTAACTTTTCAACGATTTTCTTGTATTCCTCTTCAAGCTCGCGTACCTTAATTGCTACTTGATCAACAAAGTGTTGATACATGGCTTCATCGTTACCTTCACTTACCGGAATTTTGACGTTGATCCTCTTTACGAGGTCTTCGATGGTTTAGCTTGGTGAAGGGGCATTGCTATGATCAAGCTCTTCAGGCTCCTCCCTTTGGATCCTCATCATTTTAAGTTCTTCAACAGGATTGGGCTCAGCTTTACCTGCAAATTTAGCTAGAATGAGAGTTTGACTCTCGGTTATCCTACCTAGATGTGCCTCAACAATCCTTATTCTTTCTTGAAGGGACTACGAATCATTTCTCAAACTAACGGCTTGGTTAGATAATTTACCAAGCATAGCATCATGGTTCTCCCTTTTTTTAACAAGAATATTGTTTTGGTCATTTTGTGAGTCTATAAAAGACTTAAGTGTTTCTTGGAGACTACCATTACTAGTTCCCATACTATTATTAGGATTACTTGTAGGACTAGAATAGTGTTTCTAAAAATTAGGATTATAATTCTTCTTCCAAGCAGGGTTATAGTCATTACGAGCTACAGAGTCTATTTCTTCAATATTTGTTTTAGGGATAGCTCTTACCTGTGTTTCCTTACCTTTTACGGCTAGTATGAGCTCATCCAACTTAGCATTGAGTTCTTCATTTTCTTGTGGTGAGATGGAGTTCACCTTCTTCACGTTTGATCTATCCATGTGCCATTGAGCATGGTTGTCTTGCATATTATCTTTGGGTTTTCTTAGACAAAGAATTATAATAGTAAAAGCAAGAATTTAAAGGCTAACTTTTTTTGGTTTATCAAAATAAAGACTGAAAGCAAACTAACAAAATTAAAAACAAGAATTAAAACTAGCAAGGTTCCTAATTACCTCACCAGGGTAGCTATTGCTTCCCTGGCAATGGCGCCAGAAAAAGGGTTGATACCTTCGATCCGGATTACAGATGTAGTGTAGCTTCTTTTTCCCTAGTAGACCTAGGTTATCGAATCCCCAAGAAGAGAATGCGTAGTGAAGTTACTTTAACGGACCTTCAGGGAGTTTTAGAATTTCTTTTGTGTTTTTACCGGACCAATAGCTTGCGTATTTTTGTTGTTGTTGATGATGGAGAGAGAGAGCCTAGGGCGTTCGGTTTCACCTATAGCTATGCAAAACATCTGATAGGAATAAAAGATAGAAATAAAGTATGCATGTACTTGTTAGAGGAAGATAAATTATATGTGGACAGTGCATCCATAATTGCTATTGCCTCTGCAATCGCTTATAGCAATAACCTACTAGTCTCATCCATAGAAGAAAGAGAACTAATGATATGCATGATGATGTCACTGTTAATCCCAAGTAAATCCCTCACATACAACCATACTACCCCTTCTGTCACTGGGGTTCCGAACCTGCAGACCAGTCATTACTCATGCTCCCTATACCTGGCTCAACCCTCGGGGTCTTGGGTACTTGACAAGTCCTTAGATTGAGGCAAGAGAGGATACAATAATCATCGTGTCATACAAACTAATACACAATCCCATCTATGATAAATAACATGCACAATTGCTACATGGCTAGGCCGAAGTCCTTAGCCTAAGGAGAATTACTCACACATAGAGATGAGATCAACAATCATAAAAATTGTATTGAAAATCATAAGATTGATAGCAATAGTCTTACAATGTCGCCAATCGAAGAAGAGATCTACTATTACAAGTGGTGGAATATGGCTATGGAGATGGAGAAGGGTTTTGAGATCTAGAGGCGGCTAGTGATCTCTAGCAGAGACTTTTTGCGAGGGTCTGGCTTCTTCGGGACTTGTTTTCTTGTCGCCCTAGGCTTCTTTATATAGGGGTACCTTCACGAAAGTTGTTCTGTTTGACCTAACGGTGGCAGCGCCAACTATACGACCGGAGCTATACGAACGGAATTTTGCTCCGATCGTATAGTTGGTCGTTAAAGCATCTGCCTCCGCTTGACGGCTCCTGGTTTCTTCTGGTTGTTGGAAATCCCATATCTTTGACTTTAATGTAGTGATTCTCATCTTCAAACGACACAATCTGCGCAGGAAAAATATAAAAGAAAGGATTGCATACCCCTCTGAATATTAAGCATTAGTGGCAGGATTTAGAGAGATATTTCATCAGAAGTATGAATAATATCCAGTTTAAATGTGGAGTAGATGGCTACATTTCAGAGCCATCATGTGCATTATCACATCTCTCTCATCTACCTCCACTTGGTGGTGTCAATCACCTTATTACATGGATAAACAAGGCATTTTGCATAGATCAAACCATTACATGCATCATAGAATATTTCCAAAGTATGACAAACCATAAAAGATCCAACACGACGGTAAATGCATAACAAGTATTATATCATACCACAATATCCACCATAGGAATTACATAGATAGATCCATACTCATGCAAGGCACATCATATGGACTTCAATAATGATCATACATAGAGAGATTAGATCAAGTTACCACCACAAAACCATAGTCAAGGGGGTGGACTACTCCCCTCTCATCCTGCTGGAGAGTGATGAGGAGACGTTGGTGAAGGAGGAGAGGCGGCCGAAGGAGATTCCGGAAGCGCTTCCCCCCTCCAATCTTCCTCCAGGTGGCGACCTGCTAGCTCTTTGTTACTTGGTTTTCGATCTCTGCCTCTGTCCGTCTCGAGAAAGGCTGCCAGGGGTATATATAGATGGTTTTAGGTCAAAACAAAGTGAATGGCGGTGGAATTGACGCAATTGAAGTTTCAACGGTTGAGATAGCACCAGTGGTGCACCCTAAAGTAAATGGGCTACCATTTTCAGCTCATTGGGCCCCTCGGACCCTACTTTAGCTTGTTGGATTCGTATGGATTATCTAATAGCTCCCGTTGACCTAGCTAGAAAGTCAAAAACACTAACAGGAGGTTTTTCTGCCAGATAGAGTTAAAACCAAAAGAGAGGGGATTTTTTAGAAAATCCCCAAAATCATGAAGAACATTGGTAATAACTACTAATATGATGCAAATATGTGGGAATTCATAGTAACAAACTACAAAGTTCATGTATGCATTTTACATGGATCAACATCCTCAAGCTTAACCTATGCTCGTCCTCGAGCATGAAGGTGATAAAACAAACATGGGCTTTGGAGTTTGTTGCTTCTTTTCACTAGAAAGTATCACAAAAAGTTAAACAGTTCATTTGTTTAGAGACTAACAACAAGCAAGCATAGCATAAAGTGATACTTCTTATAATATCATACTTGACAACACACTGTTTATATTGACTAACACAAATGCATATAGTACTGTGAGGCAATAGCGCATTCTTCTCATAGAGAAAAGTATATATATATAGTGGCGGTCCTATGGTCAGAATATTTGGCAAATAAGGTTGGAAAGAGTGTATGGCTAGCAAGTAGCGAATATCATATGTGAGACACAAGCTATCTTCCAAACACTATCCATTAAGTTTATGGTTGAAGCATAGTTCATCATTGGTTTTTGGTTCCATTGCCCCTCATTACCTGATTCTTTTTGGCATTCTTGTTTTGGCAATTTTTGCTTCTTTCCTCTCTTTACTTTTTCTTTATACTTCTATGTCACTTTTTTCTTGTTTTGTTTTTTGGGAAGGCCTAGCCTCTGCATACTCACTCTTCTCACCTTTTGATATCATATAAATATTTGGATAGTTTTGGCCCTCATCTTAGCGGTGGTACCCCTTCTATGGAGGGTTTTGGCCCTCATCTTTTAGTGTATGCACCCTCTTATTGGTTATTGGAAAGGGGTACTCTATGCCCAATGAGTTCGTGGTCACCCCGAGACTAACTTCTCCATGTCACCCATGCCCATAATAATTGTGTTTGGAAGCTAAATAATGACTCACACATGATAGTATACTTTGTGATATAGCTTGAGCTATTTGGGTAGGTGTTTCTTGTATAAATGCTAAGTTTGTTTTGTTAAAGGAGGTTGTTCCAATATGCGGGGCTGCCAATGGTAACCATTTGAGCTTCTACAAGAATGCAAAGTGCTCATAGTACTAAGTCATTTCTAGAAGACAATATAAGCATTGAGCACCACTTATGTTGAATATAAGAACTAGCACAAGATGATTCACTTGTAAGTTATCACTATATAAAGCATATGAACAATCCAACCTAAAGCATTAACATGCATAGTTTGGTTTCCCGCTTTTTCTATTTCAAGCAAAGCATTCAATCAAACATGGCATTTATTCAAACATGACATTCATTCATGGGATAGTTTTACATGCATCTGATGCCCCCGTTGTTGGCGGGGCAGAGCTACTGCATGGTTGGGTGGTAGCAGGGCCCGTCTGGCCCATCTGGTAGGGGAAGGCTAGTGGGTCTTCTCGCAGCGGTGATGCCTCCTAGAGGTGGAGATATTGAACCAGTGGTGTTGGTTGGTGGCGGACACAGCAGGCCTGTTGTAGCATGGCGACGGAGACTTTATGGGCCCAATCTAGGTTTAGTCGGGCCCTTCGGGGGCCTTGTGTTTCCCTGCTGCTGCATACTATCGGCTAACGCCAAGGTAGTGGAGGTAGTCACTCCCGCTCGGCTGCGGTGTTGCCACCCCCAATTATTGCCGTGTTTTCCGCTTCCATCCTCTAGGTCCCGTGCCGATGACAATAGTGAGACGACAAGGGTGGTCTTGTTGGGGGGATACCCCGGGTAGGGTAACACCGAGGTATAAAGGCCGAGTTAGCCGAGGTACGGCAAGGTCAAAGCGTAAGCTGGCCGGGTTACCTCAAGGCAGGCCGACTTACGGAGTAACCCAAACCGTAGGATGTCCACCTAACTATGTCCCGGCCGACGTACGTTGTATGCCGGCGGGCTATTTGTAATTTGTATGCAGGAACCCATGGGGCCGGATCATACCAAGCTTGCAAGAGAAGGAAGGTATCTCGCTGGTCAAAAGGTGACCTCTGTGCGTAGGAGCGTGAGCGAAGCGAACAGAGGGAGGGACCGGCGAGGCATGGCCGACAAAGGTGGCGCACCCTATGTCGGCTGACGCTGGCGCTGCAGAGGCTTACGTAGCCTCTGCATGGCTTACGATGGCAAAAGGTGACCCGGTCGGTTTGCTATTTTGGGAAGAGGCATATTCCCAGGAATATGCCTTCACGTATGCCCTAACTGGAGACCTAGCCTCCCCTTTATAAGGGGCACTAGGGCCTCTGTAGTTGGGGGTGGGTTGATTGGCATTTGAGTGGTTGTTTCATTGAGTAGAAGTAGTGGTGAGAGTAAGAGAGCTTCTTCTTCCTCCTCTCCCCAATACAGCTCAAGGAGCATCTGTAACCTTGTTAACTTGGAGAATACAAAGCATCTGTGTGTGGAATCACCATACTATCCCTCCATGGATTCCTCTAGTGCATATTGGCCCCACCTTTAGCCTATCCATGACATCTGCCGTGACACCACCATGATAGTTGGCGCCCACCATGGGGCTAGCGGCGCTAGCAGGAGTGAAGATCCGGACGGGAAGCATCATCGACAATAGCGAGCGCATCGTTTTTGGGCTCGTTCAGCGCTTTGGAGCGCTGGACTACGTCAGCGACAATGCTGGCTGCTTCGGCAAGCGACCTCCACCGCGCAATGGCATCTTCGTCAAGCTTGGCGCCCACAGGATCTACGTCGGCGTCGATGTGTCTTGCGTTCACCCGCGGCACGTCGTCGGGGGAGGCGAGCCACCCCTTAGCGCGGATCATAGTGCACGTATCACTCGCTCCCCAGACCGTGCTGAGGTGATGATGATAGTGCCTGGCATTGGCGCGAGAAAGGATCCGGCACCAGATCCGAAGGTAACACCCAAGGCACCGAGGAAAAGTAGAGGTCCTCCGCTAGAGAGGCCAGAAAACGTGCTGCAGCAGGCGATAGATAGCTTGGCAAGTCCCATAGCACCTGTGGTAGATCCGACTTAGGCACATGCCAAGTTAGAGAAAACTAGGCAGAAAATACTAGAGGGTGCGAAAAAGATAGCCGCGGCTCAGCAGTCATTGAACATGACGCTGCGTGAGTATGCAAGAGCAAATAAGGTAGATGCTGTAAAAGTAAAAGGGAGAAACCTCATCAGTGAAATGAACAAAGAGGGTGATACTAGAGTTGAGGAATCAGAGAACATTTTGTCCATGGGGCTGCCGAAGTACAACACCCCGGCAAAGAACCTCAGGGCAGGAGATGCAGATGCATCCGAACTAGAAGGTTTGACAGGTGAAGCCCGGCAAAGACAGCAGGATAGGGTCAATGAGTTAGTTCGGATCGCTAACAGACAAAATGAAGAGTTACTCAGGGCTAACCCGGCCAGAGTTGGGGCTTCCAAGGTCGTTTATTCGGCAGTGGGTAACCCGGAGAAATCCGCTGGAGCTGCATCATCCCCGCATGATGGCCCTAGAAGAGAGGAGGTGGTAACCTCAACAAGGAGAAACAAACAGATAGTCCCGTATGACCCGGCAAGGGCAGGGAAAGGAAAAGTAATACAGGGAAATGAGGATCGACAAAGTGTTAGCCGAGGTGAAGCTGGCCGGGGTAACCGTGACCAAGGCAATGCCGGTCAGAGAAACGCTGGAAACGGCTATGCCGGACAGCGGAACTCAGCCGGTGCAGGGCAAAACCCACCTCGGCAACAACAACAGCAGCATCGGAGTGTACCTCGGCAAGAGCAGAATGCCGGCCAAGGTATACGACAAAATTGTGCTCAACAAGATCAAGACAGATACAACGATGGTGATTCGGAAATGGTGAATGCAGGATACCATAGGCCGAACCATCATGTGATAGGATCAAGGTTGGGAAGCAGGAACTTGCTGCCTAATGACGCCAGGTTGAAGCTGGATCGACTCTACAGGTCGGAGCTAATCAAGGGGCAAGGTCCTCTAGGTCCCGCATGCTTTGGGCCCCGGATCATGAAGGAACCTCCAGTACCTAGCTTCCAGTTACCTAGAGGCACGAAAACATATGACGGCAGCACCAAGCCGGAAGATTGGTTAATCAACTACGCAACAACATTGAAAATTGTGACAGGCAACTTGAGATAGGCAGTGAGATACATACTTCAGATGCTGGAGGGGCCAGCGAGGGTATGGTTAAACAATTTACCACCCGGAAGTATCAACTGCTGGATTGATTTTGAGGAAATGTTCGTCAGTAACTTCTCGAGCATGTATCAGAGGCCGAATAGGCAACAAACCTTAGCAATGTGCAAACAGAGACCAAATGAAATAGACCGGGAGTTCCTAACTCGCTGGTGCAACGTGAGAAACTCATGTGAAGGCATAATTGAATCTCAGGCAATAACTTGGTTCGCACAAGGGTGTAGATATGCAAGCATGTTGTGGCAAAGGTTACAAAGGGATATGCCAACTACACTGGCGGAGACAATCCGGATTGCTGATTCGTATGCTTTGGGTGATCCAACTCAACCTCGGCTAATGTCGAACGAGTCAAATGAGGAGTACTACCAGAGAGACGGAGCCGGATCATCCCGACGAAATGATTACCGGCGTAAGAGAAGAGATGATAGACCGGATTACAGGTACAACTCGCAACAAGTTGCTACTGTAAACCAAGATCAACCTGGAACTGGGAGTAATCAGCGTCAGAAAACTGGAGGGCAACAGTGGACTCCGAGAAATGATGGCAAGAAAACTTGGACGCCCTAGAAAAAGAGACAGTGGCAAGAAAAGAAAGACCGGCTGATGTACACGTATGAGGCAATGCGGGATCAGCCGTGCAAATTTCACACGCCAAATCCGAGTAACCCAGCGGGTCACACAACCCGGCAATGTGAGTGGATGAGGAAGATAGAGCAAAGTGGTTCGGGGAATGCTCAGGCACCTCGGAACGATCAACCTCGGCAGGAGTTACCTAGGCAACAACTGCTTTTCAGAGCAAATACGCAATATTTAATGTTGCCACCACCTCCGCCGAGGTATGAGAATCATGAGAGAAGGGATGCAGTGCATCAGGTGGAAAACCAACATCAACCAGATCAAAGATATCCCGGCAATGAGGGGAGAAATGAATATAGAGAGCATCACCAAAGTTACTGTGTGTTTACCATGAAAGAAACAGATAGAAAGAGCTTGCATCGCCGACATATGGAAGTGAATGCAGCTATGCTGGCAGTGACGAGGTATATGCCTTGGTCTGAGCAGGAAATTACTTGGAGTATCAAGGACCATCCCAAGCTCATGCCAAGCCCTGGTTCGTATGCATTGGTGCTGGACCCAACGTTCATCGGGCCAAATATCAATGTGAGATTTTCTAAGGTTCTGATCGACAATGGCAACAGCATCAATGTTATGTATGTGGATACAATGCGCAAGTTGGGTATCTCGGAGAACGTGCTCCAAGCCACAAGGACAACTTTCCATGGCATTGTGCTAGGTGTTTCCTGTGAACCCATTGGCAAAGTCCGGGTTGACGTGTTATTCGGCACAAGGGATTACTGCCGAACTGAAAATTTGGAGTTTGAGGTTGTGAACTTAGAGAGTGCGTATCACACGTTACTCGGTAGGCCAGTCCTGAACAAATTCATGGCAAGTACTCACATCAGTTACCTAAAGATGAAGTTGCATGGGCCAAATGGAGTAATTGCCATAGCAGGGGACTTCCGACGTTCCATTGAGTGTGCTTCAGCCGGGTCTAACCTGGCCGAGTCACTTGTGATCGCGCAAGAGAAAAGAAAGATCTAGGAAGTAGCGGCATTGGCCCAGTCCACGCAGCAGTATATGCCGGTGTTAAGTAACCCGCATGGAAGTGTCCCATTTCAAGCAACAAAGGATACAAATAAAGTACCAGTTGATGATCTGTTCCCAGAGCGCACCGTAACAATTGGTGCGGGGTTAACCGGCAAATAGGAAAGCGAGCTCGTCAACTTCCTCCGTGAGAATCGGGATATCTTTGCTTGGTCCACACAAGACTTGCAAGGTGTTCCGAGGGAGTTGGCCGAGCACTCTTTGAATGTGAGACCCGGAGCAAAGCCGGTGAAGCAACCTCTCCGCCGCTTCGTCGAAGATAGGAGAAAATTCATTGGAGATGAGATAGCTCGGCTCCTTGTAACCGAGTTCATCGTGGAAGTGCTTTACCCGGATTGGCTATCTAATCCGGTGCTAGTGGAAAAGAAGAAAGATGATCTGAACGTGGCTGTGGTTTGGCGTATGTGCATCGATTACACGAACCTGAATAAGGCATGCCCAAAAGATCCATTCCCACTGCCAAGGATAGATCAGGTCATAGATTCTACTGCTGGGTATGAGTTGTTGTCATTCATAGACGCGTATTCTGGTTTCCACCAGATACCCCTGAACCCGAATGATCAAATAAAGACTGCATTTATCACCCCGTATGGGGCTTATTGCTATCGCACCATGCCTTTTGGTTTACGTAAGGCAACGTACCAAAGCTGTATGCAAAAATGTCTACATGATCAAATTGGTCAAAATGTGCAAGTGTATGTTGACGATGTGGTTATAAAAACCAAGGAAAGCAAGACGCTCCTTGATGATATCAGGCAAACATTCGCATACCTAAGGAGGTTCCGGATGAAGCTTAACCTGGAGAAGTGTACCTTCGGTGTCCCGGCTAGAAAACTACTCGGATTTCTTGTCTCTAGCCGAGGTATCGAAGCTAACCCAACTAAAATCCGAGCCATAGAGCGAATGGAATTGCCGAAGTGTCTTAATGATGTCCAGAAGTTCACGGGTTGCCTGGCATCCTTAAGTCGGTTTGTATGTCGGTTGGGAGAAAAGGCACTGCCTCTCTATCAACTAATGAAAAAGTCGGACAAGTTCATATGGACTCCACAGGCTAATGGGGCTTTCATCCAGTTAAAGAAAATGTTAGCCACTGCACCAGTGTTAGCCTCTCCACTATCAAAAGAGTCAATGTTGCTCTACATAGCCGCAACCAACCGAGTTGTAAGTGTAGTGGTAGTGGTAGAGCGCGACAAGGAGGGTAAGTCAGTGCAAAGGCCAGTCTATTACCTGAGCGAGGTATTATCAGCATCAAAGCAAAACTATCCTCACTATCAGAAGATGGCATATGGTGTGTATATGGCGGCAAAGAAGCTAAAGCATTATTTTGAAGAGCACCCCATCAAAGTGATATGTGAATCCCCCATATCTAAGATAATTAGCAACAAGGATGCAAGCGGCCGGATTGCAAAATGGGCAATTGAGTTAGCCCCTTATGCTCCACAATACGACATGAGAGATGCGATCAAGTCACAGGCAGTGGCCGACTTTTTCGTAGATTGGGCCGAGATGCAATATGAACCACCGTTGCTAGATCCAAATTACTGGAGAATGCATTTTGACGGATCAAAAACCAAAACCGGTTAAGAGCCGGAGTTGTGCTTACCTCTCCCAAGAAAGACCAGTTGAAATATGTGCTGCAGATCCAC
Source organism: Avena eriantha (assembly GCA_910589775.1). Classification (NCBI taxonomy): domain Eukaryota; kingdom Viridiplantae; phylum Streptophyta; class Magnoliopsida; order Poales; family Poaceae; genus Avena; species Avena eriantha. Next base: position 169,585,684 of record OU342742.1, on the reverse strand, counting down.
TTCGCTGCATCAAACAATGTTGCAGAATATGAAGCACCTGTGCATGGACTCAAAGTAGCAAAAGAAATCAGAATACGGTAGATCCAGTGCTTCGGTGACTCGGATTTGGTCGTTCAGCAAGTCTCAGGGCAATGGGATGCTTTGGATGCAAACATGGCATTATATAGATTTCATGTGCAGAAGATATCAGGATACTTTGAGGGATGTGAGTTTCACCATGTACCTCGGTTGGAAAATGAGGCTGTCGACGTACTGTCGAAGCTCGGATCAACTCGACAAGCGACCCTGCTAGGTGTAGCACTAGAGCACCTCAGAAAGCCATCTATCAGGCCATCCCCAGAATCCGAGTCAATCTATATACCGGCCGATCTGGAGTCCAGAGCTGTGCCCATGGAAATTGATGTGGGAAGTGGTTCAGCAAACCCGGGGACTACTTCGCAGAACCCGGGGACTGCGCAGCCTGACCCGGCGGAGATTATGTTGGTGGATCTAATGGAAGTTGACAAGGGTGTGTTTCCGGTGTGAGCTATACCAGCTTGGGCGCTGCCCATATTCCAGTTCCTGAAGGATGGATCTTTGCTCAATGAAGAAGTGCTTTCAAGGTAAGTTCAGAGGCGCGCAAAGGCATACACGATTATCAATTCCGAACTATACAAGAGGAGTGTCACGAATGTCCTACAACGGTGTGTTGACCCGGAAGAAGGGCTTCACATCCTCCGAGACATACATCAAGGGGAATGTGGGCACCACGCCTCATCCAGAGCCTTAGTAGCAAAAGCTTTCCGGCATGGATTTTACTGGCCAAGTGCCTTGGAGCAAGCAGAGGATCTAGTAAGAAAATGCAATGGTTGTCAGAGGTACGCTACCAAGACACACATGCCAATGTCGGAGCTCAAGACCATACCAATTACCTGGCCATTTGCTGTATGGTGTTTGGATATGGTTGGTCCATTTAAGCCGGCAAGAGGAAATATGACCCATATCTTGGTGATGGTTGACAAGTTTACAAAATGGATTGAAGTAAAGCTGATAAGAAAATGTGATGGAGCTACGGCCGTGAAATTCCTCAAAGATATCATCCTGAGATATGGCTATCCTCACAGTATCATAATAGATAACGACACTAATTTCGCTGAAGGAGCATTTGCGTGATTCTGCCGAGATAAAAAGATACGGCTGGACGTTGCTTCAGTAGCCCACCCCGTATCGAACGGACAAGTGGAAAGATCCAACGGATTAGTTTTATTGGGATAAAACCCCGGCTCATTGAGCCACTGCAAAGATCAGCGGGGTGCTAGATAGAAGAACTACCAGCGGTACTGTGGAGTTTAAGAACAACTCCGAATTGATCAACAGGCTATACGCCATTCTTTCTGGTATATGGGGCAGAAGCTGTATTACCAGCTGACATAGAGCATGATTCTCCTAGGGTCACCCAATACATGGAAGCCGAAGTGCGAGAAGCCCGGCAAAATGATGTTGATCTGCTGGAAGAAGCGAGAGAATTGGCATTGTCCAGATCCGCCATATATCAGCAAAATCTCTGACGCTATCATAGCCGGAAAGTAAACCCCCGAGTCTTCCGAGAAGGTGATCTGGTACAACGTACTGCTGGCATGCATAAGTTATCCCCCCATGGGAAGGGTCATTCATCGTGAGCAAAGCATTGCACAATGACTCTTATTATCTCATTGATGCACAACCATAGGAGAAGAACAAGGCGGACAGGTCCGGTGAGGAATCTAAGCGTCCATGGAATGTAGCCCTACTTCGTCCATTCTACACTTAACAAAGAAGTGTGTGTATCCGAGTTTCTCATATGTCGGTATGTATGCTGGCAATGAGTTTATCAATGAAATGTTGGCACCTCGAGCAGTAACTCGGGGACTGCCTTAGTAATATTTGTTGTCTTCTTTGTTTGTTATTTATTTTCATGTCGGCTAGCTTAAGTTGCTTCTACCTAAGCCGGATTAGTAGTGTGTGAGCACCAAAAACTTAACTTTTCGACTTGTTGCTGTCCAACAAGAATTGGCTTCATGGCAAGCAAGAGAACAAGTTTGGAATTGCATAGCACACGAAAAACGACTAAGGAAAGGAACCTAATCAAGCCGACATTTATTGTTTGGAATAACCCTATGTTTACTTTACATTTACTACGCTGGACTATTTTGAGCTAATCCTAAAGTTTCCAAGTATTGTTAAGTCAATTTTTGAAACTCGGACTCGTAAGTCACAAAACCGAATCAAGGTAGACGCGAGCCGAGCCATGAAATTGAAGGAACAAGAAAATGAAACTCGGGGACTACGCCCAAGTTAATCCGGCATGAAAAACATAGTAGCAAAACATAATCTTTGTGCTTAATACATCTACACCCGGCATACCGGGGATCTGATAAAATTCAAAGTGTTTTTTCGTGCTCAAGGAGCAGCAGCAGGAGGAGGTAACCCGGCGCCAGCAGGTGGAACTCCGGCTTCAGCCTCATCATATTCTTCATTTTCTTCAAGATCCGAGGCTTCGTCCTCTTCCTCATCATCCGAACCATCTTCGACGTATTCGTCGTCAACGGCGCCGTGGAAGCTTGGTCCTTCGTTCCATTCATGAACAGGGGCAAACTGGATAAGATTATGGGCAAAAGCTTTACACCGAGCTACCCAATCCAGATCATTCGACCACCTGGACCCGGTGCGCAAGCGCTCAAGACCCTTCAGATCCAGTTTCTCATACCATGTGAGCACGAAGTGGAGGACAGTTTCAGCTCCGGCACGTGCGGTGGATTCCCTCCAAAGGTCAAGCTAGGTCTCACAATCCATTAATTTGCTAATCAGAGCAGTGGACCCTTCCGGAGGATCCTCACTAGGCCAAAGGGCACGGAAGATCCGGACGGCTGAATCCAAGAGACCCGAACCATAGTTCCTCACAATTTCAATGCGAGAGGATAGGATGACCAGCAAGTCCTCCATGTCATAGGGAATGTTTTCAGAGCCAGGACCAGTTGGGGTACCCCTCTGCTGGCAGAACTTGGTAACCGCAGCAACCGCAATGGCATCGCCCTCTGGGAATTTGCCTGAAAAGAAAACAAGCGAAATAAGAAAAAGAGTTTAACCCAGATAAATACATGTCAGATGAAGGAAAAGAACTTACGGGAAATATGGCTATGGATCTGAGTCAGCTCTATGGTGCAATCAGCATGCCTCTTCTAGAGCTGCTCAAGTTCGATATTTGCTGACTCAAGCTTGACGTCAGCCTCCTTCAGCAATTCTTGATCCTTTGCAAGTTGGAGGTTAAGATGTTCTCGCTCCTCGGTGAAGTCTTGGCTAACCTTGTCCATCTCTGTTTTGTGGAGCTCCTTGAGTTTTTTCATTTCAGCCTTGAGCTTGGCAATTTCATCATCCTTGGCCCAGAGTTTGGCAAATTCATCATCTTTCTTCTTGAGCTCGACCTGATGTTGCCCTGCTTGTTCGAGAAAATGCAGCATCATATCAAGCACGGGCACACTATCTTCAAGGGATGCTGAAACGGTTTGTTGACCCGGCAGAGCCGAGGTATGAATATCTGCCGAGCCTAGGAGAAAGGAGAGAAAGCACGAAAAACATGTAGCCCAAACGGATTACCTTTTATCTGGTCCAAGTTTTTCCTCATAATCCTATTTTCAGCCTCCACTCTGGCTGTGCAATCCAAGTGACAGATTAGTTCGGTGGGAAAAGACAAAGAAATATGGGGGAGAAGTCAAAGAGAAAACTTACCCCTTTTCTCGAACTCAGCAAGAAGCGTAGTGTGTTTCGAGCGCAGCAACTTGTGTGAGTCCAAGAGGCACTGAAACTTAGCACTCCGGTGATTGGTAGTGATCTGAAAAGAGCAAGATTGGCTCAGGTATATGCATATTCGAAGTGTACAAAATCCGGGCCAAGTGGAACTTAACCCGGCTCTAGGTGTGTGCACATTCGAAGTGTACAAAATCCAGGCCAAGTGGAACTTAACCCAGCTCTAGGTGTGTGCGTATTCGAAGTGTACAAAATTCGGGCCAAGTGGAACTTAACCCGGCTCTAGGTGTGTGCATATTCGAAGTGTACAAAATCCGGGCCAAGTGGAACTTAACTCGGCTCTAGGTGTGTGCATATTCGAGGTGTACAAAATCCGGGCCAAGTGGAACTTAACCCAGCTCTAGGTGTGTGCGTATTCGAAGTGTACAAAATTCAGGCCAAGTGGAACTTAACCCGGCTCTAAGTGTGTGCATATTCGAAGTGTACAAAATCCGGGCCAAGTGGAACTTAACCCGGCTCTAGGTGTGTGCATATTCGAAGTATACAAAATCCGGGCCAAGTGGAACTTAACCCGGCTCTAGGTGTATGCATATTCGAAGTGTGCAAAATCTGGGCCAAGTGGAACTTAACCCGGCTTTCAGTGTGTGCATATTCGAAGCTACTAAGGAGCTACGCTAGTTCTCTAAGGAGCATCCGGTCGAGTAACAAGTTACTCCCTAGAGGCTTGGGGACTAATGGATATGTATCTAAGCACTTGTATGTATTAAGTAAAAGACAAAGTAGCGTACCTCCATCATCCGGCCAGCAAGGTTGATAGCCGTGGCTGCTGTATTCATCTGTGCGCTAAATTCGGCGGGCCCAAACTTTTCCAGGAGATCCTCTTTTGGATTGATGAACTCCGCGTTGTTCCAATTGTTTACATATTCAATCAAGGCTGGAGGATAGCCCTCTCCACTAAGCATATGAGGTGCCACCAAGCCTTTGGCGTGGGCCTCCCTCCTCGCAACTTGGGCAGCAGCAGGGCTGGTATGTAGTGCGAGTTGCTTACTGCTGGCTGACCCGGAGGGGGCATCTTTCTTTGGCAGCATGGACGCGAGCGTGCACTATCCAGCTTTAATGGATGTTGCCTTGGTGGCCCCAGAACCTTTCTTGGCCTTGGGTTGCTGTTGGGAGGCTGAAGCTTGAGCTGCTGACTTGGACTTAGGTGCAGCCTTGGTGCTAGCGGGGTCTTCTCGCCGGGTCTTGGAAGACTCGAACGAGGCAGAAGGAGTTGGTGCTGATATTGGTACTTGTGTTGCTGCTGGTGCTGATGTTGGTGCTGGCGCTGGTGCTTGTGCTGGTGCTAGTGTTGGCGGTGGTGCTGCTGCTCCTAATGGTACCTCGGAGGTGGCGGGCTGTGGATGAGCCGGTGAAGAGCTGGGAGCATCAGCTACCTCGACCGTGCCACTTCCCCCTGCTACGAGGTTGCCCTCCTCTGGACGAGGTGGGCTGTGACCCGGAGCAGCCACGGAACCTTCATGAATTGGGCTCAGTGGGCGTGTGTTATCACCACGAGGGGGAGATGGGGTACACTGGAGGGGCGAAGCGATGCTGGAGCCACTCTGGGAACCTCCTTTATAGCCCTGTCGAATCAGACAATGAATAACAAGTTATAACAAAAAGAAAGGCATATAGACAGAGAAGTATGAAGCAAAGAATTGGCCAAAAGGAAAAAGTGACTTACTCGTCAGAAGTCAAAGGCTCCTTGGGCTTCCGAGCTCTCCGAACTATGCCTTTAGTTGGAGGCTTGGTAGCGGCCTTGTCGGTGGATTTCTTCCGCCTCTTGGTTGCTTGGGGTTGCTTGGAAGAAGCAGCCAAGGTAGTGGCCCGTTTCTTGGATGCGGCAGGAACCGGCTCACCCGTAGCGAGAGGGGGATCTTCATGGATCTGCCCAGCCAGGTTAGCTGAAGCCGGAAATGCGTAAGAAATGGGTACATCGTCAAATACCTCCACCACCTCAATGTCGGAATCATCTTCATCGTCAGGCCAATTCCTTAAGGAAGAGAAGTTACCAGAGGGTCGCTTGGTTGCGTCCGGGGTGGGCAGGAACATTTCCTGATCCGGCTCCTCCTCGTCCAAGACAGGTCGATCCTTCCCCCATTTGAGGGAAGGCTCGGTGCCATCTTCGAGGGTCTGCTGAAGAAACAACTAAGAGGAAAATGTAAAAGGGATCAAATAAACAACATGCTCCGACATAGAATATAACTCGGAGAAGGATGGGGTAATGAGATTTACCGCAGGAGGAGGCTTATCCCGGCAGTAGTGCTCCAAACCCCACTCCCAATCAGCGAAGAAATCCTTGTCGGTCATAAAGAGGGCCTTGACCTGGCGGAATATCTCGGTGTTGTTCAATTCAAAGGAGGAAGTCTGGTTGGGTCAAGTCGTCAGCTCATGTGGCAAAGTTTGTGTGTGCGCTTCTGAAGAGGGGAGATCCAGCTGTGGACGAATGTGATCATCACGTCCTCGTTGCGCAGCCCCAGATCCTTCAGCTCCTGGAACCGCTTATTGACTTGATTCGCCAAGACAGTTGGTTTCTTGGAAACCCGGTCCCATAGATCTGGGTTAGGAGGACCCATCGCGAAGGGGCGCAGCCGGATTAGATCCTCATTCGTGCCGTTCCTCACGTAGAAGAAGGTCCGGGCCCAGCGCTTACAAGATTCAAGCCCTGTGACCCGGGGGAAGACAAATTGTTTCCAGGGTGAGATGGAGGCCGCACCACATTGGGTCAGGTGCTTGTCCTCCGGGGCAAGTAGCTTATCCGGAATAACGTTCCTTCGCAGACCGAAGAACCGGATCTAGAGCTCTTTGGTGGGCCACAGGCCGACGTATCCTTCTATGGCGGATGCGAAGGAAGAGAGGGATGTGATGGCGTTCGCCGGAAGATGGTGGGGTTGGAGTTCATAGATGTTGATGAAGTCATGGAAGAAATCACTCACTGGCAGGCCGAAGCCGCGCTGGAAGTGAGAGAGGAAGACAACGAACTCACCCGGATTGGGTGAGGGAGCAATCTCTTCGTAGGGGAGGCGCGAAATTACTCCTTCTGGAATGCGACGGGTGTGGTAGAGCCAATCCAGGTCATCCTGGCACACCGAGGAACCGGCCCAGCCACCGCGCCCCATAGTTTCGCCCTCCTCCTCCATCTCTTCTCCCTCGACGACGGCGAGCTCCTCCTCAGTCTTTTCCAAATCAGTGTCCTCACTAGCAAGTTCGGGGGTGGGGAGCAGAGGCTTGGATTTGCACGGACCCGTGACGGTGAAGCAGCGCAGGAGCGGCAGTGGGGCTGGTGCGAAGAGGCACGGTATGGCGGCGGCGCTACAGAGCAGATGCGGCGGTAGCGCAGTCGCAAGAAAGAAGAAGAGGCAGAAAGGCTAAGGGGCACGAGAAGGGGAAAACGCCCAAGGGACGCACCCCTCCCCTATTTAACCATGCCCTAGTGGTGGGTAGTGGGATCGTGTGGTGCATCGAGGCCACACGGTGTGGCCGTGTATTAACCGGATCATCCAATCAGAGTCGAGCCATAGGAAGGGCCACAGGAAACAGGGGATCCTATGACACGATGTGGTGATGCAGTTAACGAGGAGGCGGCCACGACGCGACGTCTGCAACAGTAACTCCTGACAATAAGAACAATAACTGGCGCAGGCCCTTAAAATGAGGCAAGATAATGATTACCCTCCACGTAGGACATGGGGAAGCGTACGAGAGAAGGAAGGATAACCCGGAAAGCTGAGGGGTAGCCCGGCCAGCGAGTCATAACTCGGAATGTTCCAAGAGAATACTACACCGCAGGATCCGAGCTACAGAATAACTTGGAAAAGGGAGCAAAAAGATTGAACATGTCGTGGCCTTAGCAGCTGAAGTTGCTAAGACCGCACCAGCTTCGGGGACTAATGTTGGGGGGATACCCCCGGGTAGGGTAACACCGGGGTATAAAGGCCGAGTTAGCCGAGGTACGGCAAGGTCAAAGCGTAAGCTGGCCGGGTTACCTCAAGGCAGGCCGACTTACGGAGTAACCGGACCGGAGGATGTCCACCTGACTATGTCCCGACCGACGTACGTTGTATGCCGGCGGGCTATTTGTAATTTGTATGCAGGAACCCACGGGGCCGGATCATACCAAGCTTGCAAGATAAGGAAGGTATATCGCTGGTCAAAAGGTGACCTCTGTGCGCAGGAGCGTGAGCGAAGCGGACAGAGGGAGGGACCGTCGAGGCATGGTCGACAAAGGTGACGCACCCTATGTCGGCTGACGCTGGCGCCACAGAGGCTTACGTAGCCTCTACATGGCTTACGATGGCAAAAGGTGACCCGGTCGGTTTGCTATTTTGGGAAGAGGCATATTCCCAGGAATATGCCTCCACGTATGCCCTAACTTGAGACCTAGACTCCCCTTTATAAGGGGCACTAGGGCCTCTGTAGTTGGGGGTGGGTTGATTGGCATTTGAGTGGTTGTTTCATTGAGTAGAAGTAGTGGTGAGAGTAAGAGAGCTTCTTCTTCCTCCTCTCCCCAATACAGCTCAAGGAGCATATGTAACCTTGTTAACTTGGAGAATAGAAAGCATCTGTGTGTGGAATTACCACACTATCCCTCCCTGGATTCCTCTAGTGCATATTGGCCCCACCTTTAGCCTATCCATGGCATCTGCCGTGAGACCACCACGACAGGTCTCAAGACCATTGTAGCGCATGGTGGTGGGCGAGAAGTTTGGTGGTGGGCTATGGATAGTCCGGGGTAGTGGGTTTTGGGGCTCGGGAGAAATCTCGTTGGCTTGGCCGGCACCGACGCGATGACACCCGTGGGTGCCATCTTTCCTTCCTGAAGGGCGTCGAGAGTACCCTTTCCCACTTACCTCAGCGTGCTAGGGTAAACCCTAGGATCTATCCGGACAGCAGCATCGTCATTCTCGCACTCCTTCTTGAAGGTGCTGCTTGGTACACGGCTGTGCGGAGTATGAGGAGCACAGTGGAACAACTCCAGAGGGCCCAGTAGCTACGAGTCATCCTTGTTTTGTCAATCTTCAGGTGTTGGCCTTTGTTTCTTTTTCTTTGTATTCTTTTTCTTTTGGGCTGGCATGTGCTGTTCGCCCCAGTGTTAGCTATATTATTATAGCGGGGCAAAAGCTATTTGGAGGATTGGCAACTTGCATGGAAATGACGATGGTGTAGCATGTTTTTTGTAGTCTGCTCGCTCCCATGCAAACTGGGTCTAGGTATTGTTGTACGATGTCCTTGTTGTTGCAAAGATCCATTATGCATCATGTAGTAGACGAGGATCTGAGGCAAAGCGCGGTCCACTTTGATGTAATCTTTCTGGACATGAACCTTGCATACATTCCTCTCGTTTCTCGCATTCAAAATTGGAGTCACCTAGGTGTGTTTGCTAGGGCGCATTCCCGTTCCTTGCATGAGTTGGAAAGAAATAAGGGTGTTTGCTTGCCCATGGAAACAAAAAAATCTAGCATCCACGAGAAGGGCGCGACTTTTAAAACAGGTAAAACGGGCTCCATGGAAATGCCTAAATCGAGTGTTCCCCCGCGTGTAGGCTCTGGGGAGAATAAAATGGGAACACGCCTTCTCTCCCGATGCAGGATCTTGGCCTTGGGTGTGCAAACATATTCCTTAATGGCCTAAGCTAATCCCGTCCCCCACCTCTCCTAATTCCCGAGCTCCTTGTCAGCCGCCCTGCCATAGCTTGGTGGCTTCCCCGTCGGCCGCCTCTACTGCTCACCTCAGTTGTATCTCCATCACCACCGTGCTGGCCGGAGGAAGCAACGTCTTCACCGCTAGCACCTGCATTGTCACCTCGTAGTCGTAGTCCATTTTCACGAGCATCAATGATGAGTGCATATTTGCATCATGTTTTACATTATTATTTTGCATTCTAGATGTAGGATCTTGATATTTTACGGCGTTCGCGCGCACATTTTATGTCTGTTTTCATCAGGATTTGGACAAATGATGGATCTAATGGATAAAATTCTCGGAGCAGTTGTACTATGGAGAAAAGGAGTCAAAAACAACATAAATCGCTTATTTGGGAAATATTAATAATACCAGAACAAAACCAGAAGCAAACAAGGGAGGTAGAGAGTCCAACGACCAACTATACGGCCGGAGCAATTTTTCGGCCCTATAGTTGGCGCCGCCTCCGCCTCGTCAAATAGTTTCACCCCGTGCAATTGGTTCGGAGAGACGACATACAGAACACCCAGAATTCACAGAAACCTCACCTCCGGAAGGCATCTGGAGGGGGAACTCATCCACAAGGGATCCATCTTCGCCCTACGTAGATCCGAGAGGCTAAGGCATCGATATTCATCATCCACCACTGCATCACCACCATCTCTATCCATCCCATCTACATCTTGTCTAGATCTTGTTGTAATTCCCGTACTCGTTGTGGATTTATACAAGTACTATTCATCTATGATTACCATTGCCGTGATATTGATTGCCTCCATGTCTGAGTAGATCATTAGTTCCTAGGGAGATGGAGAAACCCTATTATGAGATTGAAATAAGGTAAAGTCTATTATGATATTCATCACTGTGACCATGTGTTAGATTTTCTACATCTTGATGTTGAGAGAAGTCGACCTCTTAATTGCCTCTCGTGGGGACTTGATGGAGGAAACTACGTGTTGGTAGATAGAGGCGTGCTAGCACTTACAGTGACTATAAAGTTGTTGGCACCCCTTACGTATCAACTCAGAAAATCAAGGAAACTCACGGAACACTATCCATGCCATGGGATACGTCCTACGGATTGATGTCGGTTGCTGACTGTTGTGGTTATGAGGATGATGTGAGCAGCGGTTGTTGCCTATTCGTCTAAATATGGAGTTCCTCCCACACATACATAGTTAAGAATGTTCATGATGATAATCTTTATCTTAGATCTTTACAATACTAGTGGTGTATCCGCTACTCCCTGAGAATTCTTTTTCCCTACTATAGTTCCAATCTCTCTTACATACGTGATATTTACTTTCTGTACTCAACTGTTTACTTTAATTTATTATTGTTCTTATACTCAAAACCTAAAACACCTTTTTACACAATACTCCCATTTTATCTTGTCACTTAGAACTTTATCTATCATAATATTTATTTCAAGAGTTATTAGACTTTAGACTCCTGCTCCCTATGGGATCGATATCTTTATTTTGAAACTAGCTACAAACGATCTATGCACTTGCAGTCATCAAGCTATTTCTAGCGGCGTTGCCGGGGAGCTAAGCGTTGTAGGTCTTTTAGTTTTTTATTATTTATTTTTGTCTTGCTAAATTTTGTTTTGAGTTACAGGTTTCCAACAACATGATGGAGTTCGAGCATATGACTAGTGCTAACCCACTCAACTACTTTGGGAAGCTCTATGATATTTATTAAAAAGACAACTCCAATGAGAAGACAAGGGGGTTTCAAATAAATCCTCTACTACTTAGTATTCTACATAAGAAGCAATTTACGGGAGATGAAGAAGATCCTGATCCATATGAGCATATTGCATGTTTTAAAGATATATGTGGCACTTTTCTATTGACGGGTGATACATTGCAAATGTATCTATAATTTTTGATGTTCCATGCTTGGTTTTATCCACTTTCTTGTGTTTTGTTCCAACTTTGGAGTACTTTTCATATGATTTCTTGGACTAACCTATTAACAAGAGCCACAGTGTCAACTGCCTGTTTTCTGCTGTTTTTGGTTCCAGGAAAGTCAGAAAATGAATATTCTCGGAATTGGACGGGACAAAAGCCAAAGTGCCTATTTTTTCCGGAAGTCATCAAGTGCCAGAATACGAGACGGAGAAGGGCCAGAGGCCGGTGATGACCCACAAGTATAGGGGGTGTATCGCAGTCTTTTCGATAAGTAAGAGTGTCGAACCCAACGAGGAGCAGAAGGTGCTGGCTAGTGGTATGGATCAGGAATTCTCTGCAAATACTTAGCAAACGGATTTTTAGGGCTTTTCGGTAAAGCAAGTAAACAAAGTACGATTAAATAAAAGACAGTAGGAATAAATGCAGCAAATGGCCCAATCCTTTATGCAGCAAAGGACAAGCCGGTTGTATTACTTAAGATGACCAAACGTTCTCGAGGACACATGGGAAGACTGTCAAGTGCTTTCGCTTCATATAGTCGATTAATCTTCTTTAGCTTGCTAAGTGTTGTGTGGGTGAACCTGTGCTAATGTACCGTCCCATCCAAGACTAATACATACTTGTGATTATACCCCTTGCAAACATCCGTAAGTACAAGAAAGTAATTAAGGTAGAAACCTAACCACAGCTTTAAACTCTAAGACCCTTATGTCCCTTGTGCAATGGTTTCCTAACGGGGGTTCATGTTTCTGTCACTCCAGCAACCCCTATGATTAGTAGCCAAATACACAATGCATTCCCCTAGGCCCATATAGGTGAAGTGTCATGTAGTCGACGTTCACATGACACCACTAGAAGAAGTATACCACAACTTAAATAACAATCTATTGAATCTTTCTCAACGCAACTCCACTACTAACAACAAGACTTCTCCCATGTCCTCAAGAACAAAACGAACTACTCACAAGACATCATATGGATCATGATCAGAGATGGAATAATGATGTATAACAATCAGAACATAAACAATAATTCAATGGTTCACTCAATAGCATCAACTACAAAGAGTAATCAACACCGGGAAAGTTTCCCCTATGAACTATGAAAGATTCAACTCAATTGTTACAGCAATATGGAGATGGTGATGAAGGTGCTGATGGTGATGATGGTGGTGATGATGGTGATGATGATCCCGATGAAGTCGAGCTTGATGGTGGTGTTGATGGCGACGATCTCCCCTCTCTAGGAAGGAATTCCCTCGGCAGAAATCTGTCTGTCAGAGAGATCTTTCTCTCTCGGTGTTTTCCGCCCCGTAGAGGCAGCGGAATCTTTCTGTCGTCGCTCCCCGAGTCTTAGGGTTTCGTGGGGATGATATATGCCAGAGGGGAGAGGATGGAGTGGGCCAGGGCGGCCACACCACCTCCAGGCGCGGCCTAGGCCTGCCCGCGCCATGGGGTGGTGTGGGCCCCCTGTGGCCCACCTCCACTCCATCTTCTGGCATCCTTAGTCTTCTGGAAAAATAGGATTTTCCGTATATTTTCCCAGATTTTCTGATCTTCGCGAATTTTGCCTCCAAACAGCACCTTTCCATCAGAATCCTGACTGCAGCGGTCCATGCTCCAAGAGTCATCAACCATGCAAAAATAGATGAAATAACATAAGTATCACCTCTCAATACGAAATATGTCAATGAATAATAGTGAATTAAGACATAGAATAGTGATGCAAAATGGACGTATCAACTCCCCCCAAGCTTAGACTTCGCTTGTCCCCAAGCGAAACTGAGCTCAATAAACATGGCCTCAGGTTTATGGAGTGAAGAGTCGATAAAAGAATATGGACAAGAAACATCACATTCATCAAATACATAGATCATAATAGAAGACAACTCACTATTATATAACTCAACTTGTAATGAGTAAAGGAAACACAATAAAGATACATGAAGTGAATCAGAATTGGTAATGGCAAACTTAGCTCTTGATCGAATAATAGTTGATAATTTGCTGGAGTTCACAAGTAGCTGGTTTTTTAATGAAAGCTTTCAAAGTAGTAAACATCAAGATAAGAGCCATGTGCAAAACAAGGAATATAAGATACATGATTGAATAAATCATCATATGAATGACTGAAACACATCAACTCAAAATACTTGCTGAGATAGAAGGGAATAGGTTTACTGAATCAACTACAAAGTAAAAGAAAGGGCCCTTCGTAGAGGGAAGCAGGGATTGCAAGTCTCATAAAGAGCTCCCAAAACTTATGATACTTACTAGCTTTCAGCTCTCATTGCCCCTATCATAGGCATCTTTTGGTGGTTAAGGTTAAAGTGACACAACTAAAAGGATATGCTTGACAAGTTATAAATTGGAGTCCCATGCCCCTTACTTATGAGTACTGATCCTCATGCTACTCAACTTCAGTCACGAGCAAGCCCTTGTCATTGTAAATACATGCGTATCATTGAGAACCGCCAACGGGGTACCCCTTGCACATGACATAGGAGCTATCCCATAATCAAAATGACAAGGCAAGCAGACAGTGAGCATCTCAGCGATCTTTTTATTTGCTATTTGCATAGGTTTTTATTGAGGATGCTTCATAGAATGCTCACTATAGTTATGCTACAGGTTTCCACCATGATTAGGCATGGCTTAGGCTAGTGGCCCAGGCGTTTCTCTAACACACATATAAACTTTATGATCTTACAAGTTTCACTTTTATTTCAAACCGCTGGGATCCATAAGCAAAAGAACATGATATCAACTAGGCACAAGGTACCAAATGAAGTGTTGAAAGCGGTCCCCATGATACATGGTTCGGCTAACTTCAACTCATAAAGCGCAAGCATATACGCAACAAAGAAGGACCCAATGGTTCAAGTTTATTAGATGCAAGAAAGTAAAGTGTGCCATCAAGTTTGTGAGAGCTTTAATCACTAATTTTCACATAACAAGTTTAATTTGGGAGGTAGATAAAACAGGAATTTACTTGGAATAGCAATAATGCTACTAGGTAGGTATGGTGGACTCAAATGGCAAAGGTTTTGGGTTTAAAGGAGGTGGATGCACGAGAAGAATACCCTCTCAGTACAGGTTTTTGGCTAGCAAGGCTGGGTAGCAAGTATAAGAGTTGAAGGAAACAAACAAACATACAAGTGATAAATACAAACATGCAATCTTCCTTGGAAGCACAAAAGATCTTAACTAGAGAATACTAGACTTATGGGCAAATCAAGAAAGAAAGATGATGAAATTATTTTTTCTCTAGAGTACTTCTATGTTTTTCTTTTCAACTCTCAAAAAGGTGTTGCTAATGACCGAGCCAGGTTTGCCAAAACCAACTAAATTAACTCAATGATCCCAAAGTGACACCAATACTAACAACAAGATTCAATCATATAACCACAAATTGAAAACTAATATAAGCTATGAAAAAGAGTGAATGATAGAACTTCTCACTAATATTCCATAACGGAAACGCACACCAAGGGATACATATCTAACGAGAGAGGGGACACTTTCATAATGCAAACCATACTACATAATAACTCCTCTATTCATGATATGACTCTACTAATAAGGTAAAAAGATAGAAGATAGTGATATGATACCGCGGCACTCCCCCAAGCTTGGAACAAACCAAGGGGATGCTAAACCTGATGTCGAATTACTCCTGCGGTGGTGGTGGTAATATTTTCTTATTTGACGTGAGGAAATCTTCCAGCATCTTGCGAAGCCTATTATTCTCCCATTGAAGCATGTCCACCTTCCTCTGCAGGTCTCGATACTTATCGCAGAACTCCTTAGTGACTCGTAGGGCTTCCGCTGATGCAGGGCAAGAGACTGAAGGTACCAGCCCCTGCTTGGCGTCTTGATGATCCTCGTCCCCTTTATCCTTGGCGGACACCATTGTGCTTCTAAGCTTTCAAAGAGTATGTCCCGACAGAAACAGATCGAAACAAAAACACGACGAAAACACGATATACGGACCTCGAGGGATCCGGGGGGTTATATATTACGAAGTTTCATATCAAAAGGAAGGTACTAGGAGAAAACGAGTCGGGGGCGGAGTCCGGGGTGGACTCACCACCTGGTGGCGCGGCCTAGGGAGGGCCCGCGCCACAGGGTGGTGTGAGCCACCCTGGCTCCGTTTCCGTCCCTTTTTCGCTTCGTAGCTTTCCTTATTGACTAAAAACTGCAAAAATATAATTCGATTGTATTTTTGCGGAACTTTTCTTACCAGAACTGTTACCTACTTGAAGACAGACTCTGCATGTCTCTGAATTTGGTATCTAGTAGATTCTTCCGAAGTCATCTCTTGAATATCATCGAAATATTCATCTTCATACACTTATTACTTCAGTCATAAAACCTTTCTCTTCCTTATTACACCATTATCTCCACTTCCTAGAAATTTCTTTCACACAAAACTTCACACAGTTCTCATTAGCAACATTAGTATGAGTGAAGTGATAAAACCTTTTGAGTCCAACCGCAACTGAAAACCATCAAAACATAAGCTACTGTAGCAAATCCTTCTGAAAACCCAAAAAAAATTCAAAAAGGAAATCGAATAAAGAAGCAAATGCAAGAGTGGCAAAATCTGTCAAAACAGACCAACGGGTAAAGATCAATATTTTCGAAAATCTTCTGTTGCTTAAATCAAAACGTGCAAAACTAACAAAAGTTAAATAACTACCTGGGGCAGAATCACAAACAATTACAGCTCAATCCGACCTACAAAGATCTCTCACGAATTTTTACGGTGAAAAACAAAAAATCTGTTTCGAGACAGCAACTTCCCCAAATCTTACTTCTCTCTCATTAGAGGTTGATCTTGACACAAAAACCAAACAAAATGGATAAGGAGCGGTTATTACCGAAGTAATAACTTCCAAGACTAAAAGAAACAAAAAGAAACTAAAAGAAAAAACAAATTGGGTTGTCTCCCATAAAGCTCTTTCTTTATAGCCATTAAGATGGGCATGATAATTTTGAAGGAGCTCTCATAGGGATATGAATTGAAGTGAAAGAGAGCATTAAGAAGCAAAAACACACACACATTTAAGTCTAACCCACTTCCTATGTAAGAGGATTTTGTAAACAAACAAGTTATTGAAACCAAAGGCAACTTGCATAAGAAGGCAAAAGAAGCGCAACATAAAAACTTTCAGCATAAAACGAGGAAACTTGATATTATTGACATGCATACGAACACTTTTCCCTCTCTCATAGTAACTTTCAGTATCATGCATAAACTTAACAATATAGCTATCGCAAGGACCATCGTAGCAATGATCACTTATTCTAACAGAAAACACGGGAATACTAGCTCTCATAACACTACTTTGTGAAACAATATTAGAGGTATCCTTACAAAGGATAGTGTGTCCCTCTTCTACATATTTAGTAACAAAGTCTTTCACATTTGCTATAATAGGTTCATCAACCTTTTGTTTATCAGGTTCAACAGCTTTGATTGTACTTTCATTAACCATACTAGCTATCATAGAATGTTACTTTACCTTAACTAGGAAAGGCATTTTGTCAATATAAGGTTCAGGTAAGACATGATTAGTAGTATAAACTTCAGTATTTCTTGCAGGAACACTCTTAGCAATATATTTATAAGGTTCATGATACTTATTCCACTTCTTTTTAGGCACTTCAATGTAGGAAGCAAAAGCCTTAAAATAAGAAGCAATAGCATGAGAGTCTAGACCATAAGCATTCTTAATATTTTGAAAGTCATCAGTTTCCATAAAAGACTCAATGCATTCATAATCATAATTTATACCTGACTTTCTACCTTTGTCATTCTCCCAAGCTTCAATATTGTCTTGAATACGGTCTAGAAGATCCCATTTAGCTTCTTCTTCCATACGAGTGAATGATCCAGCACAAGAAGCGTCCAGTAAATCTTTATCATGTAGAGGGAGCCTTGCATAAAAGTTATTGATAATAATATTGTTGGGGAGCTCATGAATGGGACATTTGAGCATTAGTAACTTCAATCTCCCCCAAGCTTGAGTTGTACTCTCTCCATCAATAGGCCAAAAGTTGTATATTTGATTCCGATCTTTATGAATCTCACTAGGAGGATAAAACTTTGAATAAAAGAGAGGCACTATTTCCTCCCATTCCAGAGCTTGACCATTCTTCAATAGTTTATACCATTCCTCAGCTCTTCCTTTCAGTGATAATGAGAATGACTTCTTCTTAACTTGATCTGTAGTAATACCTGCACACTTGAACAACTCACATAATTCGTGTATAAAGAGTAAATGATCACCGGGATGGACAGTTCCATCCCCAACATAGTAGTTATCCATAACACGATCAATAATTCTTATAGGTATTTTGAAAACATCATTCTCAGCAGGTGGTGGCTTATCTACTACCTTAGCAGTGGTAGTAGCATTACCAAATAAGAAACTCGGTGAATTATCCATAACGAAAATAAAGCAACTAGCAGAAGTAAACAATACTCACAGTAGAAGTTTCCTTTACCAGTTCCATTCTCCAATAGCGCTTCACTCCCCGGCAACGGCGCCAGAAAATAGTCTTGATGACCCACAAGTATAGGGGGTGTATCGCAGTATTTTCGATAAGTAAGAGTGTCGAACCCAACGAGGAGCCGAAGGTGCTGGCTAGTGGTATGGATCAGGAATTCTCTGCAAATACTTAGCAAACAGATTTTTAGGGGTTTTCGGTAAAGCAAGTAAACAAAGTACGAGTAAATGAAAGACAATAGGAATAAATGCAGCAAGTGGCCCAATCCTTTATGCAGCAAAGGACAAGCCGGTTGTATTACTTAAGATGACCAAACGTTCTCGAGGACACATGGGAAGACTGTCAAGTGCTTTCGCTTCATATAGTCGATTAATCTTCTTTATCTTGCTAAGTGTTGTGTGGGTGAACCTGTGCTAATGTACCGCCCCATCCAAGACTAATACATACTTGTGATTATACCCCTTGCAAACATCCGTAAGTACAAGAAAGTAATTAAGGTAGAAACCTAACCACAGCTTTAAACTCTAAGACCCTTACGTCCCTTGTGCAATGGTTTCCTAACGGGGGTTTAGGTTTCTGTCACTCCGGCAACCCCTACGATTAGTATCCAAATACACAATGCATTCCCCTAGGCCCATATAGGTGAAGTGTCATGTAGTCTACGTTCACATGACACCACTAGAAGAAGTACACCACAACTTAAATAACAATCTATTGAATCTTTCTCAACACAACTCCACTACTAACAACAAGACTTCTCCCATGTCCTCAAGAACAAAACGAACTACTCACAAGACATCATATGGATCATGATCAGAGATGGAATAATGATGTATAACAATCTAAACATAAACAATAATTCAATGGTTCACTCAATAGCATCAACTACAAAGAGTAATCAACACCGGGAAAGTTTCCCCTATGAACTATGCAAGATTCAACTCAATTGTTACAGCAATATGGAGATGGTGATGAAGGTGCTGATGGTGATGATGGTGATGATGATCCCGATGAAGTCTAGCTTGATGGTGGTGTTGATGGCGACGATCGCCCCTCTCCGGGAAGGAATTCCCCCGGCAGAAATCTGTCTGCCAGAGAGATCTTTCTCTCTTGGTGTTTTCCGCCCCGCAGAGGCGGTGGAATATTTCTGTCGTTGCTCCCCAAGTCTTAGGGTTTCATGGGGATGATATACGCTAGAGGGGAGAGGATGGAGTGGGCCAGGGTGGCCACACCACCTCTAGGCGCGACCTAGGCCTGCCCGCGCCATGGGGTGGTGTGGGCCCCCTGTGGCCCACCTCCACTCCATCTTCTGGCATCCTTAGTCTTCTCGAAAAATAGGATTTTCCGTATATTTTCCCAGATTTTCTGATCTTCACGAATTTTGCCTCCAAACAACACCTTTTCCATCAGAATCCTGACTGCAGCGATCCATGCTCCAAGAGTCATCAACCATGCAAAAATAGATGAAATAACATAAGTATCACCTCTCAATACGAAATATATCAATGAATAATAGTGAATTAAGACATAGAATAGTGATGCAAAATGGACGTATCAGCTGGCCACACCACCTGGCCGCGCGGCCAGGCTGGGCCCGCACCAATGGGTGGTGTGGTGGCCCCTGGCCCCCCCTCGGCATCCCCTTCCGACTATAAGATGCCCTCGGGATGAAAACCCTAAGTACCCGATCAAAAATCCACGAAAGAGTCTGTAGCAGCCGTCATCTCCATCCCTAGATCGGGAGGGGTCTGAAGCTCTTCCTGGCACCCTGCCGGAGAGGGGAATTCACCCTAAAGGCCTTCTTCATCACCATGTAAGCCTCCGGTGTGATGTGTGAGTAGTTCATCCTTGGACTACGGATCCATGTAGTAGCTAGATGGCTGGTTCTCCTCCTTTGTGCTTTCATGTCTAGATCTTGTGAGCTCCGTTCATGATCAAGATCATCTATTTGTAATTCTGCATGTTGTGTTTGCGGGGATCCGATGGATATTGAGATGCTATTACAGATTAATTATTGATTCTATCATGTCTTTGTTATTTGTGATCTTGCATGCTTTCCGTTGTTAGTAGCTATCTTGGCCAAGTAGATGCTAGCAACTCCAAGAGTTAGTATTTATGCTCGATAGTGGGTTCATGCCTCTGGTAATCTGGGGAAGTGACAGAAATCTCTAAGGTACTAGATGTGTTGTTTCTACTAGGGAGAAAACAACAATCCTTTGTTCATAGAACAATCATATTGTTTACTTTACACGCAGTTCGTAAAGCAATGATCTGTTGCTTGCAACTTAATACTGGAGGGGGTTCGGATGATAACCTGAAGGTAGATTATTAGTCATAGATGCAGTTGGATGGCGATCTATGTATAATGTTGTAATGCCCAATCGAATCTCAAAGGAGTCAAGATGATTAGTATATGCATGTATTGCTTTCTCGATGTTTGTCAATTGCCCCGCTATAATTTGTTCACCCAGCATGTTATCTATCTGAAGGAGAGCCACCTCTAGTGAACTATGGATCCCGGTCCTTGTCTTTTACATTCAATCTACAAACTGTTTACTTCTTTGTGTTTACTTTCTGCAAACTTTTACTTCTTTCCATTCGATACGTTTAATCCTTTGTTTTCCTCAAAACACGGTGAGATTGACAACCTCATCGCAAGTTGGGGACAAAGTTCCGTGGTTGTGCTGTGCAGGTCTCCACGTTGCTACTAGCACCGGTAGTGTGCCCTGCCAAAGCTCAGCTAGTAACACCTTTGGGGTGTTTCGTTGCTCCTACTGGTTCGATTAAACCTTGGTTTCATACTGAGGGAAACTTGTTGCTGTGCTCATCATACCTTCCTCTTGGGGTTCCCAACGAGCTCTACATCAACATCGCACCAGCACTTTTCTGGGCGCCATACATAGAGCCATCAAGCATTTTTCTGGCGCCGTTCCCGGGGAGTCAAGGACATCTTCACAAGGGGAGTCCCTCATAACCAATCTCTTTACTTTGTTATTTTTGTTTTGCTTAGTTTCTTTTTGCTTTGTGTGCTTGTTTTCCTTATTCAAAAACACAAAAAAATTAGTTTTATTAGTTTGCTTT
The DNA here is from genome assembly GCA_910589775.1 of Avena eriantha. Taxonomy (NCBI): domain Eukaryota; kingdom Viridiplantae; phylum Streptophyta; class Magnoliopsida; order Poales; family Poaceae; genus Avena; species Avena eriantha. The sequence goes on along the minus strand of OU342742.1, from coordinate 169,564,686 downwards.
ATTATTTCAAAAAAACAAAAAAATTAAGTCTCCTTTAGTTGTCACCCCTTCCTTAGCTCACCATGTTGATCCCTACATTCACCCTGAAAGACCTTTCAATTGGTAGTGGTTCTATAATTGGGAAAGATAATATTGAATAATTCTTTAATCATGTTAGTAAGCATGAAGATCTGAGGATAGATCCCTTGCATAACTTGCTCCAAACTATGAGATTGCTGCAGCTTATTTAATTCACATGTTAGAAGCTAGGTTTGTTAACCTCAACCTCTTAATGCAAGTAATGTTTCTTAAACTTAAAGAAATAGAGGACCCTGAAAAGAGGGATTTTATTCTAGAAACTTTGTTTAAGGAGTTCTATGATGTTGCCAAGGAAGCTAGGAAAGTCTTTTAATGTTTCAATATGCTAGGCTCATGTGTAGATGTTGTTGGTACACGAGAAAAGATGAACAAAACCGAACCTAATGGGGAGGAACCTAAGATACCAATACCCTTTTAACTAGTAGCAATACATGATGCCATAGAAAAGAATCTTGATTGGATTGTTCCTGCAAACCCTTTTGATGAGAAAAGTGAACCTAAGATCATTGAGAGAGCATACTCTAGAACTTATTTGGATGATATACCTTGTCTTGTTGAAAATATTTCTAGTATTGATCTTAATGCTTCTTCATTTGAGAACACTTGATTCTTTCTTTCTTTGCTTCTTATGCCTAACTTAAAGGCGTTAAAGAAAAGTACTTATTGGGAAATAACCCAAAAGTTTTAGATGAGTCTTGGAAGTTATTACCTCTGTAATAACCTCTACTTATCCTTTTTATTTGCCTTTTGTGCCAAGAGTAACCTCTAATGAGAGAGAAGTAATGATTGGGAAAGTTGCTGTCCCAAAACAGATTTCTGTGCTTCACCGTAAAAATTCGTGTAAAATCTCTGTACGTCTTTTTGAGGCGTGATTTTTTTTGATTCTGACCCATGTTGTTATCTAACTTTCGTTAGTTCAACACTTTTTTATTTGAGCAACAGAAGGTCTTCGAAAAAATTCGTCTTTACCTGCTGGTCTGTTTTGACAGATTTCTGCCATTTTCTGCATTTGCTTCTTGTTGGTTCCTTTATAAGTTCTTTTGGGAATTGAGCTTTTTGAGGGAAGTGCTACAGTAGCTAGTGTTCTAATGGAAGTTTATTTGGTGTTAGAACTGAACCTTAAGACTTATTTATCTTGAGTGCGCTAATGTTGCTAATAAAGATTGTGTGAAGTTTTGTATGAAGAAAAAATTTCAGGTGTATGGAAGGAATGAGTAATGAGATGAAGGATGGACTAAAGCTCAAGCTTGGGGATGCCACGCGTGTCACCCCAAGAAATATCCAAGAAGTACAAGCGTCAAAGCTTGGGGATGCCCAAGGCATCCCCTTCTTCATCTATAAAAATCCCAGGTTTCTTGCAAACGCTTCATTTTTATTGTTTCATGCACAGTTGTGTTGTTCTTGGAGCGTCTTCTTTTTGTTTTTGTTTTGGTTTTTAGTTTGCTTAGTTTTCTGAATAAATTGGTTGGATCCCCTCTTTCATACATTGGTTTGCAAATAGTTTGGTTTGGTTTGGAAAAGAGTAGGAAAGTTCATGCTTATGTGGTAAAAAGAGCTCGTTTTTGACTGTGACCTATGCTCTATCATGCCATGCTTGATATTTTTTTGGCTTTATGCTTAGTATTATTTGTTTTAGCATGACTTGTTATAAACAATTGAGATTGCTTAATGTGCATTGGATGAATCATGCATTGTTTTAGCATATTAAAGCATAGTATAGTGGTATTCTCCTTTGATGCTTTATTTGGGTTGACTTGGCGCATGCTCACACCATGTTATGACTATATCAAGTCACCATAGCCTGTATGATCCTTTAGTTTTTAACTTGTAGTATCACTTTATGTTTTGATCAATGATGTTTTGTCGCTCTGCATGATTATGGCCATTATTGCTCTCTTAGTTTGTCGCTCCCAGTCTTTTGCTAGCCTCCACAACCAAGTATGAGTTCCACTCATGCATCCAACTCCCTAAACCAAGTTATTCCAAAGAGTCCACCATACCTACCTACTAGCTTATGCTATTCCAAGTATATTCATGCTTTTGTTTACCTTCCAAATTAAACTTGTTATGAGAAAACTAGTGATTAACGAACTTGATGGCACACTTTACTTTTTGCATCTAATAAACTTGAACCATTGTGTCCTTCTTTGTTGCGTATATGCTTGCGCTTTATAAGTTGAAATTAGCAGAACCGTGTTTCATGGGGAACGCTTTCAGCATTGCACTTGTACTTTGTACCCCGTTGATATCATGTTCTTTTGCTTACGGATCCCGGCGGTGTGAAATAAAAGTGGAACTTGTAAGATCATGGAGTTTGTATGTGTGTTAGAGAAACGCCTGGGCCGCTAGCCTAAGCCATGCCTAATCATGGTGGAAACTTGCATCATAACCATAATGAGTACTCTATGAAGCATCCTCAATAAAAACCTATGCAAATAGCAAATAAAAAGATCGCTGAGATGCTCATTGTCTACTTGCCTTGTCATTTTGATTGTGGGAAAGTTCCCGTATCATGTGATGTTGGCGGTTCTTAATGATACACATGTACTCACAATGACAAGAGCTTATTCGTGACTGAAGTTGAGTAGCATGAGGATCGGTCTTCGTAAGTAAGGGGCATGAGATTTCGGTTTATAACTTGTCAAGCATATCCTCTTAGTTGTGTCACTTTAACCTTAATCACCTTAAACATGCTTATGATAGGGGCAATGAGAGCTGAAAGCTATAAGTACCATAATTTTTTGAAGCTCTTTATGAGACTTGAATCCCTACTTCCTTTTACGAAGGCCTTTCTTCCACCATTACATTGAGTCTCCACCTTCTATCTTTATGCACCTACTTTGAGAGCATAGTGGCCATTCTTAGTTCTATGTGCATTGTCTCAAGACTAGTTGATTGATGCATAACTTGTTATTACTTGTTTTAAACTATTGTATCTAGTCACTCTTATGAACTTTGAAGGTGTCCTATGCATTTATATTTGCTACTCTATTGAGGGACAAGCTGAATACTATTATGCCATGTTTTCTTTATGTGAAACAAACAAACATCTTGCAATGCATTGTTATTCATGAATCTTTTGTTTGTGCCTTTTCATGTTGCATCATAGTTTCTTTGCTTATTGCTAGAACTTTGTCTTTCATGTTATGATGAAGTACTATGATCCTAGCTTTGAATGTTTTGCAAATACTTTGATCAAATCTTTGATGGTGCATGTCACCTCAAAAATTATTCTTTCTTTTTATCACTTACCTACTCGAGGACGAGCAGGAGTTAAGCTTGGGGATGTTGATACATTGCAAATGTATCTATAATTTTTGATGTTCCATGCTTGGTTTTATCCACTTTCTTGTGTTTTGTTCCAACTTTGGAGTACTTTTCATATGATTTCTCGGACTAACTTATTAACAAGACCTACAGTGCCAGTTGCCTGTTTTCTGCTGTTTTTGGTTCCAGGAAAGTCAGAAAATGAATATTCTTGGAATTGGACGGGACAAAAGCCAAAGTGCCTATTTTTCCAGAAGTCATCAAGTGCCAGAATACGAGACAGAGAAGGGCCAGAGGCCGGCCACACCACCTGGCTGCGCGGCCAGGCTGGGCCCGCTCCAGGGGGTGGTGTGGTGGCCCCTGGCACCCCCTCGGCCTCCCCTTCCGACTATAAGATGCCCTCGGGACAAAAACCCTAAGTACCCGATCAAAAATCTACGAAAGAGTCTGCAGCCGCCGTCATCTCCATCCCTAGATCGGGAGGGATCTGAAGCTCTTCCCGGCACCCTGCCGGAGAGGGTAATTCACCCTGGAGGCCTTCTTCATCACCATGCAAGCCTCCGGTGTGATGCGTGAGTAGTTCATCTTTGGACTACGGATCCATGTAGTATCTAGATGGCTGGTTCTCCTCCTTTGTGCTTTCATGTCTAGATCTTGTGAGCTCCGTTCATGATCAAGATCATCTATTTGTAATTCTGCATGTTGTGTTTGCGGGGATCCGATGGATATTGAGATGCTATTTCAGATTGATTATTGATTCTATCATGTCTTTGTTATTTGTGATCTTGCATGCTTTCCGTTGTTAGTAGCTATCTTGGCCAAGTAGATGCTAGCAACTCCAAGAGTTAGTATTGATGCTCAATAGTGGGTTCATGCCTCTAGTAATCTGGGGAAGTGACAGAAATCTCTAAGGTACTAGATGTGCTGTTGCTACTAGGGAGAAAACAAAAATCCTTTGTTCATAGAACAATCGTATTGTTTACTTTACACGAAGTGCGTAAAGCAATAATCTGTTGCTTGCAACTTAATACTAGAGGGGGTTCGGATGATAACCTGAAGGTGGATTATTAGTCATAGATGCAGTTGGATGGCGGTCTATGTATAATGTTGTAATGCCCAATTGAATCTCAAAGGAGTCAAGATGATTAGTATATGCATGTATTGCTTTCTCGATGTTTGTCAATTGCCCCGCTGTAATTTGTTCACCCAACATGTTATTTATCTTAAGGAGAGCCACCTCTAGTGAACTATGGATCCCGATCCTTGTCTTTTACATTCAATCTACAAACTGTTTACTTCTTTGTGTTTACTTTCTGCAAAATTTTACTTCTTTCCATTCGATACGTTTAATCCTTTGTTTTCCGCAAAACACAGTGAGATTGACAACCTCATCGCAAGTTGGGGACAAAGTTCTGTGGTTGTGTTGTGCAGGTCTCCACATTGCTACTAGCACCGGTAGTGCGCCCTGCCAAAGCTCAGCTAGTAACACCTTTGGGGTGTTTCCTTGCTCCTACTGGTTCGATTAAACCTTGGTTTCATACTGAGGGTAACTTGCTGTTGTGCTCATCATACCTTCCTCTTGGGGTTCCCAACGAGCTCTGCATCAACATCGCATCAGCACTTTTCTAGGTGCCATACATAGAGCCATCAACGGGATATACCGCTGATGAGGTAAGGGTTAAACTTTTTAGTCAAACTTTGACAAGTACAATTCTCTCATGGTATAGATCTCTACCCCTGAAGCCACTACTACTTGGGATAATTTGGCCTATGAATTTCTATCAAAATATTATCCATTATCAAAATCTTTTGGAATAAGGCGTCTTATAATGACTTGGAAGTATCATTCCAATGAAGGACTAGTAAGAGCTTATATTAGATTTAAAGATTTACTTTGACTATGTCCTCATCATGATTTTCCTAAATGGTATTTACTACATATCTTCTATGGCGGTTTAATTGAACCTAATAAAATTGAACTAGACTCTTTCACGGAAGGAGCCTTTATGAATCTTCCTATACCTAAAGCTTGGGCTTTACTTAATAAAATTCGTGATCATAGAGTTTCATGGAATTTTGGTCTAGGAAGTGAAGGAGGCATAGAAATAGAGCATGATTGTATTCATGACTATAATAAAAAAGGCCATGTTAAAGAATTATCTAAAGAACTTTATTTGGATTCAGATCTTGTGTTGCAAGTTGTTAGAGCTTTTACAGAACATATTAAAGCTCCAAAGGAGGGTCCAATCAAGTATGATCCACCACCCGAACCAGAAAAGAAAAGCGAAGATAAAGCAACACTGGCCTCCATAGAACCAATATATGAAGTGCCTTTCCCTAACACTGCACAAAAGCATATTTTTGACTATGAACAGGTCAAAGTAGTACAGGAAAAGAGGGAAGAGGAAAGCATGCTAGAAGTCGTGGAACATCTGGAAGAAACCAAAGATGAAGAGGTAACCAAGGAAGCAATTATGGCTATGTACTCACATTGTAACATAGTTGAACTTGATGAAGAGACTTCTATATTTGTTGAAGGTAAAACAAAGGTTAAAGATGTGGGTAAGCCTATTCTTCCCTACATATTTAAAGAAACCTCGCATTACGGTTTATGTGATCTTGGCACCAAAGTTAATGTTATATCTTATGATTTCTACTTAGAAATAAAATAAGAAATAGAACTGGCTACAACTGAAAATACTGATATGACAATTATGTTAGCCAATAAAAATCTGAGAATTCCAATGGGAGTAGTTGATGATGCAACTGTCACAATTGGCAACAAAAACTTTCCTATCGATTTTGTAGTTGTTGATATGCCAGCTGACAGTCTTTGCCCAATTATATTTGGAAGGAACATTTTAGGTGATATAGGTGCCTATGTTAACTTCAAGAAGGACATTGTGTCTCTTAAGCTTGTGGGAACAGAAAATAAATTCCATTTTTCCAAATTTAAAGACATGCCTCCACAAATACAAGAAGAAGAATAAGAGAGAACTATTGAGGAAATGGCGGCTCTTTTCTTTAGTAATCAAGAAGGAGAAATAGATGAAGATCCAAATTATAAAGAAATAGTTATGGAGGACAAGTCCCTGGGAGAACTAGAAAATGAATTCGATTCACTTCCCATTTTTTGGGACCTCCAACTGATGAGGCTTTTGAAGATCCAGAAAAGAGAGGGGACGAGGAATTACCACCCCTAGAGTTGAAGACTCTACCAGAAAATCTTAAATACAGGTTTTTAGATGATACCAATAAATTCCCTGTTATTATTAGTGCTAAACTTTTAGGAGAAGAAGAAGAAGAACTCATGAGGATACTTCAGCAGCATCGCTAGGCCTTTGGGTACTCAATGGATGACTTGAAGGGCATTAATCCCATTATAGCCGTCCATCGAATATTCATGAAGAAGGTGCTAAACCAGTTGTAAAATTCAATAGAAGAATGAAGTCCAAAATGAAAGAAGTGGTAAGAAAAGTAATTATACACCTATTGGACGCAGGTATAATCTATCCCGTTAAAGAACGTGATTGGGTAAGTCCTATTCACTGTGTTCCTAAGAAGGATGGTTTTACTGTTGTTCCTAACGAAAACAATGAATTGATACCTACTAGAACAGTTGTTGGGCATAGGATGTGCATAGACTTTAGGAAATTAAATAAAGAGACTAGGAAAGATCACTATCCATTACCGTACAAAGATCAAACTTTAGAAAGGTTAGCAAACCATACTCATTTTTGTTACTTGGATGGATACTCTGGTTTCTCTCAAATAGCTATTCATCCGGATGACCAACTTAAAACAACTTTCATTAGTCCTTACAGTTTACATGCTTACCGACGTATGCCTTTTGGTTTATGTAACACTCCAACTACTTTTCAAAGATGCATGACTGCTATTCTTGCTAATTTTATAGAACTTATAATGAAAGTATTTATGGATGACTTTTCTGTCTATAGAACTTTGTTTACTAATTGCTTGGATAATCTCAAAAGAGTTTTACAGCATTATGAAGAAATTAATCTTGTTCTAAACTCGGAGAAGTGCAACTTTATGGTCAAAGAAGGTATAGTCCTCGAACACCAGGTATCAGGTAAGGGAATTGGAGTTTATAGAGCTAAGGTTGAAGCAATAGAGAGAATGCCAAGCCCTAGGGATATTAAAGGTATAAGAAGTTTTCTTGGTCATGTGGGTTTTCATAGAAGGTTCATTAGGAATTTCTCTGGAATATCTAAACCTTTGACAAACCTCTTGAAAAAGGAAATGAGATTTAATTTTGATGATAAGTGTCTTGAAGCCTTGGATAGACTCAAAAATGCTTTATCTCATGCTCCTATTATTAAACCACCTATCTGGGATACAACCTTTGATTTAATATGTGAAGCTAGTGATGATGTTGTAGGAGTAACTTTAGGACAACACATTGGTCGTAGATTTAATATTATACATCATGCTAGTATAACTCTCAATGGTGCTCAAAAGAACTACCCTAAGAAAGAAAAGGAACGTTTTGCTGTATTTTTCTCTTGTGATAAATTTCGTTCCTATATAGTTGATGCAAAGGTAAGAGTTCACACGGATCGTGATGGCTTGAAAGAGCTCCTTGAAAGGAAAGACCATAAGCCAAGACTGATCCGTTGGATTCTTCCAATTCGAGAATTTGAGTTGCAGATTATGTAGAGGCAAGAAATAAAAATGTTGGATGCAGTGTCCATGATTGCCATGCAAGACACCAATCTTATTGAGAGGAACTTTAGTCCTAGTGATTTTCGTTTACGGGAATTATTCAATGAACTAAGGTCAATTCCTCCAAAAGAGAAGAATTCTTTGTTATGGGAGGAACTTTTCATCCCCCAATAAACAATGGTAAGTGCAAGGTAAGTGTTCTTACCCAAATAAGTGATTTGTTTTCACAATTTTTACTTTTGAAAATTTTGCCTTTGAATTCCTCGTGTTTTTCTGAAGATTTAGAGGGGTTTTACCAACTATACGACCGGAGAGGAAGCTCTCGCCGTATAGTTGGTTGTTAAACTCTCTATATCACCTTCGTGAAATTGTTTTCGCTATCTGAGCCTATACGGTCGCAACTATATGACCGGAGCTAAAAATTCCGGCCGTATAGTTGGTCATTAAACTCTCAGATGGTTTTGCTTTAGGTGTCTGTATCTATACAGTCGCAACTATATGACCGGAGCCAAAAATTTCGGCCATATAGTTGGTCGTTAAACTCTCAAACACTTTTGCTTTTGATGTGTGTATCTATAGGTCGCAACTATACCATCGGAACCAAAAATTCTGGCCATATAGTTGGTCGTTAAACTCTCAGACACCTTTTTGTTTATTCATCTAAAAAACATTATTGTCGGTTCTGAGTCATGATTTAATCGACCTGGACTCGAGATATTTGGAAATATCTGCCCGGAATCAACTATACGCCCGGATCTATACGAGCCGTGCCCGTATAGTTGGTCATTACGCGGTAGGACACTTCCAAATCCATGATTTCTTTCCCTGTTTTGTTCAGATTCTTTTCTTGGGTGACACTTTGGTATTTCTCGCGATTTTTACTAACTTCTGACCCCCCTTATATACTGCCATTATCTTTATATCTAATCATAATCTCAAGAAACAAATCTAGCGATGCGCTATCCCATCCTAGTCCGTGGAAAATCCTTGGGGCTCATTGCTCCTTCGAAGGACCGCTCTAGGAGCCCGTCCATGGAGGACGATGACGAGGAGGTGGAGAGGTTTAGCCCAAGGTACAAGGAGTACGTAGAGCCAAGCTACTTCAACAACGATTTCGACGATGATGTGGTTGACGTCTACATCCGCCGTGATGTCTATGATCCACCAGAGATCAATTAGACAGCGATGAAGAAAGCTCAACAAGAGAGAGAAGATCGCAAACCACATGGAAAAGGGCATGTGGAGACGGTCAAGTTCATCACTACGGATCAAAGGCCGCACAAGCGTAAGGAATTATCTAATATTGGTACAGGTGCTAGCAAGAGAATGGAGGAACCACTTTCGGAGCCAACCATTGGTGCTCGTATGAAGGTCAAGCCTCAAGAAGAGTGGAGGTATGGTTTCCACTTCCCCAATCCATCAATTATGGACGAGGAAGAAGAAGCTATCCCCAGGACCAAGGACCGCGTGCGGGCATTGGAGATATATCAAAAGCAAGAGCTACTCCATCGCGTTGAAGTCCGTCACCATCTCGATGATATGGAGAAGAAGGAAGACCTCCTTCCATTGGTGACTAAGCTCGCTGATAGAGTGGATACTCTGCAGTCTGATTTGCGAAGGTGCTACGGTCGCATAACTGCTTTGGAGGAGACCAATAATAAGATACGCACCATGGTGTTACATGCCATGGCGCCATAGTGATCTACAACAATCACAGTATCAAATAATCGCAAGGGATTATGTGATCCCGCCTGGCTTGATTTCAAGCTTGGGAGATCTTTAAGACCTTGTAATCTATCCTATAAGCTTTTATTACTATTTTTGCATTAGTTCAAACTAGCAATAAGTTTGCATCATTAGAATTCCCTTCAGGAATAGTCGATCCCTTTTATGAAATTCTGAGTTTATTATTATATATGGAGCAATATTGAGTTTGTGTTTGCTTTATTGATATATGAATGGCTTGAGTATAATTTTACTTGCACTCGATGATAGCAATAGGAGTCTTCCACACCATTCGTATTAATGGAACACCTAAAGATAATTTAGTCAATATGCTCTAAGTCTACGGTTAGATTTAGAAAGAAAAATTATCTATACAGTTAAGTTGAGAAAGAAACCTTGAATAAAGGAAAATGAAAGTGCTATCAAAATAGAGTCAGAGTAAGACGAGGTAGAATCTTCAAGTCATAAAAATGCTTCATATACACTTGGAATTTGATAATTGAGATCGTTAAACTTTGGATTTCTACATGAAGTGGAATGTATGGCTAGCTCCTTGGCACAACACTTAAACAAAAGTGTGAGCATACATATAAAAGAAAAGAAAAAGAAGAATAAAAAGAGCGAGTGTGCTAAGAGCAAGTAGGCATATACCACTGTATTGTAGTATGACAATGATACACTTTTGAGACTTTAAATCCCAAGTGAATACGTGAATCCTAAAAACACTATGGACTACCTTGCTAACTCATTCGGTTGAACCGGATACTTTTATATTATGATTGACATTCATCGTTTATGAACTATTGATCACTAAGGTGTGGAAGCATGATAATACTAATCAGATGGTTCGAGTAAGGTACTGTTTATTGAACTTATTCCTATGTATCATACATGATAAACACATACTGCAATTGCCTCATTTATTTTATCGACTCAGCTTCATGAATATGAGGATCACATCCAATAAGCTAAATTTGCTCGCGACGAGCAAGAGTCTAAGCTTGCGGAAGTTGATGAGTGCATATTTGCATCATGTTTTCAATTATTATTTTGCATTGTAGATGTAGGATCTTGGTATTTTACGGCGTTCACACGCATATTTTATGTCTGTTTTCACTAGGATTAGGACAGATGATGGATCCAATGGATACAATTCTTGGAGCAGTTGTACTGTGAAGAAAAGGAGTAAAAAACAACGTAAATCACTTATTTGCAAAATATTAATGATACTAGAAGAAAACCAGAAGCGAACAAGGGAGGCAGAGAGTCCAACGACCAACTATACGACTGGAGCAATTTTTCCGGCCATATAGTTGGCACCGCCTCCGCCTCATCAAATAGTTTCACCCCGTGCAATTGGTTCGGAGAGACGACATAAAGAACACCTAGAAATCGCAGAAACCTCACCTCCGGAAGGCATCTGTAGGGGGAACTCATCCACAAGGGATCCATCTTCGCCGCGCGTAGATCCGGGAGGCTAAGGCATCGATCTTCATCATCCACCACTTCATCACCACCATCTCCATCCATCCCATCTACATCTTGTCTAGATCTTGTTGTAATTCCCGTACTCGTTGTGGATTTATACAAGTACTATTCATCTATGATTGTTTCCATTACCATTGCCGTGATATTGATTGCCTCCATGTCTGAGTAGATCATTAGTTCTTAGGGATATGGAGAAACCCTAGTATGAGATTGAAATAAGGTAAAGTCTATTATGATATTCATCGCTGTGACCATGTGTTAGATTTTCTACATCTTGATGTTGAGAGAAGTCGACCTCTCAATTGCCTCTCGTGGGGACTTGATGGAGGAAACTACTTGTTGGTAGACAGAGGCGTGCTAGCACTTACAGTGACTATAAAGCTGTTGGCACCCCTTACATATCAACTTGGGAAACCGAGGAAACTCACGGAACACTATCCATGCCATGGGATACGTCCTATGGGATTACGTCCCTTAATAGCGCAGTAATTCGATTGTTGTCGATTGCTGACTACTGTGGTTATGAGGATGATGTGAGTAGTGGTTGTTGCCTAGTCATCCTAATACAGAGTTCCTCCCACACATACATAGTTGAGAATGTTCATGATGATAATCTTTACCTTAGATCTTTACAATACTAGTGGTGTATCCGCTACTCCCTAAGAACGCTTTTTCCCTACCGCAGTTCCAATCTCTTACATACGCGATATTTACTTTCTGTACTTAGTTGTTTACTTTACTTTATTATTGTTCTTATACTCAAAACTCCAAAACACCTTTTTACACAATGCTCGCATTTTATCTTGTCACTTAGCACTTTATCTAGCATTTCTATCGTAATATTTATTTCAAGAGTTATTAGAGTTCAGACTCCTGCTCCCTGTGGGATCGATATCTCTATTTTGAAACTAGCTACAAACGATCTGTGCACTTGTAGTCATCAGCCGGCGGGAGGCGGAAGGTGTGGAGCAAGCGGAAGATGGTGGGGTCGGGGTAGAGGGAGGACGGGGGCTTCCAGGAAACACTTTAGTCAAGGATTTGCAGCACCTCCTCTCCGGGCACTTTCAATTTAGCCAAATCACGGGGCATGCTAAGTAAAGCTCTTAGGCACTAGCAATTTGGCTCAGAATTGTCAGAGACGAGGAAGACCCAGTCGATGCCACAAGCAATTTGGTTGCCTTGTCTTGCTCTTCTCGCTGGGCCTGCGGACCTGCATGCGTCGTCTGAGTGCGTCTGATACGTTGCAAACATATCCATAATTTTTGATGTTCCATGCTTGGTTTTATCTACTTTCTTATGTTTTGTCCATACTTTGGAGTACTTTTCATATGATTTCTTGGACTACCCTATTAACAAGAGCCATAGTGCCAGCTGCCTGTTTTCTGCTGTTTTTGGTTCCAGGAAAGTCAGAAAATGAATATTCTCGGAATTGGAAGGGACAAAAGCCAAAGTCATTATTTTACCGAGGGACACCTAGAGGCAGAATACGAGACAGAGAGGGGTTGGGGCCCAGCCACACCACCTGGCCGCGCGGGCTGGGCCTGGCCGCGCCAAGGGGTGGTCTGGCCGTCCCAGATACCCCCTCGGTCTCCCTCTTCGCCTATAAGATGCCTTCTGACCTAAAAACTCAGGGGGGTTGACGTTTTTCCAGAAGGAGTTCCGCTCCGCCACCACCACCAAATTCCACGAAACAGCACCAGAACTCCGTTCTGGCACCCTGCCAGGACGGGGAATTGGAGGAGATCATCGCCATCATCATCACCATCGCTTCTCCATCGACCATCCATGTTTCTCCCATCTATGAGTGAGTAATCCCCCGCTGTAGGCTATGGGGATGGGAGGGATTGGATGAGATCGTTCATGTAATGGCATCAGATTGTTAGGGCATGGTGCCTAGTATCTTCTATTAGTGCTTTATGACTTTGTTGCGACTTGTTATGCTTAATGCTTGTCACTCGGGCCCGAGTGCCATGATTTTAGATCTGAACATGTTATTGATTCATTATGATAGTATTGTTTTTGGTCTTACCTGCAAGTTGCATACACACGTTGTTGTCCGGAACCAATGGCCCCGAAGTGACAGAAATCGGGATAATCGGAGGGAATGGCTTTGATGTGAGGATCACATGTGTTCACGGAGTGTTAATGCTTTGTGTCCGGTGCTCTATTAAAAGGAGCACCTTAATTGCCAGTAGTTCCCTTGAGGCCCCGATGCAAACAGGCTGGCATGACAAAAGATGTTGTGCAAGTTCTCATTGCGAGCACGTATGACTATATATGGAACACATGCCTAGGATTATTTAGTACTTCGATGCTTTATCTTATTTATCTGCAATTGCCCTATGTTCTGATTGCCATGTGAATTGTCTTGTCCATGCAACGCCTGTCCATCCATCCCTATGCCTACCGCACTCGAATCCTATTGTTTACTGCTATTGTTACTACTGTCTTTACTTCAGTACTGCTGTTACTCTACTATTCCTACTACAAAACCGTTGCCACTGATAAACTACTGTGAGCAAGATTGTTTCCAGGTGCAGCTGAATTGACAACTCAGTTGTTAAGGCTTATAAATATTCTTTGGCTCCCTTGTGTCGAATCAATAAATCGGGTTTCACTTCCCTCAAAAATAGTGCGATACACCCCCTATATTTGTGGGTCATCAAGACTATTTTCTAGCGCCGTTGCCGGGGAGCATTGCTTTATTTATCAAGTTCACTTGGAATCACTATTGTTCAAGCTTAGTTTATTTTCGCCTTGTTTGCTTGTTTCTTTATCAAAATACAAAAAAAGTTCCTACTCTAGTTGTTATTTTCGTTGGTCTGTTGTTGTCTTGCTTTATCATGCTTTCTATCAATGGTTGTTTTCTTTGAACTGAATCTTATTGGCAAGGTTGGTTCACGGAAGATCAAAAATATTATTATAAGGAACACCGCTTGTCACAAAAAGGGAAACACTTATGGGAACAAATTGATAAATTGTATATCATTGCTGGAAAATGTGCTCTACTTATAATGTTACTTATTGCTTTGATAAATCTTGTTGCTGTAAGAGGTATAAACACCTCCCTTTTCAATGTGAGTATAATGCTAATGTTACCATATCTTCTTATGTTAAAGGAAATTATGACTTTTATGATGTGGAACAAATTGAGGAATTTATTGCTTGGAAGGGTGCACTTGAACTTGCTAGTTTGCTTGAAAATATTGATGATTCACCTTATAAATATGAGGTTTATGATATACTTAAATTTTTCTTTGATAATTACAAGGAAGAAAATGGCTATACTCTTGAATATATTAATAGATGCTTTCCACAAATGGAAGAGACTAATGCCTTGCAGGATCTTATGGAAGAAGAAATTGATGAACCTGAAAGCTCATTAGATGAAAAAGAGGAGGAGAGTGATGAACAAAAGGAGGAAGAATGGATTAGATACCCATGCCTACCTTCTAATGAGAGTAACTCTTTATCCCTTACATTATTTGATTGTCCCCCATGCTTACCAAAGGAGGATGAATGTTATGCTCATGTTATCTATGATAATCCTTTATTTGTGATTAACTTTGATTTGCATGGTATTAAAGAGTTTTTCTTAGAAAATGTTTATCAAGCTCTAGACGATGGTCCTATATTGAATGATCAGCCATCTTGTTATAGAATTGTTAAAAGTGGGATTGAAGGTTTTAATCCCACTATGTTTGAGCTTGATAAAAAATATGTGTTTGTAGATCATGAAAAGCATGCTTTATGTGATAGTTATATTGTTGAGTTTATTCATGAGGCTACTGAAAATTATTATGAGAGAGGAAAATATGGTTGTAGTAGTTTTCATGGCATTGAAACACCTCTCTATGTGTTGAAAGTTTTGAAGTTACTCTTGTTTTATCTTCCTATGCCTGTCATTTTGTTCTTTGTGAATTTATTTGCACACAAGATTCATATGCATAGGAAGTGGGTTAGACTTAAATGTGTTTTGAATTTTCTTCATGATGCTCTCTTTTACTTCAATTCATATTTCTTATGTGAGCATCCTCTCAAACTATCATGTCTAACTTAAAGGCGTTAAAGAAAGTACTTATTGGGAGATAACCCAAAAGTTTTAGATGAGTCTTATAAGTTATTACGTCATTAATAACCGCTCCTTATCCTTTTTATTTGCTTTTTGTGCCAAGAGTAACCTCTAATGAGAGAGAAGTAATGGTTGGGAAAGTTGCTGTCCCGAAACAGATTTCTGTGCTTCACCATAAAAATTCGTGTAAAATCTCCGAACGTCCTTTTGAGGCGTGAATTTTTGTTCGTCTGCACCAGGTTGGTATCTAACTTTCGTTAGTTCAATACTTTTTTATTTGAGCAACAGAAGGTCTTCGAAAAAATTCGTCTTTACCTGCTGGTCTGTTTTGACAGATTTCTGTCATTATTTACATTTGCTTCTTGTTGGTTCCTTTTTAAGTTCTTTTTGGTAATTAGGCTTTTTTAGGGAAGTGCTACAGTAGCTTGTGTTTTAATGGAAGTTTTATTGATGTTGGAACTGAATCTAAAGACCTATTATCTTGAGTGCACTAACGTTGCTAATAAAGATTGTGTGAAGTTTTGTATGAAGGAAAAATTTCAGGTCTATAGGAGGAATGAGTAATGAAATGAAGGATGGACTAAAGCTCAAGCTTGGGGATGCCACATGTATCAGACCAAGAAATATCCAAGAAGTACAAGCGTCAAAGCTTGGGGATGCCCAAGGCATCCCCTTCTTCATCAATAAAAATCTCAGGTTTTTTTCCAAACACTTCATTTTTATTGTTTCATGCACAATTATGTTGTTCTTCAAGCGTCTTCTTTTTCGTTTTCATGTTGGTTTTTCGTTTGATTTGGTTTTCTTAGTTTTCTGAATAAATTGGTTGGACCCCCTCTTCCATGCATAGGTTTTCAAATAGTTTGGTTTGGATTGGAAAAGAGTAGGAAAGTTCATGCTTAAGTGTTAAAGAGAGCTTGTTTTTTACTGTGGCCTATGCTTTATCATGCCATGCTTGATATTGTTTTGGCTTTATGCTTAGTATTCTTTGCTGTAGCATGACTTTTTATAAACAATTGAGATTGCTTAATGTGCCTTGGATGAATCATGCGTTGTTTTAGCATATTAAAGCATAGTATTGTGCTATTCTCCTTTGATGCTTTATTTGGGTTGACTTGGCGCATGCTCACACCATGTTATGACTATACAAAGTCACCATAGCCTTTATGATCCTTTAGGTTTCAACTTGTAGTATCACTTTATGCTTTGATCAATGATGTTTTGTCGCTCTGCATGATTATGGCCATTATTGCTCTCTTAGTTTGTCGCTCCCAGTCTTTTGCTAGCCTCCGTAACCAAGTATGAGTTCCACTCATGCATCCAACTCCCTAAACAAAGTTATTCCAAAGAGTCCACCATACCTACCTACTAGCATATGCTATTCCAAGTATGTTCATGCTTTTGTTTATCTTCCAAATTAAACTTGTTATGAGAAAACTAGTGATTAAAGCTCTCATGAACTTGATGGCACACTTTACTTTTCTTGCCCTTAATAAACTTGAACCATTGTGTCGTCTATGTTGTATATGCTTGCACTTATTTGTTGGGGATTAGCAGAACCATGTTGTCATGGGGAACGCGTTTAACATTGCACTTGTACTTTGTACCTAGTTGATATCATGCTCTTTTGTCTATGGATGTCGTCGGTGTGAAATGATAGGGGAGCTTGTAAGTCCATGGAGTTATGTATATGTGTTAGAGAAACGCCTGGGCCACTGGTCTAATCCGTGCTGACATGGTGGAAACCTGCAACGTAACCATAATGAGCTGTCTATGAAGCATTCTTCTTATAAAAAGAGAGTCAGATATTGAGAAAAAGGAGAAAAAGAAAAAAAAGATATATGAAAAGAGGAAAGAGAGAAAAAAACACCATATTCCCATGGTAAATAAGAAGATTGCTGAGATGCTCGTTGTCTACTTGCCTTGTCATTTTGATATGGAGATTCTTCCATATCATCGGGCAAGGGGTACCCCATTGGCGGTTCTCTATGGTACACATGTACTTACAATGACAAGAACTTACCGGTGACTAAACTTGAGTAGCATGAGGAGCGACCCTCATATTCAAGGGACATGAGATTTCCAACTTATACTTCGTCAAGCATATACTTCATAGTTTGTTCACTTTAACCTTAATCACTTCAAGATGCTTATGATAGGGGCAATGAGAGCTGAAAGCTAATAAGTACCATAATTTTTGGAAGCTCTTTATGAGACTTGAATCCCTACTTCCTTCTATGAAGTCCTTTCTTCCAATTATATATTGAGTCTCCACCTTCTATCTTTATGCACCTACGTTGAGAGCATAGTGGCCATTCTTAGTTCTATGTGCATTGTCCCGAGACTTGTTGATTGATGCATACCTTGATATTGCTTGCTTTCAACTATTTGTATCTAGTCACTCTTATAAACTTTGAAGGTGTCCTATGCATTTATGTTTGCTACTCTATGAGGGACAAGCTGAATGCTACTATGCTATGTTTTCCTTATGTGAAACAAACAAACGTCTTGCAAAGCATTGTTATTTATGAATCTTTTGTTTGTGCCTTTTTCATATTGCAACACCGTTTCTTTGTCTTATTGCTAGAACTTTGTCTTTCATGTTATGATTGAAGTACTATGATGCCAGGTTTGAATGTTTTACAAATACTTTGATCAAGTTTATGATGGTGCATGTCACCTCAAAAACTATTATTTCTTTTTATCACTTACCTACTCGAGGACGTGCAAGAGTTAAGCTTGGGGATGTTGATACGTTGCAAACGTATCCATAATTTTTGATGTTCCATGATTGGTTTTATCTACTTTCTTATGTTTTGTCCACACTTTGGAGTACTTTTCATATGATTTTTTGGACTAACCTATTAACAAGAGCCACAGTGCCAGCTGCATGTTTTCTGCTGTTTTTGGTTCCAGGAAAGTCAGAAAATGAATATTCTCGTATTGGACGGGACAAAAGCCAAAGTCATTATTTTATCGAGGGACACCTGGAGCCAGAATACGAGACGGAGAGGGGCTGGGGCCCAGCCACACCACCTGGCCGCACGGGCTGGGCCTGGCCGCGCCGGGGGGTGGTCTGGCCGCCCCAAACACCCCCTCGGTCTCAGGAGGGGGTCGACGTTTTTCCAGAAGGAGTTCCGCCCCGCCGCCACCACCAGATTCCACGAAATAGCACCAGAAACTCCGTTCTGGCACCCTGTCGGGATGGGGAATTGGAGGAGATCATCGCCATCATCATCACCATCGCTTCTCCATCGACCATCCTTGTTTCCCCCATCTATGAGTGAGTAATCCCCCGTTGTAGGCTATGGGGATGGTAGGGATTGGATGAGATCGTTCATGTAATGGCATCATATTGTTAGGGCATGGTGCCTAGTATCTTCTATTCGTGCTTTATGACTTTGTTGCGACTTGTTATGCTTAATGCTTGTCACTAGGGCCCGCGTGCCATGATTTCAGATCTGAACATGTTATTGATTCATTATGATAGTATTGTTTTTGGTCTTACCTGCAAGTTGTATACACCCGTTGTTGTCTGGAACCAATGGCCCCGAAGTGACAGAAATCGGGATAACCAGAGGGAATGGCTTTGATGTGAGGATCACATGTGTTCACGGAGTGTTAATGCTTTGCTCCGGTGCTCTATTAAAAGGAGCACCTTAATTGCTAGTAGTTCCCTTGAGCCCCTGCTTCAAACGGGCTGGCAGGACAAAAGATGTTATGCGAGTTCTCATTGCGAGCACGTATGACTATATATGGAACACATGCCTAGGATTATTTAGTACTTGGATGCTTTATCTTATTTATCTGCAATTACCCTATGTTCCGATTGCCATGTGAATTGTCTTGTCCATGCAACACCCGCCCATCCATCCCTATGCCTACCGCACTCGAATCCTATTGTTTACTACTATTGTTACTACTGTCTTTACTTCACTACTACTGTTAATTTACTATTCCTACTACAAAACTGTTGCTACTGATAAACTATTGTGAGCAAGATGGTTTCCAGGTGGAGCTGAATTGACAACTCACTTGTTAAGGCTTATAAATATTCTTTGGCTCCCCTTGTGTCGAATCAATAAATTGGGTTTGACTTCCCTTGAAAATACTGCGATACACCCCCTATACTTGTGGGTCATCAAGACTATTTTCTGGCGCCGTTGCCGGGGAGCATTGCTTTATTTATCAAGTTCACTTGGAATCACTATTGTTCAAGCTTAGTGTATTTCCGCCTTGTTTGCTTGTTTCTTTATAAAAAAAATACAAAAAATAGTTCCTACTCTAGTTGTTATTTTCACTGGTCTGTTATTGTCTTGCTTTATCATGCTTTCTATCAATGGTTGTTTTCTTTGAAACTGAATCTTATTGGCAAGGTGGGTTCACGGAAGATCAAAAATATTATTATAAGGAACACCGTGATACATTGCAAATGTATCTATAATTTTTGATGTTCCATGCTTGGTTTTATCTAGTTTCTTGTGTTTTGTCCACACTTTGGAGTACTTTTCATATGATTTCTTGACCTAACCTATTAACAAGAGCCACAGTGCCAGTTGCCCGTTTTCTGTTGTTTTTGGTTCCAAAAAGTCAGAAAATCAATATTCTCGGAATTGGACCAGACAAAAGCCAAAGTTCCTATTTTACCGGAAGACTCACGGAGCCAGAATATGAGACGGAGGAGGGCCAGGGCATGGCCACACCCCCTAGGCGCGGGTACCCCCAGGCCACGCCAGGGCATGGTGTGGGCCCTTTGGCCAGCCACCGACCTTGCCTCCTTCGCCTATATATTCCTCCCAAGGCAAAAACCCTAGATCGACAAGGCTCCAGCCACGAAAAGTTCCGCAGCGTCGCCACCACCGAAGGAGAGATTCGGGGGACAGAAAGTCTCTGTTCCGGCACCCTGCCGGGACGGGGAAGTGCCCCGGAGCCATCTCCATCGATCTCCACCACCATCTCCATCACTGTTGCTGATTCCCATGATGAGGAGGGAGTAGTTCTCTCTCGAGGCTAAAGGTTCTACCGGTAGCTATGTGTTCATCTCTCCCTCTATGCATGATCTTATTGAGATCATGAGCTTGTAATCTATAGTTCTATTCTGCTACTCAAGTGCTTTAATGAATCTCTGCTCTCCCCATGTGTGTGAAAGTGACAGCGTGCTCACCATGGTGGCACTTAGGCTAGAGATTACAAATACTTGTTATGAGTTATATTTGGAGTTGGATGTCTTTATGAAATTGTGGTGTTTGTTGGACTCATCTAGTACTCAAGGTGACAGTGTGGGGTTTTCTAGATGGGAAAGATGAACTTTGAGGTGTGCTGTTATAGCCCTACCGTTGATTAGTGTCCAACCGGAGTGTAGTTAAGAGTAGTATCATGAAGAGAAGATATTTATATGAGAGTGTTCACTAGTGAAAGTATGATCCCTAGGCCTTGTTTCTTAGCACTGAAACACCGTTTGCTATTAGATCTATTACATGTTTGCTTTTTTCCATCTTTATTTTAGTTTGCCTTTAGTCTCTTTCACACCATCAAGCTATTTGCTTGCACCGTTACAACTTATAATTATCTATACCACTTGTATTTCACTATCTCTTCGCCGAACTAGTGCACCTATACACCTGACAAGTGTATTGGTGTGTTGGGGACACAAGAGACTTCTTGTATCTTGATTGTAGGGTTGCTTGAGAGGGGATACCTTTGACCACTTCCTCCCTGAGTTCGATAAACCTTGGGTGATCCACTTAAGGGAAAACTTGCTGCTGTTCTACAAACCTCTGCACTTGGAGGCCCAACAACTGTCTACAATAATAGAAGTGCGTAGACATCACACCGCTTGTCACAAAAAGGGCAACACTTATGGAAACAAATTGATAAATTGTATACCATTGCTAGAAATGTGTGCTCTACTTATAATGTTACTTATTGCTTTGATAAATCTTGTTGCTATAAGAGGTATAAACACCTCCCTTTTCAATGTGAGTATAATGATAATGTTACCATATCTTCTTATGTTAAAGGAAATTATGACTTTTATGATGTGGAACAAATTGAGGAATTTATTGCTTGGAAGGGTGCATTTGAACTTGCTAGTTTGCTTGAAAATATTGATGATTCACCTTATAAATATGAGGTTTATGATATACTTAAATTTTGCTATGATAATTACAAGGAAGAAAATGGCTATATTCTTGAATATATTAATAGATGTTTTCCACAAATGGAAGAGACTAACGCCTTGCAGGATCTTATGGAAGAAGAAATTGATGAACCTGAAAGCTCATTAGATGAAAAAGAGGAGGAGAGTGATGAACAAAAGGAGGAAGAATGGATTAGATACCCATGCCTACCTTCTAATGAGAGTAACTCTTTATCCCTTACATTATTTGATTGTCCCCCATGCTTACCAAAGGAGGATGAATGTTATGCTCATGTTATCTATGATAATCCTTTATTTGTGCTTAACTTCGATTTGCATGGTATTAAAGAGTTTTGGTTATAAAATGTTTATAATAAAGCTCTAGACGATGGTCCTATATCGAATGATCAGCCATCTTGTTATAGAATTGTTAAAAGTGGGATTGAAGGTTTTAATCCCACTATTTTTGAGCTTGATAAAAAATATGTGTTTATAGATCATGAAAAGCATACTTTATGTGATAGTTATATTGTTGAGTTTATTCATGAGGCTACTGAAAATTATTATGAGATAGGAAAATATGGTTGTAGAAGTTTTCATGGCATCGAAACACCTCTCTATGTGCTGAAAGTTTTGAAGTTACTCTTGTTTTATCTTCCTATGCCTGTCACTTTTTTATTTGCGAATTTATTTGCATACAAGATTCCTATGCATAGGAAGTGGGTTAGACTTAAATGTGTTTTGAATTTTCTTCTTGATGCTCTCTTTTACTTCAATTCATATTTCTTATGTGAGCATCCTCTCAAACTATAATGCCTAACTTAAAGGCGTTAAAAAAAGTACTTATTGGGAGATAACCCAAAAGTTTTAGATGAGTCTTGGAAGTTATTACTTCAGTAATAACCTCTCCTTATCCTTTTTATTTGCTTTTTGTGCCAAGAGTAACCTCTAATGAGAGAGAAGTAATGGTTGGGAAAGTTGCTGTCCCGAAACAGATTTCTGTGCTTCACCATAAAAATTCGTTTAAAATATCCGAACGTCCTTTTGAGGCATGACTTTTTGTTCTTCTGCCCCAGGTTGTTATCTAACTTTCGTTAGTTCAACACTTTTTTATTTAATCAATAGAAGGTCTTCGAAAAAATTCGTCTTTACATGCTGGTCTGTTTTGACAGATTTCTGCCATTATTTGCATTTGCTTCTTGTTGGTTCATTTTTGAGTTCTTTTTGGGAATTGAGCTTTTTGAGGGAAGTGCTACAGTAGCTTGTGTTTTAATGGAAGTTTTATTGGTGTTGGAACTGAACCTAAAGACCTATTATCTTGAGTGCACTAATGTTGCTAATAAAGATTGTGTGAAGTTTTGTATGAAGGAATAATTTTAGGTGTATAGGAGGAATGAGTAATGAGATGAAGGATGGACTAAATCTCAAGCTTGGGGATGCCACGCGTGTCACCCCAAGAAATATCCAAGAAGTACAAGCGTCAAAGCTTGGGGATGCCCAACGCATCCCCTTCTTCATCAATAAAAATCCCAGGTTTCTTCCAAACACTTTATTTTTATTGTTTCATGCACAATTGTGTTGTTCTTGGACCGTCTTATTTTTCGTTTTCATGTTGGTTTTTCGTTTGCTTTGGTTTTCTTAGTTTTCTGAATAAATTGGTTGGACCCCCTCTTTCATGCATAGGTTTTCAAATAGTTTGGTTTGGATTGGAAAAGAGTAGGAAAGTTCATGCTTAAGTGGTAAAGAGAGCTTATTTTTGACTGTGGCATATCCTTTGTCATGCCATGCTATTGTTTTGGCTTTATGCTTAGTATTCTTTGCTGTTGCATGAATTGTTATAAACAATTGAGATTGCTTAATGTGCCTTGGATGAATCATGCGTTGTTTTAGCATATTAAAGCATAGTATTGTGGTATTCTCCTTTGATGCTTTATTTGGGTTGACTTGGCGCATACTCACACCATGTTATGACTATCCAAAGTCACCATATCCTTTATGATCTTTTAGTTTTCAACTTGTAGTATCACTTTATGCTTTGATCAATGATGTTTTGTCGCTCTGCATGATTATGACCATTATTGCTCTCTTAGTCTGTCGCTCCCAGTCTTTTGCTAGCCTCCATAACCAAGTATGAGTTTCACTCATGCATCCAACTCCCTAAAACAAGTTATTACAAAGAGTCCACCATACCTACCTACTAGCATATGCTATTCCAAGTATATTCATGCTTTTTTTATCTTCCAAATTAAACTTGTTATGAGAAAACTAGTGATTAAAGCTCTCACGAACTTGATGGCACACTTTACTTTTCTTGCCCTTAGTAAACTTGAACCATTGTGTCGTCTATGTTGTATATGCTTGAACTTATTTGTTGGGGATCAGCAGAACCATGTTGTCATGGGGAACGCTTTCAACATTGCACTTGTACTTTGTACCTAGTTGATATCATGCTCTTTTGTCTATGGATGTCGTCGGTGTGAAATGAAAGGGGAGCTTGTAAGTCCATGGAGTTATGTATATGTGTTAGAGAAACGCCTGGGCCGCTGGTCTAATCCATGCTGACATGGTGGAAACCTGCAGCGTAACCATAATGAGCTGTCTATGAAGCATTCTTCTTATAAAAAAGAGTCAGATATTGAGAAAAAAGAGAAAAGGAAAAAAAGAGATATATGAAAAGAGGAAAGAGAGAAAAAAGCACCATATTCCCATGTAAATAAGAAGATTGCTGAGATGCTCGTTGTCTACTCGCCTTGTCATTTTGATATGGGGATTCTTCCGTATCATGGGGCAAGGGGTACCCCATTGGCGGTTCTCTATGATACATATGTACTTACGATGACAAGAACTTACCGGTGACTAAACTTGAGTAGCATGAGGAGCGGCCCTCGTATTAAAGGGACATGAGATTTCCAACTTATACTTCTTCAAGCATATACTTCATAGGTTGTTCACTTTAATCGTAATCACTTCAAGATGCTTATGATAGGGGCATTGAGAGCTGAAAGCTAATAAGTACCATAATTTTTGGAAGCTCTTTATGAGACTTGAATCCCTACTTCCTTCTATGAAGGCCTTTCTTCCACTTATATATTGAGTCTCCACCTTCTATCTTTATGCACCTACGTTGAGAGCATAGTGGCCATTCTTAGTTCTATGTGCATTGTCCCAAGACTTGTTGATTGATGCTTACCTTGATATTGCTTGTTTTAAACTATTTGTATCTAGTCACTCTTATAAACTTTGAAGGTGTCCTATGCATTTATATTTGCTACTCTATGAGGGACAAGCTGAATGCTACTATGCTATGTTTTATTTATGTGAAACAAACAAACGTCTTGCAAAGCATTGTTATTCATGAATCTTTTGTTTGTGACTTTTTTATGTTGCAACACAGTTTCTTTGTCTTATTGCTAGAACTTTGTCTTTCATGTTATGATTGAAGTACTATGATCCCAGCTTTGAATGTTTTATAAATACTTTGATCAAGTTTATGATGGTGCATGTCACCTCAAAAACTATTCTTTCTTTTTATCACTTACCTACTCGAGGACGAGCAGGAGTTAAGCTTGGGGATGTTGATACGTTGCAAACGTATCCATAATTTTTGATGTTCCATTCTTGGTTTTCTGTACTTTCTTATGTTTTGTCCACACTTTGGAATACTTTTCATATGATTTCTTGGCCTAACCTATTAACAAGTGCCACAGTGCCAGCTCCTGTTTTCTGCTGTTTTTGGTTCCAGGAAAGTCTGAAAATGAATATTCTCAGAATTGGACGGGACAAAAGCCAAAGTCATTATTTTACCAAGGGACACCCAGAGCCAGAATACGAGACGGAGAGGGGCTGGGCCCTAGCCACACCACCTGGCCGCGCCAGGGGGTGGTCTGGCCGCTCCAAACACCCCCTCGGTCCACGAAACAGCACCAGAAACTCTGTTCTGGCACCCTATCGGGACGGGGAATTGGAGGAGATCATCACCATCGCTTCTCCATTGACCATCCATGTTTCCCCCATCTATGAGTGAGTAATCCCTCGATGGAGGCTATGGGGATGGTAGGGATTGGATGAGATCGTTCATGTAATGGCATCATATTGTTAGGGCATGGTGCCTAGTATCTTCTATTAGTGCTTTATGACTTTGTTGCGACTTGTTATGCTTAATGCTTCTCACTAGGGCCCGAGTGCCATGATTTCAGATCTGAACATGTTATTGATTCATTATGATAGTATTGTTTTTGGTCTTACCTACAAGTTGTATACACACGTTGTTGTCCGGAACCAATAGCCCCGAAGTGACAGAAATCGGGATAACCGGAGGGAATGGCTTTGATGTGAGGATCACATGTGTTCACGGAGTGTTAATGCTTTGCTCCGGTGCTCTATTAAAAGGAGCACCTTAATTGTCAGTAGTTCCCTTGAGGCCCTGCTGCAAACGGGCTGGTAGGACAAAAGATGTTGTGCAAGTTCTCATTGCGAGCACGTATGACTATATATGGAACACATGCCTATGATTATTTAGTACTTGGATGCTTTATCTTATTTATCTGAAATTGCCCTATGTTCTAATTGCCATGTGAATTGTCTTGTCCATGCAACGCCCGTCCATCCATTCCTATGCCCGCCGCACTCGAATCCTAATTTTTACTGCTATTGTTACTACTGTCTTTACTTCACTACTATTGTTACTTTCCTATTCCTACTACAAAACTGTTGCTACTGATAAACTGTTGTGAGCAAGATTGTTTCTAGGTGCAGCTGAATTGACAACTCAGTTGTTAAGGCTTATAAATATTCTTTGGATCCCCTTGTGTCAAATCAATAAATTGGGTTTCACTTCCCTCGAAAATACTACGATACATCCCCTATACTTGTGGGTCATCAGTGTCGACAGCAAGGGCGTGCGGCTCTTATCGTGCCTCTTTTGCAACAAGAAGTTCCTAAAATCGCAGGCACAGGGCGATCACCAGAACACGCACAAGAAGGAGCGCAACATCGGTTGGAAGCCCTACTTCTACATGCCCTCCACGTCCCACCGCAATGCCACGCCTGAGGCCACCGGCGCCGAGCCGCCCAACTCATCCGGGACTTACATCAGCACTGCTCCTAGCGGTAGCATGGACTCTACCATGGTGCCCGACGTGGCAGTGCAGGGTGTGCCTCCCGGCGCACACGTACTCGATGAGCAACCATGCCTATGCAGCGCTGTCAACGATGTTCCCAATCGCCTCCCACAGCTCCAACATGGTGGGCTCCGACCGGCTCCAGTAGTACCGTCGACGGAGGGCAACACCTCGGTGTCGGGCGAGCTGTACAACGGCCTGCAGGTGTCCCGCTTCAACCTGCAGCTATACACGAACACCGTGGCTAACTGATACCTTGCAAACGTATCTATAATTTTTTGATGTTCCATGCTTGTTTTATATCTACTTTCTTATGTTTTATCCACACTTTGGAGTATTTTTATACATTCTCTGGAACTAACCTATTAACAAGATGCCATAGTGCCAGTTGCCTGTTTTCTGTTGTTTTTGGTTTCAAAAAAGCTAGTAAGGAAATATTCTCGGAATTGGACCGGACAAAAGCCCAAGTAAATATATCACCAGAAGGAACATGGAGTCTGGAGGGGAGACGAAGAGGGGAGCCAGGCTGGCCACACCTGGTGGTGGCGTGACCAGCCCTAGCCGCGCCATCAGGTGGCGTGGGCCCCTTGGCACTCCACCGACCTTGCCCCTTCACCTATATATTGCCTCAGGGACGAAAACCCTAAGTACCCAATCAAAATTCCATGAAAGAGTCTGTAGCCGCTGCCATCTCCATCCCTAGATCGGGAGGGATCTGAAGCTCTTCCCGACACCCTGCCAGAGGGGAGAGATTACCCTGGAGGCCTTCTTCATCACCATGCAAGCCTCCGGTGTGATGCGTGAGTAGTTCATCTTTGGACTACGGGTCCATGTAGTAGCTAGATGGTTGGTTCTTCTCCTTTGTCCTACCATGTTTAGATCTTGTGAGCTCCATTCATGATCAAGATCATCTATTTGTAATCATACATGTTGTGTTTGCGGGGATCCGATGGATATTCAGATGCTATTTCAGATTGATTATTGATTCTATCATGTCTATGTTATTTGTGATCTTGCATGCTTTTCATTGTTGGTAGCTATCTTGGCCGAGTAGATGCTAGCAACTCTAAGAGGGAGTATTTATGCTCGATAGTGGGTTCATGCCTCTAGGAATCTGGGGAAGTGACAAAAATCTCTAAGGTACAAGATGTGCGGTTGCTACTAGAGACAAAACAACAATCCTTTGTTCATAGAACAATCGTATTGTTTACTTTACACACTTTGCTTAATGCAATTATCTGTTGCTTGCAACTTAATACTGGAGGGGGTTCGGATGATAACCTGAAGGTGGATTATTAGTCATAGATGCAGTTGGATTACGGTCTATGTATAATGTTGTAATGCCTAATCAAATCTCATAGGAGTCAAGATGATTAGTATATGCATGTATGGTTTCTCCGTGTTTGTTAATTGGCCCGCTGTAATTTTTTCACCCAACATGTCATCTATCTTAAGGAGAATCACCTCTAGTGAACTATGGACCCCGGTCCATTCTTTTACCATCAATCTACAATCTACTATTTACTGTTTTCTGTTTACTTTCTGCAAGCAATTACTATATTCCACACAATACGTTTAATCCTTTGTTTTCAGCAAAACCGGTGAGATTGACAACCTCACTATAAGTTGGGGGCAAAGTTCTGTGGTTGTGTTGTGCAGGATTCCAAGTTAGAAACAACACCTTGGAGGTGTTTCCTTGCTCCTACTGGTTCGATAACCTTGGTTTCATAACTGAGAAAAAATTGCTGATGTACTCATCATACCTCCCTCTTGGGGTTCCCCAACGAGGTCGATATATTTTGAGCCATCACTAGCAGCGGGCACGCGCTGATGAGCGCAGCAGACTAGCCCGGCGCCAGCCGTGGCGAGCTGATCGACATGGTCAATTGGAGGTGGGGCTACCACGGCCCCGTCGCCTCTGCGGCCGCCACCACTCCATCCCCTGCCATCACCACCACCACCACCCTAACCTCCGGCAGCAACAACGGCGGCATCGAGGAGGAGCTCGACCTCAATTTGAGCCTATAGTATGTAGCTCACTCGGCGGGCCGGCCGGATGGCACCTCCTCCAATCCAAGTCCAAGAAAATGTCTGGCCATCGCCATGTACCTCTGCTCTACTCCTCCTCTTCGTCCCTCCCAGGGCCATATGTGTGTCTAACGAGCTTAGAGGTGATTAGAGGGGAGAAATCATTCATGCCTACACGAACCAAAAGACCAAACTTGGCCTCCGAGTACTAGAAGAAGACCGCCAAACACTAAGGTTGTCTTTCTGCCGGCGTCCCTAACAGTGTCAATGCAGACAAGCAAATAAGAGGGAGATTATTTTCCTAGAGCCCAATCTGTGCATGCAGTCCCCGCGCATGCAACTTGCACCTATGGAGAAAAACCTGCCCGAGCAAGCAAACACGCCCCTAGTTTTTGATGTGAGTGGCTGGTTGTCAGACATGGCTGTAATTAGAGACTGACCGGTGACTCAAGGAGACACGACAGAGATGGTAGTTGTGATAGGGGTTAACCTCGAGGGTGGCCCGATCTTCACGGATATCGTGATCAAACCGATGGAAAAGCGAGGGAAAAGGAGAAAGGTAGTGGAAGCGAACACACACTTCGCAAAGAATACGATGAACACACACAAACACAACATGATACAACGTCTATTGCTCCCTCCGGTGGCCACCGGTCCGATAGAATTCTCGTAAGAAGAGATCGGTCAACATGTTCCCGTCAATCCTAAGCGGAGAGGAAAGAACACATTGGAGAGGGTCTTGACAACTACACTCGTGTACTCGCAAGATGTAGGCCATGTACAAACAAAGTCCAAGAGGTAGGTGATGATAGAAGGGTTCCCTCATAAAGGGAATGCGACATAATTAGAAGTAATCCATACAAGGGTTTCTAGTCTATCATCTACTACCTCCGTTCTAAGGAATAAGACATCCTCATTTTATGTGTTTTTCTATGACCAAGATTTACTTAAATGTATAAAAAATGTTTGGCAACAAATTAGCACAATTAAAAAGTGTGTTTCAATACGACCAATGATACTAATTTTACACAATAAAATAAAGTATTAATTGCTCTACTTATTCGGTCAAATTTTGGTTTCGAGTGTGTGTGCGCCTTATTCCTTGAAACGGGGTACTGTGTCTAAGGGAATAAGGGAGAGCTTTATGGCCTATTTATAGTACTCCTTCTGTCTTAAAATAGATGTCGCAAAGTTTTCTAAATTTGGATGTATCTAGTATTAAACAGTGCATCCAAATTTAGACAAATTTCTAACATCTATTTTGAGACGGAGGGAGTATTAAGGGAGAAGGGGTAGGTAAAAAGAATATTTCAGGACATCAAACCCAGATTTGTGCACAGAGAGGTGGATTATGGCGGTCGCCGAACAAGTGTACTGTAAGCCGTTCCGGCGGTCGCCGCGGTTCGCTCGGTCTGGCGCCGGAACGGGTGGTCGCTAGAATGACCATGTTTCTTCCGTATCCTCTTACAAGCCACTGTCTTGTCGGGCTTAAGGTTCCGAACTTCCCCCCTTGCCTCTGTGTGTACCTATAATGATCATGAGACAGAGTAATATAAATCGGATAGAAAGTGGACTCACATAGAGGATATAATTCACTCTTAAAATTTAAATTTATGACGGGCGTAAATGAAAGTGCCTGACATTGCAGCGACGAGCTGTATCAACACAATATCAATGTTGATCTCCTACTCGACGGATAGCTGGTACTGTCACGTCCCATAGCGGCAATTCAACGAGTTCATTGTACTCCCTCTGTTTCGTATTATAAGACGTTTTAGGTTGTCACGTTCAAAAAAATTTAGGCATGGAGAATTCCCAAGTTTCCGAATATACCCTGTGTATATTGCGAGTCGCGCGTGGCCAGTCGGACTCGGTCTCTCCCTTCCCCTCCATCTCGCGTGGCACTCGGTCTCTCCCTTCCCCTCCATCGCCGCCCCTCGCCCGCGTCACCTCCGCCGCTTGCCCGCGTCGCCGCCACCCCTCGCCCGCTCACCGCCGCCCCTAACTTCCCTCTCTCCACTGCCCCTCCATGGCCTGCGCTGTTGCCGCCCCTCCATAAAAGTTTGCACTTTTATGCGCTCGATCTACAGGGAACGACGACGATGTCCGGTGCGTCGGCGCTGGGAGGGACCAGTGGAGCCTCTTCATCGAGCTTCCCGTGCTGGAGGCCGTATCTGCAGAGGAAGTGCTCGATCTGTCCATCCATGGTCAGGGAGAGCTCCAATCGTGGTGGCCGGTGGTTGCATCCGTGACAGGGAGACATGGATGAGCTTCTTCTAGAGCTGCTGCCTCTCGAGCTCCTCCCCGAGACCAGATCCACGACAAGTTGCTGCCGGTGAGTACCGGGCCGCTGTCAATCAGCACGACGACCACCACCCCCACCACCAGTAAGTCCATCTTCCTCTAGCTTCCTCAAAAAAGGATTAAAAAGGAGAAAATAGGTGTAGAGAGGAGCATAGAAGTTATAGTATTTTGTGAGGATAATACAACCTGCTTAATTTTACTTCAGCATAGCAACTCGATCATTGACAAGCGAGTCCTCTCACTGGTTTCAGGTCACACAAGTGACATTACTAATCTGTAGCTTGCTTATGGATTCAATGATTATAATATGTAGGTTGTGCATGTCAAGATTATATTGTTGTTAATTGCTGAAACATACTCCTATGTCAGTATAAATATTTGCAAATGCCTCATTTAAGGTAAATTGTCCCTTCAGGATGAAAGATCAAATATTTCTATCCCCAGTTCTGTAATATTGTTGAGGTCAAGAGCGAGCTGCCGGAGCTTCCGTTGTTCCCTCTTGGGCAGTTTGGAGGTCGAGGGCGAGCTGCCGGAGCGTCGCCCATATCGCCGAGTTGAGATCAAGCCGAATCACCTGTTGTATGCTTCCGCGGTCTTCTCAGTCGTGAGGTACTCCTTGTAACTTAACTGAATGTATCAAGCTTCTCTCTGTAACTTAACATTGAGCGATTTTCTACGCTGGTAGTATATCTTTGCTGGTCAGTGTAAGCAACAAATCTGTAGTTTGTGCACTTGGGATTATAGTACATATTATTCTGCCATATAAAATATTTTCCACCTGGGATTACATATTATTCTGCCATATTAAATCATGTAGTTTGTGCACATAACAACACATACAATAGCATACTCCAAAACAAACACACAAAACCCATACAATAGCTTGTTCTAACACACACATACACGACAAACTTCAGTGCACATCCATTTGGACACCTTCTTGCACATCTTCTAGGACACCTTGTACATCTTCTTGGACACCTTCTTGCACATCTTCTAGGACACCTTGCACATATTCTTGGACACCTTCTTGCACATCTGCTTGGACTAGGATTTGAAGGGCATATTCATAAACTTCCGGTGGAACTTGAAGCCTTTTGGGTAGCAGACCTAGATTTTCCAATCTTGTTTTTCCCACATGAGGGGGACTGAACCCATTTCCTCCTCCATGATTCATGATTTCAATCATGCAACCTGTAGACTTAGGAAGATTTTATTTAACTTAGAAACGTCGTATTCCTCAAATTCTTCTTGAACACCTTTAATAAAATCTTGTATAGTTTTGGGACTTCTTGTATCCGTTAGGGATTGGATGGAGTTGAAAAAACCAAGATCAAGCACGTTCAATTCTGGACTGTTTGGTGGCTGTTGCATGAGCTTTATTTTCAGTCTAGTCTTGGCCACGGCTTCTTTGAATTCTTTGTCACCAGGAAGGAGATGAGGTCTCACGTTGTCCTGCTGGATGAGGATTGTTTGTCCAACATCTTCTACAGGCCAAGCAGCCACGATAGCTGGAAGTACTTTATCAATTATAAACTCGCGCATCACATCTCTGTTAACCTTCATAGACTTTGTCTCGAGTGTCCCTTTTGGTCGGTTGTCACTTTTTCGTGCTGCTGGGATTTCCTTGACAAATGGCCACACTCCTATCTTCCTAGAAAATATCACATTGCCCACATTGTCAAACCTTGGTCTTGCAACGGCTACTAAGAACATAACCTTCCCAATGCAATTTTTGTTTTGAACAGTTCTTATAGGGCCAGCTTCTTCGGGTAGTAGATAGTAGTTTCTGTTCACCTTGATCATGTAGAACCACTTTTCATCTATGTGCACAATATTGTGCATATAGCTCAATATTGGGGATGCATCCCCTGTTGTTGTCTCGTCAAGCATTGATATGCAGAATTCTAGCCTGTCATTCTTATTTTTTTTCTTTTAGAGTTGGCTTCAATGAATTGGAGTGTCTTCTGATGTGCTTCATTTCAAATCTTCTAAAGAGTGTTGTAGGATTGACTCCTAGTTGCCAAGCTAGTGACCTGATAGTCGATCTTTGGTTCAGAGGGATAGTGAGAACAAGAGATAGATCTATCTTTAATGGTTTCCTTCCACACTTCCCTTTTCTCTTGTTTGCAACGTCCACCTCCAAACCCTCAGCAAGTTGTCGCATAGCAAGCTTCCATATTGGTTGAATTATTTGGATGTCTACCTTAAAAAATGATGCTATATCTTTTTTATCATTTTTTTAAAACTTGCCACCATTCTTCATACACTGGAAATGCATCGCCACATAAGCAGCAAACCTTTGCTGGTCATTGAGCGTTTTTCTACGCCTCACTGCTTGTTGACCACCTGCATCTTGTGCATCCATTTCTACATTTTGGTAATCTGGCGGAGTACAAAAATTCAGTTAGTACATGCAGATGCTAATTGCTGCAAATTATTGATTTCACAGATGCTGATGGAGTACATGCATGCAGTAAGCTCAAATGATTGCAACTGAGGGCACAACCAATTGGTACTTGTGCACAAGTAAGCAAACATTCAGCTATGCTACTGTTGATCATGCTATGATACTATACATGCGCAAGTATTCAAGGAGTAAGCAAATGATTGTACTGTATTGTACTTGAGAAAGTGTGCAAGGAGTATATTATGTTTAATTATGCTCTTCCTTGCAGATTGTTTTAACTCTTGAACTTAATATACCAGATTCAAGTTTCTTAAGAGCCAAATTGCATTACTTAATCATTATCTAATCATCAATACACAACGACAATACAGATTGTCATGTATCCATATGGAGCACTAGGATATGGTTCTGGTGCAAGGTTTGAGATAAATTGAGAGAAACAGAGGCAAATTCAGTAGAAATTTACCTTCCATTTCTTGATTATTGATATCTTCCATTTCTTGATCATTATTATCTTCCATTCCTTGGTCTTGATCTTGACCTTGATCTTCCATTTCTTGATCATTTTGATTCTGATCATCCTCTTGTTTGTCAGGTGGTGTGCAATTAAGGTCAAATAATCGGGGTGCCATTCTTTCTGGCCCTAGGCGACTCCCTAGTAGGGGCGGTGACTCCCTCGACACCTGGGCACGCGGGGAAACCCTTGAGTAGCATACGGGCAAGGAATTGGTGGCCGGCGAGAAGGAGATGTCGTCGTCGAGAAGCTGCACGGCTGGGAGGTCAGGTGTGGTCTGCTGGAGCTTCCGGCGTTTCCTCCTGCGTAGCCGGGAGGTCGGGGACGAGCTGCTGGCAGCTTGTCGTACAGCTGAGCTCCGGCTCTCCTCGACTTGCGGCACAGGGGTGGCCAGGGTGGATCTGGCGTTGCTGGCCATCTGGTGCTAGAGGATCGATCTGTCGCTGATTGGCGACGCTAGTGGGATCGATTCCTGGAGGAGATGGCGAGATGGCGCAGATGGGCGACACCGGCGACAAGCGCGTGATCGGGATCGATTCCTGGAGATGGTGAAGCTGGATGACTCCAGCCACGCGCGTGGGATCGATCGATCCGGGAGATGGCGTAGTTGGAGGACGCCGGCCACGCGCGGGATCGATCCCGGGAGATGGCGTAGCTGGACGGCCACGCGTGGGATCGATCGCTTCCGGGAGATGAGGTAGCTGGATGATGCCGGCCACACGCAGGATCGATCGATTCCGGGATGGCGTAGCTGGACGATGCCGGCCACACGCGGGATCGATCCCTGGAGATGGATTGGCCACGTACGCGGGATCGATTGGCTCAGCTGGGCGACGCCGGCCACGCGCGCGGGATCGATCCCTGGAGATGGATTGGCCACGCGCGGGATCGATCGTGCAGCTTGGCTCGCGGGATTGATTGGCTCAGCTGGGTGACGCCGGCCACGCGCGCGGGATCGATTTCGGCCCCCCCGCCCGCGCGGGTTCGATTCCAGCCACGCACGTGTGGATTGCTTGTGGATCGATTCGGGGAGAAAGGATGCTGAGATGTATTCAAAATTCAAACTAGATCGTTGTTTCCGACAAGTTCGGGAGGGTATTTTTGTACATTTTGCACTTTTTTGGTGTTGTCCGAATTCTGTAAAACGTCTTATAATATGAAACGGAGGGAGTAGCTATTTCCACCCGCTTCTCTGGCTAATTAAGTGGTCTTGTGTTTAGTTATAACAGATTTCGACTTTATCTAATTTATGAGAGAAAATGAACTTTGGGCAAGAAAAAACATTGCTCCAATTTCTACTAGTTTCGTGCCACTTTCCATGCCGCCTGAGGCTGCGTGGGCGACTCAAGCCATGCAGGCACGCACACGGTCAAACACAGCGCCAATAATATCCAATGTATAATAAAAGAATAAATTTTATGTCTCGATTTGTTGAAATTAAAAAAACGTCGTTCTACTCACACTATCCATGCCGCATCATGTGTCCCTCGCCACCGCTGGTGCCAGAGACCGAAATGCATGAGCGACGACAGGGACACTGGCGAGGAGCACCACCCACCCCGCGCGGTCGCCTAGTCCAGCTCGGCTAAAAAAAAAGCAGCGACGCGAGCCGGGAGGGGGTACCGGACGAACGGCGTCATCGTCGCCGCGACCAGCCTGGCGTCCTCCTCCCGGTGGGGCCCGCGCGCCCGGTAAGAGCCCGAGCGAACCAGATCACTCTTCCTGCTCGTGCGGGTTCAATCAGTTACGGATGGGATCGATTGCGTGTCGTGGCGTGGGCTGGTGGTGTGTGCGGGGATCCGGTCCGAGAAGGGCGCCGCTCCGCCTCCGTCCGCGAGCCATTTTTGTTCGCACCTGGATTAACTATGGCATTTCCCCTCGGAAACTGGAAGCCTTTGTCATCACCGGAGATCTAGCGCCAGTAGTACAGTACTACTACTTCACTTCTCCTCGGGTTCTTCTTCGCACCCCGTTTTTCTCCCGGAGAGCGGAGAACCTCGTCGCGCTGTCGGTCGACCATTCGCCCCGTCCCGTCCCGTTCCGTTTACAAACGTGTTAATTCTGTGCCCTGAATCTGGAAACAGCGATTATCGGCCTCTCATTATCTCGACAGACAGATTAACGAAAACCGGTGCTAAAAACACATTTCTTGTCCTCAAGTTCCTGTCTTTTTCAAGTCTCTACAATATTTCTAGTCCCAGTGACAGATTATCTCAATGCTTATCCTCCCTCCCTCCAGCAAACCCCACCACGTCCTCCTCGGCCTCTAAGTAATAAGCCAAGAAAGGCCCGGAGAAAGAGACAGAGGAGAGAGAGCCGGAGGAAAACGCCACTCCTCGCCGAATCTTCCACACCGGTTTTTCCTTGGCGGCCCTGGGGCTGTGTGGTGTGACTGTGAGGCGAGGCGAGGCGAGGCGAGGGGGAAGAAGGGTTGGTGAGCTCGGGATCAGTTGGCGTTGGCGACCTCGGAGGTTGTTGTCCGTCCGGGAATTATTTAGCCTTCACCACTCCTCTGTCCTCTCCTCTCCTCTCTTCCCCGCGGCGCCTTCTTGGACCTGCCGCGCTCCTCTCTCCCCCCTGGTCTTCTTCCTGGATCTCCGCCTCAATTTTGTGTCTCTCTGTCGGTACCCCCCAGTTCCAGAGGTTCGTGGAGGAGGGGAGGGGAGGCATGGGCAGCATCGCGAAGCTCGCCAAGAGGGCCCTGGAGACGGAGGCGCCCGTCATGGTCAAGGTCACCTCTTATCTTTACCGCCTCGCCTCGTCACAACCTTCCTGTCTCCCCCAATTTCTCGGTCTAATCCGGTGCCCCTTTCTCTTCTTCCAGATACAGGAGCTGCTGCGAGGGGCCACGGATGTGATGTCGCTCGCACAGGTAAAAAACCTGACCTCACTGCCTGCACTTCCTGCTTTGACAATGGACCTGTTCGTTGAGTTCCCGTGTTCTCATCTCTGCATTCGGCCGTGCCAGTGACAAAACTATTGGGATTAGTGAGTTCGACACTCCTGTTAAGACTTGTCCCATATGCAAGCTGCAAGTTGAAATTCAGGATTATGTTCCCAAAAAAAGTTTAAATTCAGGAGTACGGTACATGTGAAGTAACTTACTACTATGTTGAACAAACATTGACCATCTGTCAAGCACGGAGGACCGCAGATTGATGTGCTAACAAAAGTGTCCAGGAGTTCCCCTGGTTGGACGTTTCCTGAAACGGTGCTTATGCTAGATCATCTTTGAATGCAGGGAGTTGTTTACTGGCAGCCTCCCGAGGCAGCCCTGAGCAAGGTAGAGCAAATCATACGGGAACCGTCGGTCAGTAAATATGGCGCCGATGATGGCCTCCCCGAACTTCGAGAGGCCCTTCTCCAGAAGGTACTTATATTGTTTCCTTATACATTAGATCAAGGTGCCATGCTAGCAAGCCTTACCACGGTGTCGGTGTCGTCACCACCCATGTGCATGTGAGGCTTTTTTACTAGAGATCCTAGTGCTGGGAGTAGTATAATGAATTGCATGTAACCGATGCAATGTGTGGACTTCATCAAAGTGGAGGTTTTGAAATGTGTGTTTGTCTTCTTGATTCACATTAACACAATCCTTGACTCTCTTTATTTTCATCTTAAAATTATGAACAACTAGCATATTCTTTGCTGATATTTTAGGAACTGTTTGCAGCTTCACAAAGAGAATAAGCTAACCAAGTCATCAGTTATGGTGACAGCTGGTGCAAATCAGGTATAACACAATACTGTTCATCTGGTTTACTAAGGTTTTTTTTTTTTGGAGAGTGCCTCATTTACAAAAATAAGTACAAGTTTTAAATATTCCAAAAAACTATCCATGTACAAATATAAGTATTCTACATATCTGTAATTTGTTGTTAACTAATATGTTAATTTTTAGGCTACAAAAAAAAAATTGTTGCTCCGAAAATGCAAAAGGTCTATTTTGCTCCACATATTTGTCTTTTTTTATGTAAATCACAAATAAAAAGATATGTTGATGAAAAATTGTATGTGCATGTTACACACTTATATGTACATGTATGTATTTTGATCAGGATTTTTTGAGATTTTAAAATGTGGTTTTCGTTTTTTTGAACAAGCTCCCTGGAGCTTGGGAGTTATTATGACTATAACCTCCCAATTTATCTCCGTTTTAGTTCTATATAAAAGACCTTACTTCCTTGTATGGCTGCTATACCAAAATCTTGTTTGACAACTAGTTTATCAAATAAAGTGATCTCTTACATCAATTTCTGTTGGCAGGCCTTTGTAAACATTGTTCTCACCCTTTGCGATGCTGGGGACTCAGTTGTCATGTTTGCACCATATTACTTCAATTCATACATGTCATTCCAGATGACAGGCGTCACTGACATATTGGTTGGTGCTAGCAATCCAAAGACTCTTCATCCTGATGTTGGTAATATGACTACCATCCATACTCTAAAATAAATTTCCATGATTAGCTTACGAGGTCAATATGTCTTAGATTTGTTAGATGAAGTGATTCCACCCATATGTTTTCCTCTGTTGTGACCTGTACATATGGTCTAAGAAATTCTATACAGATCGAATGGAAAATTGGTCCATTTTGGAAGCATACTTTACATTGTGCCTAAAAATGCAGATTGGTTGGAGAAGGTTCTGAAAGGAAATGGCCCCATCCCTAAACTTGTTACTGTTGTAAATCCGGGAAA
This sequence comes from Avena eriantha, assembly GCA_910589775.1. Lineage (NCBI taxonomy): Eukaryota > Viridiplantae > Streptophyta > Magnoliopsida > Poales > Poaceae > Avena > Avena eriantha. Next base: position 169,526,158 of record OU342742.1, on the reverse strand, counting down.
CCCTTCTGGAGCTTTTATTCCCAAGCCTATGCTCCAGGTCACCTCTCTGTCCCTCCTCCCTCACTCACATGGGCACTCTTGTACACACACACACGCCTACATACGGAGTTGGCGTTGACTATTTCCTAATATTGCATTATCATTTCAGAAAATTTCAGACCTGTGCAAGACTGCTGGTGCATGGCTTTTGGTTGACAATACCTATGAGTAAGTTAATACTGATCAAATGTGATGTTATACTCATGACCATTTTTCTTGTTGTTCCTTCTAAATGTCTTCAATCCTCTCCCATATAACATTTTTTAAGGAAGTGCAGACATGGAACTAACAAAGAACCGCACATGGATATGGTCACCTTAATCATGTTTCAGCAACTAAATAACCACTCTCTGGCTTCTTGAAACTCAGTCCAACATGGCATCATCGCTGATAGTTATACAAAGATGACTTGCAGAATACATTTTATGTGAAAGCATTAAGCTATTTCAGAATACACCAGAAATAAATCAAATCAGAATGTGAATGGCATTTGCTATTATCTGTAAATCGAAGTACACAAGCAAATTAACCGCAAACTATATTGGTAAACTCTGGGTAATGGTAGTTGTGAAGAACAGATCAGCAGAGTCTGAACCTGCTAAGAGAAGGGAAATCTATGTGGTGCAATTATGGTTTGTCAACTTTAGTTACATTCTCCTGCTCATAAGCTTTGGAGAGTCCTGCTTTTGTCCTCAACTCGAGGTTTGGGTCCATTTCATCCTATCTACCTATTGAAAGTCTCTTTTACCACTCTCGGATACCGGAGTACCCAAAATAGGCCCCCACAAATCACTTAAAGGTGTACCTACAGGGTGGCTTTCAAAAAATTTAGGGGTTGAACCTGAGTACACAGTTGAACGAATAATAAAGGACTTCCCCTTTCATGTTCTAGAAAATAAGCCAGAATTAGACTTAGTTTTGTGCAACGTGGTGACTACTAAGTGGTATTGGAAGGAACATGATCTATTTTAGCCCTGTGGTTGGGCAATCAGTATTTTTTATTCATTTCTCACTAATCTGTCCTTTCTTTACATTGCATATCATGTCTACAGATTTACTTGAGTGTCTTGAGTAGTTGACTAACAAAAATTGTCCTTAGTTTTGCTTGCCATTTCCCTGATTTTGATGTTAAAGATTCTACTCCCTGAACTGAAGAGGTTGACATCTGTACCCTTTTTTAGGCAATTTGTATTATTCCATGCACATTAAACATGGTAGCAAATAATGTAATCAAAACATGTTTTCTTTTGCAATGGTTTCACTCATTAATGCGCAGAAAATGGCTAATCGGATAAATTATTTGTGCATGCTGCTTGTAGTTCAGTTATCTCATTTACACTTTGACTTTAGTATGACTTTAATTTTGAACTCAGCTGCAAAATTGTTGGTGTTTTTCAGATACTTTATGTATGATGGAATGGAGCACTACTGCTTAGAGGATGATCACATTGTTAACCTTTTCTCGTTCTCAAAGGCTTATGGAATGATGGGATGGCGTGTAGGATATGTAAGTGTGCCATGCTCGTTATCTGTCTTTTACTTAGGCTTCAATTGCTTGTCTAAGACTCACTACTGAACCCTTTCGGTTTCATACATCTCCTACACACACTTTATTTGCCACTGCGCCAAATACTTATGGACCAGTCAGTGCACTATAAGTAACAGAGTCACTGCACTCCGAGTAAGCGAAGAGATGATCAGTTATTCTTAAAAATCTAATCAATTGACTGCTGCAGATTGCATATCCAAGTGAAGTCGATGGTTTCCATGCGCAGCTCCTCAAAGTGCAAGACAACATCCCTATATGTGCTTCCATCATCGGACAGTACCTCGCACTCTACTCACTGGAGGCCGGCCCAGAGTGGATCAGGGAAAGGGTGAAAGATCTAGTGAAAAATCGCGAGTTGCTTGTGGAGGCAATGTCTCCTCTTGGTGAGGATAATGTCAGGGGTGGGGAGGGTGCCATTTACCTCTGGGCTAAGCTACCAGATAACTGTTCAGATGATTATGAAGTTGTCAGATGGCTCGCAAACAAGCACGGGGTTGCTGTGATCCCTGGGAGCGCCAGCGGAGGTCCTGGATTCCTCCGTGTCTCCTTTGGAGGACTGAAGGAGGCAGACACGAGGCTTGCCGCCGAGAGGCTAAGGCGGGGTTTGCAACAACTGGTGACCGATGGTATGGTACAGTAACAGCCCATCAGGTGTAAGAATACATTCTACATTCAAACCACACAATCCAAATTTGCGGCGACATAACACTGCTGGGATTACTTCAGGGGATTGAAAGGACCATATTTCTAAGTTTTTATATCGTATAGAATCGCACCATGCTGGAGCTGGAAATGGCAATTGGTGAACTGAGAATTGGGGCAAATAAAGCCATCGAGCCCCATGTCATAATTCTTACCTGTTGTTTAATTTTCCTTTCTCCCCAGCAAATGTGTACAAGTAAAATACAATAATTATAAGGTATTTTTAGTCTCTTGCCCGCGCTGTCTGCGTCCTTTGCTTGTTGCAGTTTCATCAGAGATATTTTTTTTCGGGGGAAGGTGATAGCCCTGGCCTCTGCATTCATCAGAAAGCCTGGAAACCGAAAACTTCCTTATGACCTCTGATGAACGAACCAACTGCTTTCTGGCATCGGGCCTGAATACTCATATCACCAGTGTGAAATCTGGTTCCAAATCGAAAGGTTTCCTGATATGATAGGAAAGAAATAACAATTGCAAAAAGTAACCTTTTGTCTTATCAAAAGACTATAATTTGTTTATTGCCAGGAGTGGAGATTTGGTGCACATGTGCACAATGATCCCTTTTGTAAAAAAATCGAAAACTACATTTCCGAGTTCAAAAAAATTCTGATGTAGCCAATGATATATCCCATAAGCATGTAAAATATCAAATTCAAATGTTTTGTATTATAAGCTACACAAAAATGATAAAATTGTGCATCCGAGTAATCATAGTTTCGAATCTTCAAATTTTATGAGATTTTGTCAGTTTTGTGTAGCCCACAATGGAAAGAATTTAGGAGTGCGATTTTGCATGCTTGCAGGATACAATATTGACTATGCCCAAGATTTAGTTTCAGATTTTTTGAACTTGTAAATATGATTTTTGAAAAAAATATAAATGAGAGTCAAAGACACTTTCCAGTTACATTTTAATTATATATTCTTTTCTTGAAATCAATAACTAAGAAGAAACTTGTTTTCTTTCTAAAATTCGTTATCAGCCTAGAGATAATCAAACAATTTTTCTTCCTCTCTCCATTCCGACAAAGGGTAGCACGAGAAGTTTACTTATGTCGCTTCTCGGCCCGGCCCTTAACCACCCTATGTGGATGCACACAACTGTTCTGTATCTCCTCTCGCACGAGAGGCGACGACACTCCAAACCTCTCCCGATCTCCACCAGCAAGGGCGCTGGTCCCCTCTCCCTCCGCTTGTCGCCCCGACGGCAAGAGGGAAGGGGGACATTGTTCCCTATCTAGTAGTTAGGGTTATGGTTTGTCTACTATGGTGTGTCGTTGGGATGGTGGGAGCGGCGTCCTAGCGAATAATTTTGCCTCAATTCTATTCCCACACCGGCTGCGACCTTCACGGTGGCGCCTAGGAGTTGATGGCAACATGTGTTGGTCGGTCTCTCAGATCGATAACTTGGTCGTCGTTCTTTAGATTTGGAAATATCAGTTTCTCATCGTGTCACCAGCGTTCATTGTTATCTGCGGCGACATTGGCGGCCGGGGCGAGATGATTTCTCTGGAGCGAGGATGTTGGTATGGAGGCGGTGGATTTGTCGTTCTTCTCCAACATCATCAATAGGTGGCAGCGGATATTGGTCCATGACAACATGGGGATGCCCTCGGGCGATGTGCCACAACGACATGTGCTTCGCTGCATGCAGAAGGCCTGATCATCGACTCAGAAAGCCTCGCTGGCGATGGTGCTTTTTTGGATCTTGCATTGGTGGAGGCTCGTCGTCTCTTCCGAATATCTGTGTCGGTGGCGCTGTAGTTGGACGGTGGCTGCTGGATTCGGTGGTTGCAGGAAACTCTAGAGATCGTCTCGATCCGTTAGAATTTCACCTGCGATTTCAGGATAATCATTTTTTTATCCTGGTTTGTCTTTTAATTTTCACATGTGTTGCTTCTTGTGACTTGATTTTCGAATAATGATATATGTTGTTGCTCTTAAACAAAAACCACCCTATGTGGATGAACCTTGGGGAGGAAACCATAGGTCTTCAAGGCATTGGATTCATTATGAGATTTACGCCACTGTCTAACGGTGAAAATCAAATTGAAAAGAAGAAACATGTTCCATGTAGATTCAAACCACTCTTGGTCATATTTATTGGTATAGAGAGAAAGAGGAAGCCATACAAGAATTTTATAAGAAAAATATAGTACCTATGATGCATTTTCAACTATTTTTTGTTGGTGCATAATCTAAAAAGTTCTACACTGTTGTGCTCATCCAGATTCATGACACAGCACTTCAATTCTAGGTCGCCCAAGTCAGACCAACCCAGTGAACCCAGTTCCTCTAAAAGGCCCGTGCAGGTCGTCATCTCAGCAGTGGTTGCCGATCCAGCTGCCTCCCCGTAACACGACCCCATGACGCCATTAGAGCTTGCTTAGGTTAGGTTACCGGTCTCTCGGTCTCCGGTCGTTCTCAGTCCGTTTCATCGGACGTACTGAGCGGTCACAGGGACATGCCATCTGCATGCCCCCCCGTGACATCAACACCGATCTACACGATCGAAACAGCCATATTCCTTCTCCCTCTCTGAGGAGGAATTAAGTGCCATCCTTTTCCCCTCTGCTTTTCTGGAAAGATGCATGCGAGAGGGATGCGCTCTAGCGGCGCATCAATGGCTTGAAAACGACTCGGAGGAGGAAACGTAGCAGTTTCAGCAGGTTGCTTGCAGTTGCAAATGTGCTAGAGAAGTATTGTGCCACTAATGAAAACAGCGTACGTGCATATGTTGTCAGGAGAACACAGAGCAAGAAATGCGCGCGTAGTGACCACGCGCACATACCAGTTCCAATGCTAGAAACATAATCTAGCAAAAACAAAGTTTGGGTTGTTGTTGTCCATAATCAACCTGCTGCTAGTTTTTGTTCGTTCCCAAAGTTTGGTCATACACATGTCTGTCACCTTGCTCACTTTACCTCATTCTTCTTGCCAACAATTGACCGAAATCCTTGGCTACCTAAATTTAGTCTTAGATTTTTTTGGGGTGCCTAAACGTCTGATAGGGTAGGTTTATGATGAGATCTCTCTCACACACACACGCTAAGCCAGAGTGCAATCGTGAGGTCATCAGGCCACGGCAATGGTTGCACCAACAAATGCCACCCACGAGCAAGTCAAGAAACGGTTTTATTTCTGCTGCTGACGAACTAGTCGACCGGGTGCATTCAATTCAAGGCAAAGCTAGCCACCGTGAGTAAATGGGCGCAGAAGAAAGCAGGTGAACAGGCAGCTGCAACTCCAGCTGCAGCCTGTCCTTGCCATGCAATTGCAGACTTTGCAGTGCCGCGATTCAATGCCAGCACACGGCACACCACTACCATCAAGGCCCCCTGAATTATGGAGTGCAACATGTGTGCGTCTCTCGCTAAGGATTTTTGGTAAGATTTTATGAGCCAGGGCAGACTCTGCAGTGGCCTGCAGATGCAGCAAAGCAAGGGAGTCAACAACTGCCAGTATGCCCAACTAACTTCCCCATATAGCAGTTACTAAATGTTTGGGAGCAGAATTGCGTCGTGGGTTAAGGCCATCGCCAACGGCGCCCGCATTTCGGACACCGAATCTGTCCGATTCGGTCCGTTTACGGAGTGGAGGACAGGCCGTCCTGACTGAGTCCGTTTGCGATGGCATGTGCCCCCAACGGCCACCCCGTAAAAAAAGTTATAGAAAAAACAGTGCGGAAAATAATTATACAAATTATAATTAAAGGTTCCGGGTAGTCAAAATATCTAAAAAAAGAGAGAGAAAAACACCCAATATTATGGGTGGCCGTAGCGTGGGAGGAGGGGGGTTCCGGCGGTGCTGCTGGCCGACCGGCGCTGGTCCTGCTGCATGCCGACTACTCGTTGCCGTCGTCGTCGATGACGATGAAGACCTGGGGCGATGGCCATGCACCGCTGGGAGGAGGCGCCAGGAGCGTGGGCGGCGCCGGTGGCATCTGAGCATGTGCGGCCACCCAGGAGTCGTGCAAGGCCTGCCCCATGCTGTCCCACTTCCTCTCCTCCTCCAGCTGCGACGCGAGGATGGCAACCTCGATCTCCTCCTCCTCCTCCGTCATCGGCCGGGACTGCAGCGGCTCTGGCTCCTCCACCTTGACGGCCACCTGGTCGGGCCACTGCGGCCACACCTCCGACTCGACAGTGTCAGCGCCCCTGTAGCACGACCAGTCAGGGAGGCCGGGTTGTGGCGGACCGAAGTAGTTGAGGTCAACGTTGCGGTCCTCCTCGTCCTCCATGCCGGAGTCCTCGTTAGAATCCTCCTAGTAGTCCTCGTCATTTTCGTCGAGGTTCTCGAGGTGGGCCTCGATGGACTCGTGCCGCGCCTCGTGCTCTACCTCGAACCAACGGTCCCAGAGGTCGGAGTGGATGGAGTAGGCCGGGTCACGTCGCAGATCTGGCGGCAGGAAGGCCCGTCAGTGTCAGATCTTGCGCCGATGAGCGGGCCTCGACACGGGGATGGCCGGCATAGGCACGCGGGCCTGGTTGAGGTGCCACCCCGCCGACAGATGCACGTACGACCAGGGGCATGGCATGCCTGCCTCGGCGAGGGATCACACGACCTCGAGCTGACATAGACGCGCAGCTCGGAGCGCGGACACGGAGACGCCCGTCGGTGGGGAGCGGTAGAAGGAGGAGCCACGCGGTGGCGAATACCTCGGCACGGAGTGGTGATGGCAGTGCCGGCTGCCGCCGGAGGAGCCACACTCGTGGTCGTTGTGACCGGGCCGAAACCTGCCCTTCGAGCCCTTCGTCATCGCGGCTGGCGACGGAGGGGCTTGTTGGTGGTGGGGAGGGAGCTAGGGTTTTTGGAGGTTTGACCTAGTAGATTGGGGAGCTAACGGAGTGTGGATGGGGACGACGCGGTTCTATTAAAAAGGGCGCGCTCCTCTCTGGGACACTGCTAGGTAGGCCCGTGGAAGCCTCGGGAGGACATGGTCGGACGTGGCACCGTCCGTTCCACCGTATTCGAGCCCCAGTTTTAGGCCTGGTTTGCGCCGAAACGGACCGTCCAGGGTGTCCTCTTCGTTTGCGGGGTGCCATTGGGCCATGAGCTGTGTCTGGCCGGACCAGTTTGGGCCCACGGTCCGTTTGCGGAGAGGGGGACGGGGACGTTGTAGGTGGCCTAATCTACGTGGGCAGGGACGGACAAGGAAACAACTGTTGGTGTACCTGTGATCTGCAGGACCAAAATAATGTGCACATGCCGGCAAAGTGCCAACAATTTTGATGGATTGGCTGGGTTGATCCCGGCCTTGTCGATCATTCACCGTGTACTTTCTACAGGGATCTGGCTGCCTGCCTGGGTAGCTAGGCAAGATGCCAAGATGGATCAGACCAGATCGTCGGACACTCCTGCTCGCCGTGGTCCAAAAAGTCCGCGGAATGCATATCACTAGTTCATGCTAATATTGTGTATGCTCGGTTTAGTCTAGCCCAACCTCTCAACAAATAACACGCTATCTATGATTTTGTCCAAATGATTTTCCAAGCGTAGGTTTGATAAGACCTTTTTTTCCAGCTTGATGATACTGTTGATGACACGGGAAAAGATGATAAGGTTCGAATCTAAAGAGTTTTGTTGATATCCTATTGAAGGTCTCTTTGGATTAAAGGAATTTTGTAGAAATTTAGTGCTTCTTTGGTCCGAAAGAATTTCCGCAGATTTCATCCCATAGAAAGTTTTCCTTAGTGTTTGTTTGGTTTGGAGGATTTGAATCCATTTTGATTTGTTTTTCCTATGGTCAACTTTGCATACAAACTCCATGGGAATATTTCCCTACTGGTTCTAACATCATGGAAAAAAATCTTTTGTATCTATGACAATGATGGCATACACACAATCCTCCACGAAAAATCTCTCGTCTCTATGCAATGCAACCAAACGACATATTACAAAATCATGCGGTCTCAGTTTTTTTAAGGATACAACGAGTCATGATATTCTATTCCTACATTTTTTCTATTCATGCATTTTGAATATAATGCGAACCTTATATGACCTTCTAGTCCATAGAACTATTCATACAGAAGCCATTTGGATTGTAGGTTGAGGTAACCAAATTCCATGGAATCCATTCATATGCCCTCCATAGAAATCTCATTATGAGTTAAACCCTCATTTTTTTCCTTGGGAGGTCCAATGGATATATAATATCACTCTCTAATAGCTCTCGTCGATGCAGTAAAATTCATGTGCTTGTTTCCTATGCAGCACTCATAAGATTTTTGAAGAGCTATTTTGATCCTTAGGACTATGTCGTGTTTGATTCCTGGTATTGAAATCCTTAGAAATTTTTCCTAAGGATTGATTTCTCTATGTTTCGGAGGATGGTTTCTATTCACTCAAACATCTTGTTACAACTGCCTTGTTTCTCTGCGAATTTCAATGGTATTTAATGCAAAATCATGATCCGCCGGCTCGGTCTCTCGGAGGTGCTCATAGGGGTAGGGCGTGCGTGTGTGCGTTCATAGGGGTGGGTGCATGTACGTATTGTGAGCGTCTACGATTGTACTATGTTTCTCAAAAAAAAATCATGTAGTTTTCTAATCCTGCATGATCCAACAAGACATGACATTCTGTTTGTGCGTGTTTTATATTCTTGTGGTTTGAGAATACTGTGAATCATAAAGGCCCTATTTTTTGTGACGACATTAGAAAAGAACATATTGAGAAACAATATGGTCCCAAAAATGAACCAACCCTTGGTTGGATGGTTAGGCAGTGGTACCCCCAACCCATCAGAGTTCAAACCCCAGATTTGACACTTTGGTGTCTCATAAAAACGGAATATTCTTTTAGTGGGAGACGACGTTCCCGTCGATAGCGAAGCGTCTACGATGGCTTCGTCAATCACAAGACCCGCCGGCTCAGTCTCTCGGAGGTGCTCATAAGGGTCAGGTGTGCGTGCGTGTGTTCATAGGGTGAGTGTATGTACGTATTGTGAGCGTCTGCGTTTGTATTGTGTTTCTCAAAAAAAAAAGAAATAATATGGTGGTCAATTAGCCAATGATCATATATTTGATTTTTTTTACTTTTTAGAGAATTATTTCCTAGAAATAAGCAGTGATGTTGTAGTCAAGCTTTTGGAGACTTAAAGTACCCCCTCTGTCTAGAATCAAGTGACTTGGATTTTCTACATTGGCATGAATCTATACAGCTAGATACATACAAATGTAGACAAATCCAAGTCAGCTATTTCTGAAATAAGCAGCGATGTTGTAGTCAAGCTTTTGGGGACTTAAAGTACTCCCTCTTTCTGAACGGAGGGAGTACATGAAAACTTGAGCAGTGTCGTAGATTCATAACACATTTAACATATTTATACGAACAAAAACTCACTTTGTTGTTATTTTGTGAGGCCATCCATGATACTAACTTGTAAGATGCCAAAATTTTAGTACTTCAAGTCCTAAAATGCTTGCTTGACTCTTAAACCTTGCAGAAACCAAATGTGATACATTTTAAGCAAAAATATGTGCCCAAAGTATATATGTCCTCACACTAAAATCTTAGATGTGCCATGATCCTCTCGATGTCTTTATAGAAAAAGAGGACCTCAATCAGAAAATATGAAAAATAATCTTGAGCCCAAACAGTTGCCTAAAAATCTCTTTGGACCCCCTTTTTGAAATAAATGTTTTGAGGTTTCAAAAAAATAAACAAATCTTAGATGTAGATAATGATGTATGCTACGGCTCTGTAAAATCTCAACATGAAATAGTTTGCATTCCAACCTACAAAAAAGTACAAATCCCGACAAATCTTTAGGTTTTTAAATTTTGCACCTTTCACTACTCAGATCTAGAAATTGTCATTTTTACGCAGCCCACCATATAGAATATTCTGCATTGTTTTTTTTTCCACGCAGTTAGAAGTCATCCCTATCTAAGATTATTTTCATTTTTTTTAAACTTCAAAATGTCAATTAATAAAAACCAAAAGGGGCTCTATGGAGTCCTTCCTTCAAATTGACCGCACTTCTTGAGTGACGGTAGAGAATTTATTTCATTTGTGGTTTTTTGTATGGCGGAGAATTAAGTCGAGGGTTCGTTTTAGACGGGGATTTGCAAGTTCAGGGTACCAACGTACCGGGATTTCAACTTGAAGATGTAGTTTGTCTAACTACGAGATCAAGGTTTGAAATACAGAATATTTTCTCCAATTTAAAAGTGTACTAAGGTCAAAGGTGACTCATGTTTCCACGACTTTGGTGCTCCCGCTGAGAAGTGGTCCTCCACACGGAAAGCTAGCCTGTGTCACTGTGTGTATTTCGTTTCCCTTTGTCGGCCCTGGCCGAGAGTTGTGCCCTCATTTTCCGAACGGGAGTCCCAGCTATATATCCAGTCACTTTGCTTATGTGTCACTGTAGTTAACGAGTAAAGAGATCAAGATTATATCTTAGCTAAGAAACACCTTTTGCATAAAATTATAAGTAAAAAATATTGTTAGGCCAATCATATTTATATGCATGCATGTTGACACCACTTAGAAAACACTGCATTGCAGAAGTTATCTCTTAAACATTTATTTCTTCTATGATAACGTGTCAAGATACACTCCATTGTGAAAGGTCTAAGATCATCTCCACTCGTACCCCATACGGCTTCCAACGCGACCCGAATTTGGGCAATATGGGGGCACCGGATCGGTTCAAAAAATAATGGAGCATTCAAACACTTTGATTTTTACATTCATCTTCAAATTTTACGTAGAAAGACAAAGATAAACTAACGCCTACAACGGCCAAAGGCGCTGCTCTCGCCAGGAGGGGCCGACGACGGCTTAGCGACACCACATAGGTCGAACAGCGAGTTGTATCTTCCTAGCTGCACCTCGGCCTCCTCCTTTGCTCGGTCGTGGCTGGCATGCAAGCCAGCATTGTCGGGCTCTCTGTGCGACGAATAGAAAAGACGCCTGTAGACACCGTCGAGTTCTTGCAACCGGAAGTGCTCCGATAGGAAAACATGGAGGAAGATGTCCCACCCGTAAGGCTCATTGGTGGTCCGGTAAGCCGGCCCGAGGGGTATAGGCGGCCACGGAAGCTCCTTGGTCTCAGGCTCGTAATTGGCCTAGCCCAGCTCGTCGGTGTTGGCTCTGGTGAAGTCATCGGAGTCAATCCACTCGAGGTCGGAGCAGTCTGAGTTGGTGTGGTTGGGTCCCAACCCTTCTACGGGCGGTGGGAGAGGTGGAGGAGCACGGCGTCCAGGCATGTATGTGCGCCGGCCCTACTAGTGATAGCAGCACCGCCAGACAAGTTCCTAGATGTAGAGGGAGAGGGTGTGAGGTCTGGTCGTGGCGTAGATCTACAATGACGATGGCTGCCGCGTCTACAAATAGCGAGAACAGGGTGGAAGACCGGGCGGAAAGCAATGGAAAAGACGGAAAACGGTGGAAAAGGCGGAAAGTGTGGAAGGACATGACGGTAGAACGTGCTGGCGAGCAATTTGGGTTGAATTTATCATGAGGATGCCGGATGTCAAACAGGCCGCGCCGGCGCGAAAAATGTTTGGGGAGACGGGCTGGAAATGCTCTAACCTCTCCCGAAGAGTTCACGTTGATCTCGAAATCTGGCATCTTGGCCCGGTACGATATCATCGGACGGGTGGCCGTGCAGCCATGCCCCATGTCTGTCAGTGTACGTACGCCGGCCAGTAAACGCCATGAATTACCATGTGGGCATGCTTAGGACCATGTTCACATGTGGCCTTCACAATGCGTAGGTAGCTTCAATATGTGCCGAGCACGTGTACCTGCGCCATGGGTGGATCTGTGTACAAAGGTGAGAGTTGTAGATTATTTTCCTTGCTGCTCTAAATGTAGCCAGCTTAACAGTAGCATGGTTTTGCAGGGCAGGCAGGTTCCTCGTCATTATCCTTATAATTGCCCCACAACTGAAACTGGAACACCTATTATTGTTTACATATCATTAGTTGCAGCATGCACTTATCGTTGGCGAGTAGTACTGAACTGAGCGACCTGACCTCCACCCCTCGCTTGAATGAGGATGTATATGTGTCAATTTTGGCAGTTGTCCACGTGTCGGGTTGATCTTCGACTAATTTTCCTCTCTCCCCGTGTTCGAAATTAATGGGCAAAGTCCTTTTTTTTATGAGGAATTGAACTTTATATAACTTAAATAATATAACTTTATCAACTTTCAACCAACCCCAAAAAATTGTTTCAAGATCTCAAAAAAAAAGAACTCTTTCAACACATATATGGCCTATAATTTTTCAACCTCGTATAGTTGAGTTTTAGCTTTAGAAACCCAAGCTTATAACTTTTCAACCTCGTATAGTTGAGTTTTAGCTTTAGAAACCCAAGCTTCCAGACAAAAAAAAATAAAGAACAACACAGAAAATTTGCAAGAGAGAAAAATAGACGTGGTAACTAGTTGTAGAGCGGGAAAAGAAGGTTACCAACAAGGGAATGACCTATTCCTTGGTTTTACCTTGTTAGATAGATATGAGACCTCTCAGTGCTTTTTCAGCACGAATAGCACCCCCGAGGAGTTCGCACTTTGCCATGACTCAAACTCGGGTGGACGAGTTTAGCATCCTGAACTCCAACCACTGAGCCAGTGCTCAGTTCTCACTGGTTGTAGAGTGGATAAAAGGGTGAAAAATGAAAGGTGGGGGTCTACATGATGGTGTTGCTTGTCGAGAACCGATCCTCGTCACTCACGATAATTAGAGAACTCGCATTTACTGCTGCAACAGTGTGTTCACGTACGTAGGCCACAGCCCACAGGTACAGTACAGTGTACAGTGCGTGCGTGTGCCACGTGAGTCCATGGCGATAAATGCACGCCCCTCTCGTAGTAACAATACTGCAATATGTTTTTTTTGATGCTTAACACAAGCGGCCACACAATTTGTAAGGAATGGATGGCGTGCTCGGACAGCGTGTCAGATGGCGACGGCGCCCCGCCACCGTTCTCCGGCACTGTTCCGCCGTTCACCGGCACTGTTCCCCCGGGCCCATGGCCGTCCTCACCCCCTCCTCTCCCACACCCACCTACCTTCACTTCTCTCCCGTTTCCCTCTCTGCTCCCCCCTCCTCGCACACATCGAAACCTCGTTTCTCTAGCTTCTCGTCGTTTAACTCTGGCGATCCGAGCAGATGAAGGAGAGGGTGGAGCACGCTGCTGCGCACCTCCTCCGTGCTTCGTCAATGGGGGGAAGCAGGGGAGTGAAGTTACCCCCAAATCCCCCCATCGCGCAACCGAATCACCGATGTCGACATCGACCTCGAGGGAGGCCGCCGCTGAAATACAGAGGGATTGGGGAAATCATGTCGGAGATAGGCTCTCCACAGATAGTCAGCGAGCAGATCGAGGAGGAGGAGAAGATCTCAGAGCGAAGTGCAGGCAGGAAGGTGTGCTTCTCATGGGCGCCCCCGTCGGCCCCAGATCGCGACGACTGGGGAACCCCATCGAAAGGTTGTGTAGAGGATTTCTGGGGATTCACCCTCAGCGAGTACATAGCGACTTTAGCGATGATGGAGCTCAGAGACAGAATGAATGTCCATGCTCAGTTCAGGCAGCAGCTAAACTTCAGGATGCAGTTGTTGGGAAATTTCAGCCTCCCGCTGTGGCACTGAATATTCCTTTGTCGTCATCCTTGAGACAGGGGGGTGGCCTCCATGGCGTGTTCCGCCGTCTGCGAACAGAACGGAATATTCGGAGATCTCCGAGACACGTCAATGGTGGGCACCCACAACTTTTCCCATGTGGTCCGGACACGAGGGCGGATAAGGCATTCGAGGATAGGTATGGGAAGTTATGGAATTCCACCTGGGTGAGCGCTCCCATCTTCCCTATGGCTTGCACACCAGATCCTCCTACTCCCCAGACCGCCACCACCCTTCCTCACCACCTAAATATGCTCGGGAGCCTCTTCAGGAGTCAGCTTGCCATGGCTGACAGAGGAGGAAAAGGCCGTGGGAGGGGGGAAACAAATGGTGGCAGAGGTAATCAATGGCACCAACCTATCCTTCCTCCCCCTGCCGCTCCGAAGTTTGGTTTCAACCCTGCTCAGCCGGCGGCGTACGGTTCCTTCCCGCCTTTTGGGTATAATCCAGCGTGGCAAGCTTTCTAGAGTCAGTTTCAGCCTGGTTTTGCTGGTCAGTTACCTGGGCAATGGCAACCCCCCAATGCTCCCCACCTGGGTTCTGGCCGCAGCAAAATAAATAGATGGAGACACCCCAATTCAGCCTGGTACTCAGATGCAGCAACCGAACAAAAACCTACAGTCGGGCAAGAATTAGAGTAAAATGGTGAAGAAGCAAAAGGAAAACCAGAAACAAGAGGTTGCTGGCTCGGCTTCTCCTACTATTGCTCCCACTCTAGCTGTGATCTTGCCTGCTGCTCCTCAGTCTGATGGTAATGGTACCTTGTCTATAGTTGGGCCTCTAATCTCTGCTTAAGGGTATGCAAATGTTATTTGTTACAATTGTGGTGAGCCTGGGCATCACAAGCAGTCTTACCCTGCTCCTGTCCTTTGCTTCATCTGTGGTTTAGCTGGTCATGAGGTAGAACACTGCCCCACCAAGGAACAGCTCCCAATTGCTGCCTTTTTTGGCAGTGCTGCAGCAGGGTTGGGATTCTTCAACATTGACCTCCCCAAGGGCCCTGCCAGAGAGTTGCCTATCAAAAATGTTGGGGTGGTCTATGTGGAAGCTGGCTCAGTTAATAAAGAAGAACTAACCAGTTGTCTCACTGCTATCTACAAGACAAATTGGCCATGGCAAATCAGAGAGTTGGATGAATGGACATACTTGGTAAAGTTCCCCCCTCACATCAAGGTGGATGAGGTGGCTGGGTACCCTTTCTTTGGCCTGCCTAAAGAAGGAGTTTCTGTTAATGTCATGGTTTGGGAAGGTGACATAGACTATTTGGCTGACCTTCAGGAAGTTTGGGTGCAAGTGAGAGGGCTTCAACCCCAATGGTGCAAATGGCTTGTCTTATATCAGTTGGGTATCCTCTTGGAGGTTGATTGGCAAGGAATGTTTCAAAGTTTCTTTGAAGTAGTCAGACTTAAGATTCAATGCAGAGACCATACCATGATACCTGCAGTGAGGAATTTCAATGTGCTGGGTAAGCTATATCAAATTGGGTTCACTGTTGAAGGTCCAACTCCAGTAGTGGCAGTAGATGATGGAGATGATGGTCACCAACCCCCCACACAATTCCGAGGGAGATCCAAATGGCAAGAAGGGCTCTAATGGAGAAGATATGGACACTGATAAAAAGATGGAGAAATCTGCTCCCACCCCCACTAGACACAAACTAGCTACTGTCAAGGGTTCTAGTACTGGTGCTTCTTCCTCTTCTTTAGCTGGCCTTTCTGCAAAAGTTTATGAAGTAGCCTCTGCCTTTATAGAAAAAAGGAATTGCTTCCAATCTGCTAGTAAACTCTCCCAAGTTGAAATTGATGGGATGGAAAAAAGGAAAGTCATAGATTGGATTAATTCAAGAGGTGAGGATGAAGATTCTTGTGCTAACCTGCTGAGAGAAATGGAGCTAGTGCAAGAGGCAGATGAGGAAATTTTATTCTTGGAGACTGGCAAAGGACAGAGTCTACCCATTGTGCAAGACCATGCTGCTTAGGACAATGAACTGGTGTCCAAAACATCCAAGCAATGGGGCCCTGTTTTCAACACCAGGCAGAGTGCTAGGGTGTTAAACGCTAGACAGACAGTTCTACAGATGGCTCAGCAAGCCCAGAAGAAGAAAAACTTGGAATGTCCCATCCTGGCTGCATCAAAGCTCAAAGGTAATAATTGTTCTAATCCCTTTTCTGTCATTTTCCCAATTAATGTTGCTAAGGTTGCCTGCACCGATGGTTTAGACATTCCTTCCCCACATGCTCCCCCCTTTGTAGATTCTATCACTACTTCAATTCTATTTAGTGGTAGTCCTAGTTTAGATGGAAAGTTACCCTCTAACATATCTACACCCTCTACTCCTGTCAAATCACATCTGGAGGATGATGGTTCAGATAAGGAAGATGATTTCTCTTTATGGACTAAAGTAGGCAAAAATAGGCGGGGCAAGCACCCCATGAAAAAACGTTTTAGATGATTTATGCATCTTGGAATATTAGAGGTGTTCAGGTTGATGGCAGACAGACTGCTATATTTGATACTTTTAATAAGCATAGACCCAATATTATTGGGTTCCAAGAAACAAAAAAGAAACTATCTCTGACAGTTACCTTAAGTCACTAGTTAGTGGTAGATTTTTTGAATGGAGATCTCTCCCTGCAAATGGCTCTGCTGGAGGCATTTTAGTAGGGATTGATCTGGACATGTTTGATATCATTAGTTGGGATGTAAAAATCTTTTCCATTTCTATCATTGTTAGACATAAAACTTTAAATATTGTCATTAGGTTTATCAATGTTTATGGTTCTTCTTATGAAGACCATAAAGATTTGTTCATCTCTGAACTTCATAGTCTGTTTCTTGATTTCTCTGGTCACACTCTCATTGGGGGTGACTTTAACTTAGTTAGATTCCAAGAAGACAAAAGTAATGGTGTGATTGATCATAGGTGGAGTGATAAATTTAATGCATGGATAGATATATGGGGTCTATTAGAAGTCAAACTTAATTGTAGGAAATTTACTTGGGGGAATAATCAAGATAACTTGATCATGTCCACCATTGATAGATTTTTTTGCAATCCTGAGCTTAACTCTATGTTTCCTCTTGCAAATTTATAGCTCTGCCTAGGATTTTTAGTGATCACACCCCCATCATTTGGGATGTTGGTCTTGCTTCTGTTCCTAGGTCCTCTCACTTTAAATTTGAAAAATGGTGGCTAATGAGGGCTGATTTTGCTACTGTTGTGGAGAAATCCTAGAACAAACCTACTGTAGGTAGGAGTTCCATTGATATCTGGCAACATAAAATAAGAAGACTGAGAAGTGAAACTAAAGGGTGGAGTATTAATATTGAATCTGAGCTTAGGAAGCTCAAAAAACCCTTATGGATGAATATGATGCTCTAGATATTAAAGCTGAAACTGATGAACTCTCTGAGCCATAATGTAACACCTGAAAATATTAAAGAAGGTTATCCCATTCTAATCACCCAAGTTTAGGGTTAACAAAAGCTTTTATTATTAAACTCTATATGAATGCATGTGAGAGTTATATTAATGCATGAATGCTTGCTATGTCATGTTTGACTGCTATCAATGATGAGGATTAGCTTAAAGATGAAAACAAGATCATCTAGGTCTTTTCCAAATAGAAACAAATCAAAAGAAAATCAAGTTATAAGCATAATGATCAAATGGTCATTTTGGCCAAAGTTAACCACTAGCCCACTTTGGGCATCTATAGTAAAAGATTTCCAGAAACAATTCTAATTCTTTTCAGCCCTTGCTAGACCAAGTAAAAATGAATCCAAGCAAACTTTACAAACTTACAGAAACTAACTTTAAACCTATTTGAGAGGCAATTAAAAATTGAATCAAGTGTAGGTATCTAGATCATCATTTTACAAAAACCACTCAAACCAACACCACTTGACCAATCCTAGCAACCAGAGACTACTAAGCATGTGACCAACACACCCACCAAAACTCATTCAAAAATTTGAATCTTTAGTTCATGCGGACATTTTGTCGAACACTTAGAAGACATAGTACAAGTTCAACAACTATTCACTATTTTGATCCATCAATTGATCATCAATTGTACCCAATTCAACTCCACTACTCACCCACGATCACTCCCAGTACCTGGCCATGCAGTGGCGCCTCTCCCCTTCGTTGTTGCACCAGTGCCATGTCGTACCCGAGCATGTCCATATCGGCCGACCATGGACACAACGCCACACGCCGTGCCGCCCTCTCCCACGACCACTAGCGAGTAGGCGTGACCTCACTGCACCCCTCTGTCCAACCCTCAACCAATGACGAGCAGTGGAGAAGCCAGCAGCCGCACTCATTTATTTCTCTGCCATGTCGAGAGCACGCTAGAGTGCCAAAGCCGCCTCGTGCAGCCACGCTGCGCCTCACTCTCTCCACGTGTACCCGCACTCGCCGCATCACCAGCCACCTCCCAGACATGACCATTCGCTGTCGCGTGCCCCGTGACCACCGTACTTGATGACGAACACTTCGGTACCCGCACAGAGCATGGACCTCTCCCGACCGTTTAAGACCGCCCCTTGCCGCGCCGCTATGCGCGTGACGATCGCCGCAGTCCACCATGTTGGCCTATGCCATCCGACATGCCTATAGAGACCTATAGAAGCGTCGCCGGTGAGCCCGAGCCATGTTGAAGTGCCCCTCTCGCCGATGTATAAATAGGACCCTCCCTCAGCCTCAAACGGCATACCATTCCACTCCTCTCTCTCTCAGAAACATCCCAGACCCTTCCCTGGAGCAAGGCGAGCACCACGTCGCCGGAATTTGGCCGGAGCCTGCCGCTGTAGTGAAGGAATGGAGATGTTGATTAGAGCCACCCCAGGAGCCGCCGAGACCACCAATCGACTCGCCGTCGTCTACTAGCCCGTTTGCCCCCATCGCCAGACCTAGCTAGAGCCCTGGTAAGCCTCCGATGACCCCCACCATGCCGCTAGGTTTAGAATCTCGCGATCCCCCTACGACGTAGACGATGAACCAGAGCTGTAGATCATGCTCTAATCGTAGGGATAATATTAGCTGATACCGTTTCGTTTAGATAGAGCCGCTGATGTGTGGGACAGCCTGGCAGCAGCCCGCTGTGCGTGCTGTGCAGTTGGGCCAGCCCAAGTTCTTTCCCGCGCATATCCCAGTGATTTAAACTTAGTTTTTATATTTAATTCAAAACCCTGCTCTGTAGCTGTGTACAAAATTGAATTCAAAGATATGTACTAAACCAAAATGCATGATTCTAATTTTGTTAGAAAGGTATTAAAAATATCTAATCAATCCCGTTGGATTTAAACCATTTGAAATTATAGATCACCTATAGTAAAAATAACAAGACAAAGACTTTCACCACTTCAAACATTTTTATAAAATTAACCATCAATGGTTTTGAGTTGATTCCAACTCTCTGTAACACCCTCAAATCAGGCCTATGCAAGTTTTAGCCCTTTCCGCCAAACCCGCATAGAAACGATTCAAGGACGCCCACCAGGCACTTTCGTGCGGGTGGAAAACGAAGTAATAACATTACACAACAGTCCTTGATGGGACCCACAGAACAGATATATATACAACAACGACTCCCTGGGTCAAGAATACAGATATACAATACAAAGATCCAAATCACCTTGAAAACGATAGAGCGTCCGACTAGGGACAAGATGAAAATGGGGCTAAGAGCCCTGAAGAATAACCAATGGCATCCATAACCCTGCCCAGGCCAGGCCGGAAGGGTAACCCTGCTAACGACGTCGATCTCAAACCTGCTAAACAAAAGGGGTGCCGACAAAGGGCAAAGGAAAAACAGGAGCGTCAGTACTGAGGCCAGTACACGGCGAGGCTAGAATTTGGCGGCTCTCGCCTACATAGGTATGGTGGGCGGAAGCGGCAGCACAGCGGCACTAAACAACCTATAGAGACTCGATACAACTCGCGGTTATCAGAGAGGGATAAGAAAGACCTATTCGGATCCAACCTGAAGCTAACACCAAACAAACCCATCCTGGTATTTTCCCCTCGAGACCAAACGAGGAAGTCGGACCAAGGAACTCACACAGTTTGCAATTTTATTCATTCCATTATAGTTGAAGCACTTACTAGTCAGGTATAGATAGCATGAGTCATCCTGATAGCATAAGTAGTGGGCAGTTTTAATCGCCATGCCGTTGTAGTTGGAACATTTACTAGTCAGATATAATTGTCCTGAGGAATCCCAAAACCCAGCAATTGTTGGCACTTTTATCACATTCCATTGGAGTTGCGATACTTACTAGGCAGGTATATCAGAACACGATACGACCAAGATCCACCAGTTGTTGGCATTTTTAATATCCATTCCGTTATAATTGAGCTGATTACTAGTCACATATTAAGTCAAATTTATAGCACTACTTTAGTTATGCTTGTCTATGATCGAGATACTGTGCTCCAAGTCGTCCATAACCGCGGACACGGCTTTCAGAAAGTTTTACCCTGCAGGGGTGCACAAATAGCAACACACACTCGATCAACCTCGGAAAAACCAACTCAAAACCCAATGAGGCATTCACGACAAAGCGATCACAGGATTCAGAAATATTTCAGGGGGCCACCCTATTAAGCTACCCGCAACGAAGTTGGCCGACTCTGAGACGGACCCAAGGTTTGCGCTAATGGCTGTAAACGACTGGGAACCCGAAAGTGTGACTGGGCTTGTCGATACCGCGAAAACACTCCGCAATTCCTAAACAGTACAAGTGCTCCACGCACAATCTTAAATAAAGCAGTAAAGCATGGCATAAGTACAGGATAGTAATAAAGCCCCAAACTACTTTGTGGCCCTAAGAAATAGAAATGAATCAAGCTCTGGCTCAGGGGGGTCCATAAGGCCTCCCGGATGTGGATAGTGCGAAAAATCAAGGAACAGGTATCAAGTACGCGGGGTCCTACGGGACACAAGTGAGTGGAAGAACCAAATAACATCTATTGCCCACCGATGCCTCTGCGTTAGTTATATCTAGCATTCTAATAGTTGTATTTAAAGTCATGATCACCTTAACCAATAAGCATCTCCACCCAATAAACACCTGCCACCATTCCCACAACTGTGGTACTTGACAGCACGAGATCGCACCTAGGCAAGCAACTACGACTCGCAAGGCCAGCTATCTACCAAACGCAGGTAATAGGAGGTGTCCAAGGAAATATGGAGACTGCACGGGATATAACTGGGGTACGGAAACTAAAGCATCACGACACGGATAGCAATAGATCAACAGGAGGAAATAAAGACTATAAATGCAAAAAAGGTAGAAGGGGAAGAGATGCTCGCCTGGGAAACACTGCCGAAGGTTCATAGCCGGAGAACTTGTCGGCACTCGCAACAACTCATCAGCCTAATCCGCGAAGAAGCAAACACTAGAAGAAACACCGGATGCAATATTTAATACCACGGCAGAAGATCTGGCATGATCATGATATGATGCAAATGCGGTGCAATTAGGCAGTATTAAGCGGAACCGGGGTCCCGACATTTAATTGAATGGTTCAAGATATTTATCTCCCCCGCACATTAAATGTTGTATTAACAGGGCGAAACATGGCATCGGTTCGCTACACCAATTTAAATGGAGTCCGGAATAAGACAAAGATATCCCGCATATCGACTCCATATTTAATTATGAGATGAATCGGCATAATGCCCCAAACCACAGACAGGTATGCATGCATGAACAATTTAATATGCGACAGTTGATAATGTCATATTATAAAAATAGAGGCTTAGGGTCACACATCTGGGTTCAGAAGATCTTGGGTTCCGGGGGGTCCGGGGCCCAGTCTCAGGGTTGGACGGAACGACGAGGTTTGGACACAAGATGGAGAGCTTGTCGTGACGTGACGGAGATCTTGGGTTCCAAGCGGTCGATCTTGTCGTCGATGGCAAACTTGAGTGGATCGGGTACCGGGGTCTTTGGATCCGGGAAGTAGATCTTGTCGCACGGTGTCCGGGTAGGCGAACTTGGCGGGTTGGGGACGATCTTGTCGGGTCCGCGTATCGGGTCGGTCTTGGCGTTCAGGAAGAAGAACTTGCCGTTTCGGTTCTTCGGTTCCCCGTTGACGATCTTGTCGCCCTTGAGGAAGATCTTGGGTTCTTCGGCTTGATTGTCGGGGTCGGGCTCAGGTCTCGGCGCCGGGAGATCTTGGTGTTCCGTGTCGGAGAACTCGACGTTCCGCGGCCTTTGGTCCGTGTCGGCGCACTCAGGGTCTCGGCATTCCGTGTGGGCGATCTTGGTGGTCAACGGTCCGAGACGGGGATTTTGATGTCGCGAAGATCTTGTCCAACTTCTACTTCTTCCGATAGGAGGTTTCGTACACCCGCTAGAATAACACCTTGGTGCCACCTTGCCAAAGGTTTGCGGCGCCGCAGAACCAACCCCCACATCTGTAGACCCGAGCAACAACATGCACTGGACTCATGTAGAGAGAACAAGGGCTCAAACAACGAACCACATGGTCACAGACACACATGGGGACAAGCATCAGCTTGCACCCACAGAGGAGGCTGACGGCCGGCGGCTGAGCATGCAAGGTCGAGGACGACCGAGGCCTGCGAGCACGGCGGTGACCGAGGCGAGAGGCGGCGGCTGGAACTGGGGCCGGCGAGCGGAGGTCCGGCGACAGGATCTGGCCGGTGAGGAGCCGCGCGGGTACGGGAGGAGGAGGTCCGGCGGACGGCGGAGCCCGGTGAGGCAAGGGGCGCGCGGGATGGGCCGGCCGCGCTCTGGCGAGACGGCGCAGACGGAGAGGGGAGCGAGGCCAAGGGGCCGAGGTGGAGGGCGACGGCCGGTGAGGCAGGGCTCTAGCCGGAGGCGGCATCGCGCGCTGGCGGCGGCAGTTGCCGAAGGGAGGAAGGAGGCGGGGCTCGTAGGGGTGCGGGAGTTGGGGTGGAGAAGGGAAAGGCGAGAGGAGGGCGGGGCCCGGCGGCGGCCGGCGGAAGGAGGCCGGAGGGAGGAGGCCGGCTGCCGGCGCCTGAGAGGGAGGCGGCGGGGTTGGGGTTCGTGAGCGAGCGAGGGGAGGCGCGTGGGTCAGAGAGAGAGAGGGAGCGGGGGGACAGGCGTCGTGGGGGATGGAGTGGGGACGCGGGGTTGGTGGGAAGGTGGCGTGCTCGGTACGTCCACGCGCAGGGGTGGGGCCAGGAAGGTGGCGGTGGCCCGCCTGGTCGGGTGGACCAGGTGGTGGGCGGGTGTGAGCGGGACTGGGTGAGGGGATAGGTGGCGGTGGGGCCCAGGGGCAGGGAGAAGGAGGCGGCAGGGGTGTGGTGGAGGAAAAGGGATGGGGTTGGTGAGGTGGAGGGAGGGGATTGGATGGGGTGAGGTAGAGGGGGCTGGGTAGACTAGGATTGGGTAGAAAAGGGTTTGGGGTTAGAGAGGTTAGGGTTTTAATTTGAAGGTGGCCGGCTAGGCTTTCGGGCCTGGCTGGCTGCCTCCTATAAAAATAATATAAATTTTGTTTATTTAAAACGGGGCTTTTGAAATCCGTTGGTAGACGAAACAAAATAATCCAGAGACCCGGGTTTTGTATTTGAATAAAGACGAGGCGTTTAGAAAACAAAACCAGACTTTTCGAAAATAGTTTTTGAACCTTCTCTCGGATTTGAGAGTAGCGCAGCACCGGAAGATGTTTTGGTGCCGCTTGCACCAATTGAAGAGGAAGCTAATGATAATGATCATGAAACTTCGAACGAAGTTACTACTAAACCTCGCAGGTCAACGAGGGTTCGTACCACTCCTGATTGGTATGACTCTGCCTTGAACGTCATGTTGGTGGACAACGTTGATGACCCTGCGACGTATGAAGAAGCTATGGTGAGCCCAGATTCCGACAAATGGCTAGAAGCCATGAAATCCGAAATGGGATCCATGTACGAAAACCAAGTGTGGACTTTGGTGGACTTACCGGATGGCCATAAGGCTGTCGAGAACAAATGGATTTTCAAGAGAAAAACAGATGCTGATGGTAATGTTACCGTCTATAAAGCTCGACTTGTCGCGAAAGGATTCCGACAAATTCAAGGAGTTGACTATGATGAGACATTCTCACCAGTAGCGAAGCTAAAGTCTGTGAGGATTTTGTTAGCAATTGCTGCACATTTCGATTATGAGATTTAGCAGATGGATGTCAAAACGGCGTTCCTTAATGGTGACATTGAGGAAGAGTTGTATATGGTACAACCCAAGGGTTTTGTCGATCCTAAAGATGCTGACAAGGTATGCAAACTTCAGCGCTCCATTTATGGACTGAAGCAAGCATCCCGTAGTTGGAATCAACGTTTTGATAAAGTAATCAAAAATTTTGGATTTATACAAACTTATGGAGAAGCTTGTATTTACAAGAAAGTGAGTGGGAGCCCTGTAGCACTCCTGGTACTATATGTAGATGACATATTGTTGATTGGGAATGATATAGAACTTCTTAATAGCGTCAAAACCTATTTGAATAATAGTTTTTCAATGAAGGATCTTGGCGAAGCGACATATATTCTAGGCATCAAGATTTATAGAGATAGATCAAGACGCCTAATAGGGATTTCACAAAGTACATACTTGGACAAAGTTCTAAAGAAGTTTAGAATGGAAGATAGCAATAAAGGGTTCGTGCCCATGTTGTCAGGTAAGACCTTGAGTAAAACTCAAAGTCCAGCTACGGCAGAAGATAGAGAGAAAATGAACAATATTCCCTATGCCTCGGCCATAGGTTCTATCATGTATGCCATGCTGTGTACAAGACCGGATATAGCACATGCTGTTAGTTTGACTAGCAGATATCAAAGTGATCCTGGAATGGAGCACTGGACAGCGGTCAAAAATATCCTAAAGTACCTAAATAGGACTAAGGATATGGTTCTTTCTTATGGAGGTGATGAACAGCTTGTTGTAAATGGTTACACCGATGCTAGTTGGAACACCGATCCTGATGACTCGAAGTCACAATCGGGATACGTATTTATTTTGAATGGTGCCGCAGTGAGCTGGAGGAGTGCGAAGCAAAGCGTTGTGGCGAAATCTTCAACTGAATCGGAATACATAGCTGCTTCGGAGGATGCACAAGAAGGCGTTTGGATGAAGGAATTCATTACTGAACTCGGCGTGGTTCCCAGTGCGTTGGACCCGATGGCCATCTACTGTGACAACACAGGTGCCATAGCTAATGCACAGGAGCCAAGGTCACATAGCAAGCTGAAGCACATCAAGCTACGTTTCCACGCTATTCGCGAGTATGTCCGAGATGGTGACATAAAGATTTGCAAAGTACACACTGATCTGAATGTGGCAGATCCGTTGACTAAACCTCTCTCTAGGGAAAAGCATGACCAACATGAAAACGCCATGGGTGTTCGGTATATTACCATGTAATCTAGATTATTGACTCTAGTGCAAGTGGGAGACTGTTGGAGATATGCCCAAGAGGCAATAATAAAAGTGATTATTCTTATATCTTTGTGTTTATGATGAATGTTTACATCCCATGCTATAATTGTATTATTAGGAAACACTAATACATGTGTGTTTTGTAAACATATAAGAGTCCCTAGTGAGCCTCTTGTTGAACTAGCTTGTTGATTGATTGATGATCATGGTTTCCTGATCATGGACATTAGGATGTGATTAATAACAAGGTCATATCATTAGGAGAATGATGTGATGGACACACACCCATAGTAAGCGTAGCATAAGATCAAGTCATTAAGTTCGTATTGCTGTAAGCTTTCAAACACATAGTAACCTATTCCTTCGACCATGAGGTTATGTTAATCACCATCATCGGATGGATACTTTGATGACATCAAACGCCGCTTCGTAACTGGGTGGTTATAAAAGTGTCATTGGGTATTCTGAAAGTATGTGTTGAAGCGCATGAACCAAGATTGGGATTTGTCCATCCATATGACGGATAGATATGCTCTGGGCCCTCTCGGTGGAATGTCATCTATTTAGCTTGCAAGCATGTGACTGGGTCACAAGGGATGACATATCACGGAACGAGTAAAGAGTACTTATCAGTAACGAGGTAGAACTAGGTATGGAGATACCGACGATCAAACCTCGGATAAGTATAGTATCGCGAGACAAAGGGAATTAGTTTCGTATGTAAGTGGTTCAATCGATCGCGAAGTCATCGTTGAGTATGTGGGAGCCATTATGGATCTCCAGGTCCCGCTGATGGTTATTGATAGGAGATGTGTCTCTATCATGTCTACATATTCACGAACCGTAGGGTGACACACTTAAGGTTCGAAGTTGTTTTAAGTAGATATGGAATATGCGTTGGAGACCGAATGTTGTTCGGAGTCTCGGATTGGATTCGGGACATCACGAGGAGATCCGGAATGGTCCGGAGAATAAGATTCATATATAGGAGATCATTTTATGAGTTAGGAAATGTTCCGGAGTGTTTGTATGAGGATTCTAGAAGGTTTCGGAATGTTCCGGAAGGTTCTAGAAGATATCTTGGAGTTTGCTTGAAAATCAAGATAGGGATCAAGGAGTCCTGGTGGGTCAAGATACGGATTCGTGGGGGAGGAGGACTCCTCCCCCCACCTCCAATCCGCCGGCCATAGAGAGGGAGGGGAGTCCTACAAGGACTCCCCCTCCCTAGGCGCCTCCCCTCTTTAAATAGAGGGGCAGGGGCGCCCCCTCCTCCCCTGCTCTCATAACGTCCAATCTCTGCCACCTCTCTCCTCCACCATTTTCTGCACAGGCATAGGCGAAGCCCTGCAGAATTCTCTACTCCACCACCACCACCACGCCGTCGTGCTGCTGGGATTCCGTGGAGAAGACTACTACCTCCGCTGCTCGCTGGAACGGGGAGAGGAAGGTCTACTTCGACTCCGCACGTGTGACCGACTGCGGAAGCGCTGCCGAATCGTGGCGCCGGAAGGATCGTCTACTTGACCAAGGGCGGAAGCGCTGTTGGAACGCGACGCCGAAAGGATCGTCTACTTGACCGAGGGCGGAAGCGCTGCTGGAACGCGACGCCAGAAGGATCGTCCACACGATCTTGAGATCGGCAAGTGATCGACTACATCAACCACGAGATCTAATCTCGTTAACGCTTTCGGATCTACGAGGGTTAGTTCCCATCTATCTCGTTGCTCATATCTAATAGATTAGATCTTGGCTTTTATCTAGATTAGATCTAGGTTTTGTTCGTTCTTGCGGTAGAAATTTTTTGTTTTCCATGCTACGAACCCTTCAGTGGTATCAGAGCCGTATCTATGCGTAGATCTGTTGCACGAGTAGAACACAATGTTTTTGTGGGCGTTGATGCTTTTGTTGTCGGTGTCTTAGCGTGTACTTTGCATCTTGCGGCATGGTGGGATGAAGCGGCTCGGGCTAACATTACATGTCATCGCACATGAGACTTGCTCCACGCTTGACGTGCAACTTGCTTTGCACAAGTGGCTTTGCGGGTGTCTGTCTCTCCCACCATAGTTAAGATTCGATTTACAATGAGCATCTTGACAACACTTGTATCAACGTTGTGGTTCTTGTTCGTAGGTAAGATCGGTCTTATGCGAAAGCCCTAAACCACGTAATACATGCAAAGAAAATTAGAGGCGTCTAACTTGTTTTTGCAGGGGTTTTGTGATGTGATATGGCCAACATGTGATTGTGATTGTATTTGATGTATGCAATGATCCTTGTTGTAATATGGCAACCGGCAGGAGCCTAATGGTTGTCTTTAATTCTGTTAAGACCTGCGTGTCTATTCATCTTGTAATAGCTTTATTCCAAGTAGTTGTAATAGTTGCTGGTGATGATGGACAACCATGAAGCGGCGCCACTGACCTTGACGCAATGCTGGTGATGATGGAGATCATGTTCGTGCTTTGGAGATGGAGATCAAAGGCGCAAGAAGAAAAGGCCATATCATATCACACTAATTATGAATTGCCTGTGATGTTAATCCTTTATGCATCTTGTATTGCTTAGATCGTGACGGTAGCATTATAAGATGATCCCTCTCACTAAATATCAAGTAATAAAGTGTTCACCCTTAGTTGGCACCGTTGCTAAGACTTGTCGTTTCGAAGCATCTCGTGATGATCGGATGTGATAGATTCTACGTGTGCATACAACGGGTGCAAGCCAGATTTTCACATGCGGAAACTAAGGTTGTCTTGACGAGCCTAGCATGTACAAACATGGTCTCGGAACACGGAATACCGAAAGGTAGAGCATGAGTCATAGAATTGATATGATGAACATGAAGATTGTTCGCCGATGAAACTACATCTTCTCTCGTGAAGATCGGACTTGGTGTAGTGGACTTGGTTCGTGTAATCACTAAGACAATGTGAGGGATGTTGTTTTGAGTGGGAGTTCACCTAGTTAGTTTAATAATTAAATTTGAACTCAATTTGTAATAAAATTAGTCTAAACTACTTGCAAATTATTGTAGATTATGGCGCCCCCCTCCATCAATTTCAATGCGTTCCTAGAGAAAGAAAAACTTAAGAACAATGGAAGCAATTTCACGGACTGGTTCCATGGACTGAAGATCGTCCTCAGGGCTGGTCAGTTGACCTATGTGCTCGATGCACCGCTAGGTGAACCACCTGCAGATAATGCCACCGATGACAAAAAGAATGTTTTCGCCACTCAGAAGAATCATTACTCCACAGTTCAGTGTGCCATCCTGTACGGTTTAGAAGCGGAGCTCCAACAGCGTTTTGAGCACCACGACCCGTTCGAGATCATTAAGGAGCTCAGGCTAATTTTTGAGACTCGCGCGGCCATGGAGAGCTATGAGGCCTCCAAAAAGTTCTTTAACTGTAAGATGGAAGAAGGAAGCTCCGTTAGTGAGCACGTGCTCACCATGTCTGGGTACGCAAAGAAGCTCCAAGAGTTGGGAATATCGATTCCTAATGAATTGGGGATTCACCGTCTCCTTCAATCACTGCCACCAAGTTACAAGAACTTTGTGATGAACTACAACATGCACTGCATGAACAAGACGTTGCCTGAACTGTCGTCCATGCTAAAAACTGCTCAAGTGGAGATCAAGAAGGAGCAACAAGTGTTGATGGTTAATAAGACCACCAATTTCAAGAAACGGGGCAAGCCTAAGAACAAGGGCAACTTCAAGAAGGATGGCAAGAAAGCTGCCGCACCTGCTAAGAAGCCCAAGGCTGGTCCTAATCCTGAAACTGAGTGCTTCTACTGCAAGGGAGCTGGTCACTGGAAGCGTAACTGCCCCAAGTACCTGGCGGATCTGAAGAACGGCAACATCAAGAAGAAAGGTATATTTGATATATGTGTTATAGATGTGTATCTAACTAGTAATCGTAGTAGTGCCTGGGTATTTGATACTGGTTCGGTTGCTCATATTTGTAACTCGAAACAGGAGCTGCGGAATAAACGAAGACTGGCAAGAGACGAGGTGACGATGCGCGTTGGAAATGGCTCCAAGGTTGATGTGATCGCCGTCGGCACGCTCCCTCTACATCTACCTTCGGGATTAGTTTTAAATTTAAATAATTGTTATTTGGTGCCTGCGTTAAGCATGAACATTATATCCAGATCCTGTTTATTGCGAGACGGTTACTCTTTTAAGTCTGAGAATAAAGGTTGTTCGATTTATATGAGTAATATCTTTTATGGTAATGCACCTGAGATGAATGGTTTATTCTTACTGAATCTCGATAGTAGTGATACACATGTTCACAACATAGATGCTAAACGAATAAAATTGAATGATAATTCTACATACATGTGGCACTATCGTCTTGGTCACATTGGAGTGAAACGTATGAAGAAACTCCATTCAGATGGACTTCTTGAATCACTTGATTTTGAATCACTTGAAAGATGCGAAGCATGTCTAATGGGAAAAATGACTAAGACTCCATTCTCTGGTACAATGGAGCGAGCTACAGACTTATTAGAAATAATACATACCGATGTGTGCGGTCCAATGAGTGTAGCATCGCGTGGTGGATATCGTTATGTTCTCACTTTCACGGATGACTTGAGTAGATATGGGTATGTCTACTTCATGAAACATAAGTCCGAAACTTTCGAGAAGTTTAAGGAATTTCAAAGTGAAGTGGAAAATCATCGTAACAAGAAGATTAAGTTTCTACGTTCTGATCGCGGAGGTGAATATCTGAGTTATGAGTTTGGCATGCATTTAAAGAAATGTGGAATACTTTCACAGTTGACACCGCCGGGAACACCACAGCGTAATGGTGTGTCCGAACGTCGTAATCGAACTCTCTTAGATATGGTTCGGTCTATGATGTCTCTTACAGATTTACCGTTATTATTTTGGGGCTATGCATTAGAGACAGCCGCATTCACTTTAAATAGGGCACCATCTAAATCCGTTGAAACGACACCGTACGAATTGTGGTTTGGTAAGAAACCTAAGTTGTCGTTCCTTAAAGTTTGGGGTTGCGAAGCATATGTAAAGAAGTTACAACCTGATAAGCTAGAACCCAAAGCGGAGAAATGCGTCTTCATAGGATACCCTAAAGAAACGATTGGGTATACCTTCTATCATAAATCCGAAGGCAAAGTTTTCGTTGCCAAGAATGGATCCTTTCTTGAGAAGGAGTTTCTCTCGAAAGAGGTGACTGGAAGGAAAGTAGAACTCGATGAGGTTATTGAACCTTCTCTCGGATTTGAGAGTAGCGCAGCACCGGAAGATGTTTTGGTGCCGCTTGCACCAATTGAAGAGGAAGCTAATGATAATGATCATGAAACTTCAAACGAAGTTACTACTGAACCTCGTAGGTCAACGAGGGTTCGTACCACTCCTGATTGGTATGACTCTGCCTTGAACGTCATGTTGGTGGACAACGTTGATGACCCTGCGACGTATGAAGAAGCTATGGTGAGCCCAGATTCCGACAAATGGCTAGAAGCCATGAAATCCGAAATGGGATCCATGTACGAAAACCAAGTGTGGACTTTGGTGGACTTACCGGATGGCCGTAAGGCTGTCGAGAACAAATGGATTTTCAAGAGAAAAACAGATGTTGATGGTAATGTTACCGTCTATAAAGCTCGACTTGTCGCGAAAGGGTTCCGACAAATTCAAGGAGTTGACTATGATGAGACATTCTCACCAGTAGCGAAGCTAAAGTCTGTGAGGATTTTGTTAGCAATTGCTGCACATTTCGATTATGATATTTGGCAGATGGATGTCAAAACGGCGTTCCTTAATGGTGACATTGAGGAAGAGTTGTATATGGTACAACCCAAGGGTTTTGTCGATCCTAAAGATGCTGACAAGGTATGCAAACTTCAGCGCTCCATTTATGGACTGAAGCAAGCATCCCGTAGTTGGAATCAACGTTTTGATAAAGTAATCAAAAACTTTGGATTTATACAAACTTATGGAGAAGCTTGTATTTACAAGAAAGTGAGTGGGAGCTCTGTAGCGTTCCTGGTACTATATGTAGATGACATATTGTTGATTGGGAATGATATAGAACTTCTTAATAGCGTCAAAACCTATTTGAATAATAGTTTTTCAATGAAGGATCTTGGCGAAGCGGCATATATTCTTGGCATCAAGATTTATAGAGATAGATCAAGACGCCTAATAGGGCTTTCACAAAGTACATACTTGGACAAAGTTCTAAAGAAGTTTAGAATGGAAGATAGCAAGAAAGGGTTCGTGCCCATGTTGTCAGGTAAGACCTTGAGTAAAACTCAAAGTCCAGCTACGGCAGAAGATAGAGAGAAAATGAATAATATTCCCTATGCCTCGGCCATAGGTTCTATCATGTATGCCATGCTGTGTACAAGACCGGATATAGCACATGCTGTTAGTTTGACTAGCAGATATCAAAGTGATCCTGGAATGGAGCACTGGACAGCGGTCAAAAATATCCTAAAGTACCTAAATAGGACTAAGGATATGGTTCTTTCTTATGGAGGTGATGAACAGCTTGTTGTAAATGGTTACACCGATGCTAGTTGGAACACCGATCCTGATGACTCGAAGTCACAATCGGGATATATATTTATTTTGAATGGTGCCGCAGTGAGCTGGAGGAGTGCGAAGCAAAGCTTTCTGGCGAAATCTTCAACTGAATCGGAATACATAGCTGCTTCGGAGGCTGCACAAGAAGCCGTTTGGATGAAGGAATTCATTACTGAACTCGGCGTGGTTCCCAGTGCGTTGGACCCGATGGCCATCTACTGTGACAACACAGGTGCCATAGCTAATGCGCAGGAGCCAAGGTCACATAGCAAGCTGAAGCACATCAAGCTACGTTTCCACGCTATTCGCGAGTATGTCCGAGATGGTGACATAAAGATTTGCAAAGTACACACTGATCTGAATGTGGCAGATCCGTTGACTAAACCTCTCTCTAGGGCAAAGCATGACCAACACGAAAACGCCATGGGTGTTCGGTATATTACCATGTAATCTAGATTATTGACTCTAGTGCAAGTGGGAGACTGATGGAGATATGCCCAAGAGGCAATAATAAAAGTGATTATTATTATATCTTTGTGTTTATGATGAATGTTTACATCCCATGCTATAATTGTATTATTAGGAAACACTAATACATGTGTGTTTTGTAAACATATAAGAGTCCCTAGTGAGCCTCTTGTTGAACTAGCTTGTTGATTGATTGATGATCA
Source organism: Avena eriantha (assembly GCA_910589775.1). NCBI lineage: Eukaryota > Viridiplantae > Streptophyta > Magnoliopsida > Poales > Poaceae > Avena > Avena eriantha. The sequence goes on along the minus strand of OU342742.1, from coordinate 169,493,571 downwards.
TGGTTTCCTGATCATGGACATTAGGATGTGATTAATAACAAGGTCATATCATTAGGAGAATGATGTGATGGACACACACCCATAGTAAGCGTAGCATAAGATCAAGTCATTAAGTTCGTATTGCTGTAAGCTTTCAAACACATAGTAACCTATTCCTTCGACCATGAGGTTATGTTAATCACCATCACCGGATGGATACTTTGATGACATCAAACGCCGCTTCGTAACTGGGTGGTTATAAAAGTGTCATTGGGTATTCTGAAAGTATGTGTTGAAGCGCATGAACCAAGATTGGGATTTGTCCATCCATATGACGGATAGATATGCTCTGGGCCCTCTCGGTGGAATGTCATCTAGTTAGCTTGCAAGCATGTGACTGGGTCACAAGGGATGACATATCACGGAACGAGTAAAGAGTACTTATCAGTAACGAGGTAGAACTAGGTATGGAGATACCGACGATCAAGCCTCGGATAAGTATAGTATCGCGAGACAAAGGGAATTAGTTTCGTATGTAAGTGGTTCAATCGATCGCGAAGTCATCGTTGAGTATGTGGGAGCCATTATGGATCTCCAGGTCCCGCTGATGGTTATTGATAGGAGATGTGTCTCTATCATGTCTACATATTCACGAACCGTAGGGTGACACACTTAAGGTTCGAAGTTGTTTTAAGTAGATATGGAATATGTGTTGGAGACCGAATGTTGTTCGGAGTCTCGGATTGGATTCGGGACATCACGAGGAGATCCGGAATGGTCCGGAGAATAAGATTCATATATAGGAGATCATTTTATGAGTTAGGAAATGTTCCGGAGTGTTTGTATGAGGATTCTAGAAGGTTTCGGAATGTTCCAGAAGGTTCTAGAAGATATCTTGGAGTTTGCTTGAAAATCAAGATAGGGATCAAGGAGTCCTGGTGGGTCAAGATAAGGATTCATGGGGGAGGAGGACTCCTCCCCCCACCTCCAATCCGCCGGCCATAGAGAGGGAGGGGAGTCCTACAAGGACTCCCCCTCCCTAGGCGCCTCCCCTCTTTAAATAGAGGGGCAGGGGCGCCCCCTCCTCCCCTGCTCTCATAACGTCCAATCTCTGCCGCCTCTCTCCTCCACTATCTTCTGCACAGGCATAGGCGAAGCCCTGCAGAATTCTCTACTCCACCACCACCACCAAGCCGTCGTGCTGCTAGGATTCCGTGGAGAAGATCGACTACCTCCGCTGCTCGCTGGAACGGGGAGAGGAAGGTCTACTTCGACTCCGCACGTGTGACCGACTGTGGAAGCGCTGCCGAATCGTGGCGCCGGAAGGATCGTCTACTTGACCAAGGGCGGAAGCGCTGCTGGAACGCGACGCCGGAAGGATCGTCTACTTGACCAAGGACGGAAGCGCTGCTGGAACGCGACGCCGGAAGGATCGTCCACACGATCTTGAGATCGGCAAGTGATCGACTACATCAACCACGAGATCTAATCTCGTTAACGCTTTCAGATCTACGAGGGTTAGTTCCCATCTATATCGTTGCTCATATCTAATAGATTAGATCTTGGCTTTTATCTAGATTAGATCTAGGTTTTGTTCGTTCTTGCGGTAGAATTTTTTTGTTTTCCATGCTACGAACCCTTCAGGTGGTGGGCGGGTGTGAGCGGGACTGGGTGAGGGGATAGGTGGCGGTGGGGCCCAGGGGCAGGGAGAAGGAGGCGGCAGGGGTGTGGTGGCTGGCTGGGGTGAGGTGGAGGAAAAGGGATGGGGTTGGTGAGGTGGAGGGAGGGGATTGGATGGGGTGAGGTAGAGGGGGCTGGGTAGACTAGGATTGGGTAGAAAAGGGTTTGGGGTTAGACAGGTTAGGGTTTTAATTTGAAGGTGGCCGGCTAGGCTTTCGGGCCTGGCTGGCTGCCTCCTATAAAAATAATATAAATTTTGTTTATTTAAAACGGGGCTTTTGAAATCCGTTGGTAGACGAAACAAAATAATCCGGAGACCCGGGTTTTGTATTTGAATAAAGACGAGGCGTTTAAAAAACAAAACCAGACTTTTCGAAAATAGTTTTTAAACCAGACTTGTCCCATTGTCAGCATTGCCTGTGACCATGAAGATGGAGTTAACTACATTTATGTCCGCTGCTTTGATTTGTATTAAGACTTGATCATGAGATAAACTATTTGTAAGACTATTATGGTTTGTAATGGATGATGTACTATGGTACCAATTCTGTTATGTCTCACAAAAAATGGTAATCCTGGGATTGCGATGTACGGTACAACAGGCATCTAGACTTAAAAATCCGGGTGTTGACACAGAACAAGCCATACATGTAGAAATGCATACTATCTGGCTCAAAGAGGAAGTTAAAATTAGGCAAAGATCTGGGGATAGAGATATCAAGGAAGGTGATAGGAACCCATCATATTTTCATACTGTTGCCAATCAAAGGAGAAGGAAAATGACTATCCACTCCTTAGATGGCCCTGATGGGGCTGTTACTGAAACATGCAAGATGCTAGATATAGCCTCTGATTTTTACAAAGATCTCTTTAGGAAAGGTGAACCATCTGGTTACTCCATTAGATCTAATTTCTACTCTGTAGAGGAAAAAAATCCGATGAACAAAATTCTAGACTAGAGGCACCTTTCTCTATTGAGGAAGTTAAGACTACCATCTTTGAATCTTATTTTTATGGTGCCCCTAGCCCAGATGGTTTTCCTTTTATTTTTTATCAGAAATTTTGGGATCTGATTAAATCTGATCTCATGCAAATGTTCGATGATTTCTTTGCAGGCAAACTAGATATCTTTAGGCTTAATTTTTCCATCCTAACTCTGATTCCTAAAGAACGGGATGCCTCTTCTATGAAAAAATTCAGGCCAATTAGCTTGCTCAACTATAGTTTTAAAATCTTTACTAAAGTGCTCACTAACAGATTGGATGTCATCATGAATTCTATTACCTCTATTAACCAATCTGCCTTTGTTAAGGGTGGATGCATTCTTGAAAGTGTGGTGACAGCCCATGAAACCCTGCATGCAGTAATTAAAAACAAGTAGGAAGGTGTAGTTTTGAAACTAGACTATGAAAAAGCTTTTGATAAGGTTGACCCCAACTTCCTCTTAGATATTCTTCTTAAAAGAGGTTTTGGACCTAAATGGGTTGCTTTAATAAAATCCATTGTTCTTGGTGGCTCTGTAGGAGTTAAACTGAATAATGTGATTGGTAATTACTTCACCATTAGTAGAGGGCTTAGATAGGGGGTCCCCTTTCACCTTTACTTTTTGATCAGGTGGTTGACTGTTTGTCTAGGATGCTTGCTAAAGCTACAAATGCTAGGCTTATTAGAGGACTTTGCTCAGATATTTGTCCTGGAGGTGTCATTTGCTTGCAATATGCAGATGATACTATTCTCTTTATAGATAATTCTATAGAATCTGCAGTTAACCTCAAATGTGTTCTTAATTGCTTTAAGCAAGTCTCAGGCATGAGGATTACCTATTGCAAAAGTGAACTTATTCCCCTTGGTCTAGACCAAACTGATACTGATGCCTTCACTCAAATCTTTGGTTGCTCAGTTGGTCAATTCCCCATTAAGTATTTAGGTATTCCTTTCCATCATGACAAGCTTAGGAGGGCTAATTTGCAGCCCCTCATTGATAAGATTCTGAAAAGAATTGCTCGCTCGAGAGGAAAACTCCTCTCATATGTAGCTAGAGTTGTCCTCATTAAAACTTGTCTAGCCAGCATCCCTATATACCTCCTTTCCTTCTTCAAGTTCCCAAAATGGGCATTAGATTTGATAAATTCTCAAATGGGCAATTGTTTGTGGAATGATTTTGAAGGAAATAGAAAAATTCACCTTGCTAGCTGGAAGCTGATTTGCAAGAGAAAAGAGGATGGTGGTCTAGGCACCCCTGACCTTGCCAATGTCAACCTTTGTCTGTTGGGTGCTTGGCTTAAAAGATATACCCAAGATGAATGAAAAATATGGAAAACCATGGTAGATAATAAGTATAATACTAAAAATCCAAATATTTTCTGTAGTGATATCTCTGTTTCCTCCCCTTTTTGGAAAGGGGTAATGTGGGCCATTAATTCTGTTAAGTTTGGATATAGATGGAAGATTGGTAATGGTGAAACAACTAGATTTTGGGAGGACACCTAGTTTGGTACTTCTCCCTTATCTGTCCAATTCTTTGATGTTTATGTCCTTTGTAATGAGTAAGGGGCTACTGTCAGTCAAGTTTGGGATGGTTCCCAACTCATGCTCACCTTTAGGAGAAACTTTAATTCTTCCCTGCAAGCCAGCAGGTATGCTATAGTAGAGATTGCTTCTAGCATTACCTTTAGCAACGATTGTGATGCTTTGATTTGGCAATATACTTCTAGGGGAGTCTACTCCACCTCTACCTTTTATAAAACCATAAACTTTTGGTGGAGTCACTCCCATTTTCATCCCAACTATGTGGCAATTAGTTGTGCCTCCAAGACTTCACATTTTCCTATGGCTTCTTGCACAAAATAAACTGATGACCCGGGATAACCTGAAGAAGAGAAACCTGCATACACCTGAGCATTGCATCTTCTGTTCAGAATTAGAATATGTGCATCACCTTTTCTTCAATTGCATTGTAGCTAGACAAATGTGGCCTCAAGTTTCTGATTTCTTTGGGCTCCAGGTGGGTGACTCTTATGAATCTGTTGCTAGGTTCTGGGTCGCCAACAAGAAACACGCTTTGTTCAATTCTGTTTGTGCTGTTATTTTATGGAGCCTGTGGAAAATTAGAAATGAGTTGATCTTCAATGGTCAACCTTGGATTGGTACTAAGCATTGTGCTCTATCAAGAGGTGAAAGCTGATTTTCAAGGATCACATGATGGAGAGAGCGGATGCCTTCTGTCATCATAGGTCCCTCCTGCTTCAGGCTCCCTTGCAGCTGACAAATGGCTGAGGTGACAAGATGAAGCAGATGGCCTTGGAAGCGACCTAAGAAGCTCGCTGGATCTGGGACCTGGCTTACCCCTACTACGGTCTTAGAGCCCCTGGCAATCTCCCCTGCAGTACTTGAAGGCTGAGGATAGTAGTTGTGCGCTGCTGCCCCCTCTCTGTTCCTGTATTTACCTTTGTTGTGTTCCTGCTTTTACCTTTTGACCGTATTTTGGAGCTTTGTATGAACTCTGAAATGTTGTTGTCGGCTTCATTTCAATGAAAATGGGACCGGGGGTGCGCCCCTGTCATTCTAAAATAACAATACTGCAATATTAACATGATTCCTCCATAATATGGTGGCTTAGTTGACGAGCTCCATCGTGTCCCTATACGCTTGATGGGCTGATGGCACGTTGATGCCACTCACTGTCGTAATTAACTTAAGCAGTGCACATCAAAATGGTAATTTCATTGTACTGAGCAGGAATGAGATGACATATGTGTTGGCTGACTCCTACTACTGATCTGACGACCGAGGCAGTCCGGTGCAATGGAAAGCAACGGCGATTACCCAGGCCCAGCCATTATTTTGATTGCTACGCTAGCTCATAGCACCTGCAACTCTAATGGTAGTATACTGTAAGAGCATCTCCGCTCATCCCTTTACCGTGTCCGACACGGATTGGCCTGTATTGGGGGCGCCGGCACATTTTTTCCTAGGAAGGGGGGCGCATGCGTTAAGTCAAGTCATGAAACCTATAGTAAATTTCTGAATTTATTTGGAAATAATTTGACATGCGACAAAAAATACTAATAATAATCCTGTCTAGGCATGTAGTATACGGCTTCGGGGTCCTTGTCGTCGTCGTCGCTTGGCACACACGGATGGAACCTCTGCCCTTCTCCGGTCTATGCCAGCAGGTATCAGACTTCGTCGATCAGCGCACGCAGCTGGGACCGATGGCCGCAGGTGCTGCAGACCTTCCGCGCTGACTTTGGGGCTAGACGCGACGATCCTGCCCCGCCCTGCACCACGAGGCCACCTTATCGTTCTCCGCAGGGTGCAAAGAGGCGTGCATGCCTCGCGCTGCCCCGGGAACTCCTCCGGGTCGTCTGCGTGTCTGAACTGGCGTGCGACCAAAGCGTGGTACCTGCCACTCCGGCCTTGCAGGCACGACGCACGGAGGTGGAGACGGCTGGCGATGTCGCGCCGCCCACGGCTGTCGGTGTCCTTGTTTGGACTCTGGTGGCTGGAAATGAGGGTACCGCAGGCGAGGGTGATCTCCATCGTGATGTGGCACATCACGCCGAGTCGCCGATGAGTGTCCGGCTCACCCACCACAGCCTTCGGCCGGCCTCGTTGTAGTTCACCGAAGGAGGGTCGTCGCCCTCGTACTTGACGAGTTCTCTTGTCCGCCGATTGGCGAAGAAGGCATTTCAGGTCGCCTAGTTGTCAGGACACAAATTGGGATCCACCCACTGTTCCAGCGTGAGCTCGAGGTAGTAGTGGCTCGTGATGGCCTCCCGATGGGCGGAACCACGAGGCACAGGTGGGACAGGAACCCCTTCGGTGCTCAGCATCGAGTTGGGTGGCAGCCAATAGCCCGACGGACATGGGTAGCTAGAGGCGCACAACGCCTCTATATCCTCGGTGGTGAGATATGCCCAGTGTGGGGTGTCCATGGTGAGAGATAGCGATGTGAATCTATGTATGGCAATGGCGGTCGTCCTAGATATAGCGGAAAAAGGCGGGAGCCGCATGGCCAGTCGACGGGACACGTCGGCTCTGGAAACGAATCACCTATCTCACTGCCAGGGCTGACCCATGGCGTTTTCAGCTCCATCCAACACCCGCGCTAGCCTCCCGTGGGTTGGGTTCATCCTAGGGGCGTCGGATGCCAAAATGGGCTACACCGGCACCAAAAAAGAATTGGGGGCGGACTGGGCGTGATTTTGAGCACCGACACCCCCGATAGCCCTTTAGGGGGCCTTTAGGTAGCCCAGGAGGAGATGCTCTAAGCTATGGAAAATAAATAAACAACATAGGTTTTCCTTCACGTCTATTAGTTAAGTCATCTCCAAGATGAGGTGCAACTAGGGTAGATGGCGTTTAACATGTCGACCTTGGAGATGTTTTTCCGCCCATCCCTGGCCGCCGCCGGAAGGAGCTCCGGTCTCATGGAGCACCATCCCACTCCATCTCCGTCTCGGATCCACGTTCAGAGGAGGGATGTGAGGGGACTCAGTGGGTCTTACAGGTGGGGCACCATTGGGTACCATTACATTCACCGGCTTCAGGTATCCTTGGGGCTGATCTAGCGGTGCTTTGTCGAACCTTAGATTGACGGTGACGGAAATATCGAAGGTGGACGGTAAATCCACTCTCGGTTCTCTCTCTCCATGTACTTTATCGCCCAGTCCGAATATAGATAGTTTATTCCACTATTTCTAGGAGGCGACTAGGGTTTCACTATTACCTACCCGCGATTTTGGGTGGTGGCTGGGGAAGGTCGCCGGGGGGGTCCGTCGCTCATGTGGTCTCGTCTCCTACACCCTTGATTTCCCACGTCCAAGCATCGAGATCGATGGCAGATCAGGGAGGCCGTGGGGGTACATGAGGCTAGCACTTCATGGCGGTGATAGAGGTTACAACGGGGGCCATGGAGATCGTGGTGGTGGTAAAGGCCGCGGGTGCAACTATGTTTGGCACCACAAGCCTCGCGAAGTGATGGGGCAGAATTATCCCAATGGTGGTGGGGCTGGAACGGGTCAGCAGATCCCTAAGCGAGATCGCCGAGAGGTTGTTGATGAAGCTTGGGGCGGTCAAGACAATCGCCATGCTCCTGCTAATATCCAGCTGAATTAAGGTGCGGAAAATGGTAACTTTGATGATCCTGGTCCGTGTCACAACTGCAACATCTCTGGTCATTTGGTTGCTCATTGTCCGACGATTATATGTGCTTGTTGTGATAAATTAGGACATACATCTCATGTCTGTCAGACTTTACTCTGATGGAAATGCATGGCTTCTGTATGTGGTTTCCATTCTCCTGGGCAAGGCTTATTTTATTTTCCTAATACTATTACTCCTAAACAATTGAAATAGAAGGCTAGTACGTTTATCATTACTGTGGTGGACGGGGTGGTGAATGCTAGGGATAGAGGTCATTGGGTGTACGGTTATCATTGGCTTATTTTATTTTCCTAATACTATTACTCCTAAACAGTTTACTATGAGGTTTCCTAATTCGAAAGAGGTCGAGATAGCTTGTTACTAGGGAAAGAGAATGGAAATGAAAACAAAAAAAATGCAATTCTGAGTTTATCTCCTTAGTCTGATTCAGTTGGGGCTCTGGCTCAGGTTTAGAAAGCCTAGGTTCGTGTGAAGAATATTCCTTAAAAAACGATGTGAAGGAGATATACTCTAGAGGCCTTGACTTTGGATCGACCTGAGTATGTGCTCCTTGGTTGGTGTTCCATTGGGGATTGATGCCTCCTTGGTTGGTGTTCCATTGGGGATTGATGCCTCGACTTTGTATCGACCTGAGTATGTGCTCATTGTGTGTGAAGGAGATATGCTCTAGAGGCAAATAATTAATGGAGTTTATTATCATATCCCAATTAGTTCGTAATAGTTTCATATTGGGCTATAATTGTATCAAGTGGAAACATTGATACAGGTGTGGTATGAAACAAACCAAGTTCCTAGTAGCCTCTATTCATACTAGTTCATTGGGCAACCGATGATCAAGGTTTCCTGATCATGGAGCTTTTATGCCAATTGACAACGAGGTCATATCATTAGTGAATGATGTGATGGACATTACCCAAATATTGCGACACGATCAAGTCACGGAGTTTATTGTTGCAATAGTTAGAAACGTAGTCTCCTTCTCCTTAGACCATGAGATCATATTAATCACTATCTCCTGAGGCTTCCTTAACTACATCAAATGTCACTCGATGAAATGGTGATTATAAAGGTATATTTTAGGTATTCCATAGGAATAGTAGATGATTTATGAATCAAGACCGGGATTTGTTCACCCAGCTGACGGGTAAGATACACAAGGCCTTGGTGAGATTACATCCATAATGTTGCAACATGTGACTAGGTCACATGGATATAATATCGGGCGAACAAATAAAACAGAACTTGTCAGTAACAAGATTAAACAAGGTATGAGATACAATTATCGGATCCCGGACAAATCATATCAGAGAAACAAAGGGAACTGGACTCGATGTTTTACGTTCAAACGATATTGTCATCATGGAATGCACACGGGTCATTTTGGACATCCCGGTCCTGCTATTGATCATTGATGGGATCATGTTTGTACCATTCACGAGCCGTGGGAAAATACACTTAAGGATACAATGAGCTAGAGATCATCTGTAAGTTGGAATAACAATAGAGAAAGAGAGAGCTAGAATCATTCCAAAGTTGTTCGGAGAAAGAAAGAAAAGAAAAGGTCAAAAGGTATTTCGGATAAATGGCAATTTATAATATGCATTTATTATATGTTAATTACGAATTAATATATACTAAATAAATATTTAAATTAAAATTTATAGGAAAACTTTCTCAATAGGCCAAAACCCCGGAGAGAATTGGCCCAGGAGAAAGCCACCCTGGAAAGGAAAAAGGAAACAACAGGAAAAATTGTTCGTGCCATGTGTCGGCCTGGCGGCCCGCATAGGCGCGCATGCGGATGCTATGCACCACGCAGGCGGCTGCCAGCCAGGCGCCGCTAGCGGGCCACCACCTCGCGTCCCACGCAGGCGCACACCAGGACACTGCGGGCTGCTGACCGCCAACCGCTAGCAGGCCATCCCAAGCGAGGCTCCACGGGCGCTAGCAGGTGGGTGCGCAGGTGGGCCACGACAAAGGCCCACCCGGCTGATGCTGCTCCCAAGGCGCTGCACCATCACTGTTGTTGCTCTGCTTAATGCGCTGCGGCTACTCGGCCGCCTCGGGTCGGCCCACCCGGGTGTGCCCAGTCAGCCCAGACGGTAGCCCACCTTTTCCCCTTATTTCCTTTTGTTTTATTAGTCCCACATGACTTAGTTTTTGAGAAGGGCACACCCCCTTCCGCCTATATAAAGGGGTGCCTATGGGTGGGATTAAACACACCAAAAAATACACCAATCTCTCTATAGTTGTATCCTTGTGTTGGCATGGTCCTAAGAAAAGACTATATACAAAAGAGACGGTGCACCTGCAGGCCGTTGCGCTGCAGGGATTTCAAGCTGTGGATCTAATTCCGTACTCATGGCAGGGATCAAGGGAGTCAGAGGTTGTCGTCGTACACCGTATGTGTATAAAATCTCAAGGGTGCTTCCAAGGAGTGGCATCTTGGATGTCGTGAGCCAGATTGTTGCACGATGGAGCAAGGGGTGACCTATCAGGAGCTTTGCGACCTTGAGGTCGGCTACGAGCACGACTACATCAACCATGTTCCCCTCGGAACATTAACCGTGTACGTTCTACAAGAGTATGTATTCTACATGCTCCGGTCGTTACTGTATTACTACATAGATAGATCCTGAGTGTTTGGGCGTTCCAACGTAGGAATATTTTGTTTTCTGTCACAGAACCCTAAAGTGGTATCAGAGACGATCTATGCATAGGAGTGTTGTATGGCCAGTACGCACATGTATTGTGCGGGCATTAACCCTCTAGTTATTACCCTCTAATTTATACTTCTTTATATTGCGGTATTGTTTGATGAAGCGGCCTGGACCGACCTTACGCGAGACTAGTTCCACGTTCGACATATTGTTCCATATAAGTGGCTAGAGGGTGTCTGTCTCTCATTCAATAGTTGATATAGCATTTATAACGGAGGGCCCCAAAAGGGGTGTAGTAGAGACAACTGTTGAATCCTTGTTGTGGTTGGAAAGTTTGTAGATTAGAAACAGTTCTATTACAAAAAGCCCTAACATCCACGTAAAACTTGCAAAATATAAAGTAGAGGCATTTCACTTTGTTTTGCAAGAGGGCTTATGTTATGATATGGTATTTGTCGTTACGAAGGTAAAGTAGTTTACTTTTCTGTTGCTAAGTATAGTAATAGTCATCGTTCTGATGGACGACCCGCTGGTGGCGTCATGGACTTGGCATCAAACCGGTGGCAAGGTGGAGATCATGCCGGAGCACTCGATGGAGATCAAGGCGTAAGAAGAAGTATCATATCATATCACATTATACATGTGATGTTGATATTGTTTTTACATCTTATTGTGTGCTAGTAGTAGATACTCAACGGTAGCATATTGGATAAGATGATCCCTAATAATACCAAATAATTGTGTTCTCCCTTATGTGTGCAAACACCAAGAAGGATCGTTGTTATGAAGTCGGTCGTGGCCCCCAGGGCTAGACATATCTACGTTCACATACGGTGTGGGTTACAAGCCATGTATGTGCCACGCAATACACTAATGTTGATTTGACGAGCCTAGCATGTACAGACATGGCCTCAGAACACAAGAGACCGAATGGTCGAGCATGAGTCACATGAATGATGTGATTGACATTGGGTGATATCTACCTTTGAAACTACATTACCGGCCGTGATGATTTGGGGTGGTGTAGCATATTGGGATCATGTGATCGCTAAAATCGTCTAGGGGATGACAATTTTGGTGGGAACTCAATTATGAATTGAACTCATATTATGAACTTAGTCTAGATGTCTATTTGCAAATATCTTAGGAGATCATGGCCTATCCCATTGAGGTCCTTTGCGACCATGGAAATTTCTTGCTTGATGTGGAACTTAGCAGAAGGGTCCAACTTCATAGATTAATACCCACACCTGAGGGATATCCTCGTAATTAGATAATATTACTCTTCTTGATACAACAACCATTAGGAGATAGTCTTATGACTCCGCAATGATTGAAGTGGAGGTCATGGATGAAAATGGTATATGTTAGATATACAAATTATAAATGTGCTTCTTGCAAAACTCGTTGCAGTTCATAAGTATGTGATACTTGTCTTGTTTTGTGAAAACACGATTGTCTGCTTGAGAATTGCTGGAAATGAGGCAATATGGCCTGATGACGGCGATCAAAACAATTGGTGGCCGATATCACCCCTTTCCTCAAAAGATTATCATCTGATTAGTGTACTTGAATATAATTTTATAATCCTTGTTCGTGTGTCTTGCTTTTGGCAAGATGATTATTCATATGAATAATTTACAAGCCAGTTGTACTATTTGTATGAATAATACCTTTATTGTCAAATTACGATTATAATGAGTTCTACTCATCACTATGTTAATGATAATAATTTAAGCATTTATAAAAGATTAGAATGCTAAAAGATATCCAAAGTTTAAAAATGACATGACACTATTGTTTAGTCAAGATGGATATTGCATGTTTTTCATTCTAAATGAAAATAGAGGTCTTAGATATTTGGTCTAGAGACTTTGCAAAACCATGCCTCGTTTGACGAAATGACTAAAACTCCGCATTCTGGTAAAACGGTGATATGCGAAGAAATACTGAACCTTATACATAGTGATGTATCGTATTTTCAACAAATAGTTGATCATTATTTCATAAGCTTCATTGTGGTTTTAAGTGAATATGAGTATTTACTTAATGAAAAATAAGTTTGAAACTATTTTTGAATTATTCAAGATGAAGGGGATATTGAATTAACAGACAAAGTCTCTTCGATTTGTTCGACATGACTAAAGTATTTAAGTTAAGTTTTGGCATAAAAGGACTTGTGAAAGATGTTTCACAAATTATGATAATTGGACACATATGGTCTAATATTATCTCTTATTAGGGTTATAGTTATCGTTTAGATTTAGAGATCAAAATGAGTGAACACTCGTTTGTAATATAAAGGAACATCTAAAGATTCGTGGAAATAAACCATAAGAGTTATGGCACATTCAAGTTTCTAGAGATTTCAATAATTGAAATCCTGGTGAATAAACAAGTCTTTGTAGTGTATTCTTAGGAAACTATGAATACACCTTCCATAAAGTAAAAGTCCGGTGTTATCCTAATTTTTATGTGCCTTGATAAAGATACAAGTAAAAGAAGGTAAAATATCAAAATAAGGTATTTGACCTTACCTCCTGATTGTTGAGTGGCGCAGCAGAATTTGTTTCGGGAACCGAACTCTACAAATAGAGGAGAAACTAATGATAATGATCATAAAGTTTCAGCAAATACATTTACTAATGAAAGTAGTATTCAAAAATATATATTCTGCAAGTTTGCGGAATTATATTATTGATTCACTTGTCATGTTGTTTAAACAAGACATACCTACGAACTACAAAGAAGCGTGATAGACCTAAGTGCGAGAAATGACTAGGAGTCATAAAATCCTATATTAAGTTACATTTAAGATTGTAAAGTAATATGTTACTTGATCTCATTAAGTAAAGATGTTTACTTGATATTTCTAAATGACTGCAAAGTAATAAGAAATGAAATGAAACTTAATGAATGACATAAAGCTCGATTTGTCACAAAGTATGTTTGGACAAATCCAAGGAGTTGACTACAAATGTAGCGATACTTGAGTCTATTGGATTTACACCAACAATATATGGATACCGGAGTCTGGCAATTGGAATTCTCAACTTGATGATGATCAAGGAATTTTGGAATATCCAAGATTATTGAGAGGACCTGCATTTGAATGGGAGCTAAGTAGCTTGGCTAAATCATAATATGCAGTGGACATCTTTTGATTGGGAGCGTGACATCATTATAAAATATGTGGATGGGATATATGAATGATGTAATTGGTATGAATAATATTTAAGTTAGTAAATATGGATAAAGTTGAACAAGTTATTAAACAATGAAATCTATTGAGATAGATTGGTAAGTTTAATAAACATTATTGTCGAATGCTACCTAGACTTGATTCTGAAGTAGAATATCCTAGGCAAGATTCTGAAGTAGTTCAAAATGGTACTAGGTAAGAAAGAAATTCTTACTTGAATGAAGCATTGAGTTAGTCTTAGTACTACAACTATGGTTAAAAGAAAGAAATAAGATATGTTCCATCTTCTATGCCTCACTCATAGGTTATTCCATGCATACAACCATATTGTACACATGACGTAACGTGACCCAAGGTTCTGGTTGGAAGAACAAGCTCTTAACTGTAAGAACATGTCTTGAGGTGATTCCCGAGTTAATAACTTAACCAGAATTAAGTTTGTGCTTAAATGGCAAGAAGCAAAGTTAGGCACATAGTTGCATTTTATGCACTAGGATCTGCATATATATAGAAGTATAGTTTTTGGCTAAATAAGTTCGTCTTCCGCTAAGTGTGTTTCAAGGTTTACGTGACAATAGTGAAAGTTAAATTGTCTGATGGACCGTCATTGCAAACACTAGAACAAAGTCTCACTCTATTGCCAAACGAATACTTCAACCCATTATGAGATAATGGTTGATGACTGCAAGTGCACAAATCATTTGTAGATAGTTTCGAAATAAATATATTGATCCCACAGGGAGCGGTATGCGAAAGACTAAAATGCTTTTAACTACAACTAAACGAAGTACTTAAGAAATAACTTTAAGACGCAAGAAAAGTAGAGTTGTTTTTGGATTTTTGGTTGAACAAGGTAATTTAAAGTAAAGCAAAACTTAATGCAGAAAGTAAGAATCGCGTGTGTAATAGAACTTTGGAACTGCAATAGGAAAAAGGCGTTCTCGGGGAGTGGTGGATACACCGTTAGCAATTTAGACTAAGCAATCAAGATTATTATAACAAATATTCTCATAATGCGTATGTATGTGGGAGGAGCTCTATATATGGACAAATAGGCAGCAACCGCTACTCACACCGTCCTTCATAACCAAAGCCGACGAATAAACGACATCAATCATATTATCATACTATTAAGGGATTTCTCCCGTGCCATGGACATAGATTAATGAGTTCTCCTTGACTCCCCAAGTTAGCACGTAAGAAATGACAATAAATTTATAGTCACCATAAGCGCTATCATCCCTCCGTCTACTAACAAGTAACTCCCTTCATCTAGTCCCCATAGGAGGCAAATATTAAGGAGGTGCACAACTCCCAACATTAAGATGAAGACAATTAACACATACACATAATGATGTATAACATAATAATCTCTATCTCATCTCAATCATATGCTAGGGTTTCTCCATCTCCTCAAGAACTAGAGATCTACTCAGACATGGAGGCAATCAACATCATGGCAATGGTAATGGAAACAATCATAGATGAATAGTACTTGTAATGATCCACAACGAGTACAAGAATTACAACAATATCTAGACAAGATGTAGATGGGATGGATGGATATGGTGGTGATGCAGCGATAGATGATGAAGATCGATGCCTTAGCCGCCTGGATCTGTGCAGGTTGAAGATGGATCCCCAGTGGATGAGTTCCCCCTCCAGATGCCTTCCGGAGGTGAGGTTTCGGTGATTTATGGGTGTTCTGTATGTCGTCTCCCTGATCCAGTTGCACGGGGTGAAACTATTTGAGGAGGCCGAGGCGGCGCCAACTATACGACCGGATTTTTTTTCCGGTCGTATAGTTGGTCGTTGAACCCTCTGTCTCCTTTGTTCTCTTCTGGTTTTCTTCTGATATTATTAATATTTCCCAAATAAGCGATTTACATTGTTTTTTACTCCTTTTCTCCTTAGTACAACTGCTCCAAGAATTATATCTACTGGATCCATCATCTGTCCTAATCCAGGTGAAAACATACATAAAATGTGCATGTGCACCGTAAAATACCAAGATCCTACATCTACAATGCAAAATAGTAATGTAAAACATGATGCAAATATGCACTCGTCAAATTCCCCAAGCTTAGACTCTTGCTTGTCCCGAGCAAGTTTAGCTTAATGGATGTGATCCTCATATTCATGAAGCTGAGTCGATAAAATAAATGAGGCAATTGCAGCATGTGTTTATCATATACGATAAATAGGAATAACTTCATGAATAGTACCTTACTCAAACCATGTGAATAGTATTAGCAGGCTTCCACACCTTAGTGATCAACAGTTCATAAAAGATGAATCTCAACATAATGTAAAAGTATCCGGTTCAACCGAATGAGTTAGCGAGGTAGTCCCAAGTGTTTTACGATCAACGTATTCACTTGGGATTCAAAATCTCAAAAGTGTATCTTTGTCATACTAAAATATATGATCAATTAACTCCTTGTTGGTACATATTCCTCCTCCTGGGTAGAAAGAGCGTCGCCCTCTTCTTTTATGTTGCCATCCTTAACTATGCTTGCAAAGCGGATGCTGAGCTCGGCCATGTCATATTGGAGCTTCAACATTTTCTTCTTAAGGAATTTATTCTCATCTATCAACTTAAAGACAGTTTTAATTAAGAAACCAACCCTACCATCGATGTCATCGACCTTTTTCTCAAGGTCTTTGCTCATCATCCAGTAGGAGTCAATCCCTTCTCCAATTGTTTCAATGCATGCCTTCGAAGCCTTTTCTAACTCATATATCTTATCATGAATCTCATCTTGCCGCACCTTCTTAGGTAAGAGGTGATGGACCAAGAGGAGGTTTATAATAGGATCCTATGTTGTAACGATAAGGATTAGGGAGATACTCATCCTTGTTCCTTCCCTGATCAGCTTGCCTCATCATCTCCATCCTTTGCGGGAACATGTCCTCCCAATTTGGGAGAAGCTTGATCTCCGGGCTAGATGATGATGATGATCCTTTAGTTTCTACTTCTTTGATCCTCTTCACGTGATTTTCTTCTTTCTTATTCTAGATCTTGTTGACATGGAAGGATTGCATGGCTTCACTGCACGGATGTTGTTAGAGGGGCTTGTATTGAGATGTTGAGGATTTTTCGAGGCTCGAGGCTGTAGCTCTGTGAAAACTTAATGAAAAAGGTTAGATGCAATCAGCTTTAAAAGGAGAGGTCAAAAACCCTAGCTGCCTTTCGTAACAAGTAACAAGCAACTATACGGGCGCGGCCCGTATAGCTCCCGCTGTATAGTTATGAATCGACTATAGATTACATCTATGGTGGAATCAACTATATGGCCGGAACTATACTGGCGGGAATTTTTATTCCCGCCGTATAGTTGGTCATTAAACTCTATGGACTCTGAATATTTTTTTTGAAGATGGGTTGATAACTATACGACTACAACTATACGGGCGGAATTTTTAATCCAGGTTGTATAGTTGGTCGTTAAACTCTCAGTACCCAAGAAATTGTTTTGTCAAAGGCATCGATATCTATACGACCGCAGCTATACGGGTAGAATTTTTAATTCCAGCCGTATAGTTGGTCGTTAAACTCTCAGTACCTTTCGTGGATGGAATGGGTGATGTCGCAACAACTATATGACCGCAACCATACGGCCAAAAAATTTATTCCCGCTGTATAGTTGGTCGTTAAACCTTCTATGTCCACCAGAAATTTTCTGCTTCTCCAAGGATTCTCTATTAATTTGAAACTTTAATGAAATATCGAGTTTTAACAGAAAAATGTCAGCTTAGATTTTTGACCAATTTTGGTATTATCTATCTTCCTTCTTCTTGACTAGAGCATCAAATGTTTCTTATTTAACACAGTGCTCAAATAAAACTTTAACTGAAAATTTAAAAACTTACTCAAACATTTATTAACATGGGTTGCCTCCCATGAAGCGCTCTTTTATGGCCAATAGCTTTACCGTAGTATTGCTCATTCTGTCTTGAGTCCATTCTTCTTGTAGTTGCCATTCCTTGTATATTTTTGTTAAATCACTTCTTCTAGGGTGATCAATTCTATAGTGACTGCACTTATATCTTCTTTTACTCGATAATTCTTCAAGCGTTTTCCATTTACCACCCATGCAAGAGAAGGTGTTTTTCCTTGGAGCTTCACTGCTCCCGATAAATAAGCTTCTTCAACTACATATGGGCCTTCCCACTTAGATCTGAGCTTTCCTAGAAATAACTTAAGACGAGAATTATAGAGCAACACTTTGTCTCCACTTTTAAAGGTCTTATTCTCTATTTTCTATCATGCCATCTTTTCACTTTTTCCTTAAACAACCTAGCATTCTCATAGGCTTCACTTCTAAACTCATCTAAAGCATGAATATCTAATAAACGTTTTTCTCCTGCTACTTTAAGATCATAATTTAGGTTCTTGATTGCCCAAAAAGCTTTGTGTTCCAATTCTAAAGGTAAATGATGCCTTACCGTACACCATCTTATAAGGTGTCATACCCATTGGAATTTTAAACGCAGTATGGTATGCCCATAGGGTGTCATTTAACTTGTATGACCAATCTTTTCTTGATTTATCCACCGTCTTCTCGAGTATGGTCTTTAGTTCTCTATTAGAGAGTTCCACTTGAATACTTGTTTGGGGATGATATGGTGAAGCAATACGGTGAATTACTCCATATTTACTGAGGATTTTCCTAAAAGTTCCTTTCATAAAGTGAGAACCACCATCAGTGATTAAAAATCTAGGAACTCCAAACCTGGGGATTATGACATCCTTGATCATCTTCACATAAGTGTCTACATCTACATGACTTGTTGGAATAGCTTCAACCCATTTAGTAACATAGTCAATAGCAACAAGAATATGAGTATAGATTCTATAAATGGTCCCATGTAATAATCAATTCCCCATACATCAAAGGGTTCAATTATGAGACTATAATTCATTGCCATTTCTTGTCTCCTACCTATATTACCTCTTCTTTGGCAAGCATCGCAGTATTCCACATACCTGTGTGCATCCTTAAGCAAGGTGGGACAATAGAATTTGGATTGAAGTACCTTTGCAGCAGTTCTCTTACCTGCATGGTGCCCTCCATACGAACTGTCATGATAAGCTTTCAATATTGCATTCATTTCATGGTTAGGAACACACTTCTGAATCATTCCGTCAGGTCCATGCGATATAGATACGGATCATCCCAAAAATAATATTTAAGATCATTAAAGAATTTCATCCTCTGATTTCTTGACATACCAGGAGGTATAAATTTGGTTGCAAGGTAATTAGCATAATCCGCATACCATGGGTCAACAATTTCAACATTTGCTAAATATTCTCCTAGAAATGATTCATTTATAGGTACGGGGTTAGTAATTATTCCTTCCATCCTAGAGAGATGATCATCTGCTGGATTATCTTTATGCTCCCATCTACTATTTGCAAATCGTATTCTTGTAGTAATAAAACCAACCAAATCAACCTGGGCTTAGCATCCTTTTTCACAAGGAGGTGACACAAAGCTTGGTGATCCGTATGAATTATTACCTTAGAATTAATGATGTAGGATCTAAATTTGTTGCAAGCAAAGATTATAGCTAGGAACTCTTTTTCTGTAGTAGCGTAATGTTTCTGAATCTTATTAAGAGGTCTACTAGAATAATAAATAACATTCAAATTCTTTTCGTCTCACTGTCCTAGCACAGCCCCTAAAGCACAGTCACTAGCATCACACATGATTTCGAAAGGTTCATCCCATTTTGGAGATTCCATGATAGGTGTTGAAACTAATTTATTCTTAAGGTTCTCAAAAGCTGCAATGTAGTCATGATCTAAGTAGAATGGAGTTTCTTTATCAAGAAGGTTGGTGAGAGGCATAGCTATCTTAGAAAAATCTTTTATAAAACGCTTATAAAAACCTACATGTCCCAGAAACATTATTAAGTTTTTAATGTCCTGAGGTATTGGAAGATTTTCTATAGCATTTATATTAGTTTTATCTATTTCAATTCCCTTCTCCAAAACCCTATGCCCGGAAACTTTACCTTCTCTTTCCATGAAACAACATTGTTCCCAATTCAAAACCCAATTTGATTGCCTACATCTATGCAAGACTTTGGTTAGATTGTAGAGGCAATTTTCAAAGGTTGTTCCACAAACAACAAAATCATTTGTTAGAACTCCCATAGTCTTCTCAACCAAGCCATCAAATATCTTTAGAACACATTCTTGAAAAGTTGCTGCTACGTTACATAAACCAAACTGAATTAATCTATAAGCATATGTGCCATACGGGCAAGTGAAAGTTGTTTTCTCTTGATCTTCCAGTTGTATGGAAATTTGAGAATATCTAGAATAACCATCAAGAAAACAGAAATAAGAATTGTTACTAAGTCTCTCTAAAATTTTATCCATGAATGGAATAGTTTTATGATTTTTCTGTGTCTCGCGGTTTAGCTTCCTAAAATCAATGCACATACGATATCCTACAACGGGCCTTACTGGAACTAGCTCACCATCCTCATTCATAGCATCATCAAGACCACCTTGTCTTGGTATGCAATGAGCTGGGCTAACCCACTTACTATCAGAAATAGGATATATTATGCATGCATCTAACAAGCGTATAACCTATTTTCTTACTACTTCCTTCATTTTCGGATTAAGCCTTCTTTGTGTGTCTACTACAGGTTCAGCATCATCAAGCATGGTAATCTTATGTGTTACGATAGATGGATATATTCCTTTAATATCACTTAGAGATATCCAAAAGCTTTACGATGCTTCACCAAAACTGAAATAAGTTTATTTGTTTCATTCTCTGATAGATTCTTGCTAATAATAACAGGACACTTATTCTCATATCTAAAAACTCATACCTCATATCTTCTGGAAGTTGTTTTAATTCAATTGGTGGAGGCTCTTCATCTCCTTTTCTTACAAGTTCTTCATAGTCATGTGGATTTTGTGCTTCCAGAACTGAATCAAGGTAATCATCCATGTCTTCTCTCTCCTCATCATCTGGTGCTTCCTCCCAATTAATCAGGCTCCTCTCTAATTCACCTTGTGGAGTACTGAAATGAATTGCTGCTAGCTCGGCAATCTTCCACTTCATATGGCCTCTTCTTTAGTTTGGCAAAGTGGAATGTCATTTCCTCTTCTCCGAACATAAGTGAAATAGTCCCCTTCTTATTACCGACTCGAGCTTTGGTGATGGAAACAAAAGTCCTGCCTAAAATAATAGGACAAAAAGAATCTCGAGGCATATCAACAATATGAAAATCAAGGGGGGTACATGAGTGATCCAATAAAGACATAGATATTTCTGATTACATCTTCCGGTTTTATATTGTTCCTATTAGACAATTTAATAGTGGTGTCTACTGGTTCCACATCTAGATTATTGAAATTATAGCGGAGTTCCTCATAAAGTGATGAAGGC
Organism: Avena eriantha; assembly: GCA_910589775.1. Classification (NCBI taxonomy): domain Eukaryota; kingdom Viridiplantae; phylum Streptophyta; class Magnoliopsida; order Poales; family Poaceae; genus Avena; species Avena eriantha. Next base: position 169,472,461 of record OU342742.1, on the reverse strand, counting down.
ATAATATTTATAGTGGAAATTGGCTCACAAATTCCATATAAGAAAGTTTCTCCACAATATATAGGGGTCATTGGTTTAGATGTTTCGTTACCTCGTACCTTACCTTCGATGAATTCTGAGGTTTCAAGGTCTAACATAACCACTTCATTGTCCACTATTCATGCTTCCATAAGATCCTTTAATATAACATTATTTATATTGGTAGCTTCGGGGTTCCTTTCTAGTTTCTTTGATCTCTTTTTTATTTGTTCTTCCTCTTTTTGCCTTTTCTCGACGATCCCTTGAATATGTATGGAGGATAACTCTTCCATCAGCGCACTTGCGCGCTTCTTTACTTCAAGGGGTTTACGGGGTTTCCATTCTGTAGGTACCTGCAAATGCCCTACATAATTCTCAATAATTTTCTTTACTAAGTAAGAATCAATACAAGGGTTTTAATCATTGTATCCGTTCTTTCATCTGCAAGGAAATTGTTAACGCAAGCATATTTAGAAAAACTATTTGTAAAGTTTTATTTTTCTTTAAGATTTTTCGTTGCTTCCCTCATTTTTATTATTAGATTCCAAGCTTCATCATAGGTATATGATAGAAAACTGCCATTAGAAGCAGTGTCTAGATTCATTCTATTTTCAATATTTAGCCCTCCATAAAAAGTATGAGTGATTAACTAATCAGGCAAATCATGATGGGGCAATTATCTAGGTAACTTTTGTACCTTAGATATCCTTCATATAAGCCCTTACCAAGGTTTATTTTGAAACTAATAATAATACCTCTCATCCTGTGAGCTTTGCTTTCTAAATAATATTTTGATAGGAACTTGGTTGTCAATTCCTTCCAAGTCCTCGGTGCTTCTGCACAAAAAGATCTGTACCAGTCGCAAACATTATTAGAGAGAGTTTGTCTAAATAACTGGATTTTAACCATATCAAGATTACAGTCATCGAAAATAAAGGAATTGAGAATGTCTTCAAAGAATTGTAAGTGTCCATATGGACTCTCTTCATTGGTTCCTGCAAATTTCTTAGAGTGTAATAGTTCAAATGATAAAGGGTGAAGGATCTCGATTCCATCTGGATTTATGCTTTTATTGATAGCTATAAAAGTCTCCATGGGTGAACCCATTTTGCTTACTACCTCAAGCTGGTTTAAATGCTGAGTGTTGTCCATTGTTGCGGTCATGCAACTTAAGTAAAAATTAGTACAACGAAAGTAAATAACTAAAAGTAAAGTGACTTATAGCGCTAAGCTCCCCGGCAACGACGCCAACAAATAGCTTGATGACTGCAAGTGTACAGATCGTTTGTAGCTAGTTTCGAAATAAAGATATCGATCCCACAGGGAGCAGTAGGCGAAAGACTAAAATGCTTTTAAGTACAACTAAATGAAGTACTTAAGAAATAAATTTAAGACGCAAGAAAAGTAGAGTTGTTTTTGGGTTTTCGGTTGAACAAGGTAATTCAAAGTAAAGTAAAACTTAATGCAGAAAGTAAGAATTGCATGTGTAATAGAACTTTGGAACTACGATAGGGAAAAAGGCGTTCTCGGGGAGTGGTGGATACACCGCTAGTAATTTAGACTAAGCGATAAAGATTATTATAACAAATATTCTCATAATGCGTATGTATGTGGGAGGAGCTCCATATATGGATAAATAGGCAGCAACCGCTACTCACACCATCCTTCAAAACCACAGTCGACGAATAAACGACATCAATCGTATTATCCCGCTATTAACGGATTTCTCCCGTGGCATGGACATGGCTTAATGAGTTCTCCTTGACTCCCCAGGTTAGCACGTAAGAAATGACAACAGCTTTTTAGTCACAGTAAGGGTTGTCATCCCTCCGTCTACTAACAAGTAATCCCCTTCATCGAGTCCCCATAGGAGGAAAATATTAAAGAGGTGCACAACTCCTAACATCAAGATGAAGACAATTAACACATACACATAATGATGTATAACATAAAAATCTCTATCTCATCTCAATCATATGCTAGGGTTTCTCCATCTCCCCAAAAACTATAGATCTACTCAGACATGGAGGCAATCAACATCATGGCAATGGTAATGGAAACAATCATAGATGAATAGTACTTGTAATAGTCCACAACGAGTACGGGAATTACAGCAAGATCTAGATAAGATGTAGATGGGATGGATGGAGATGGTGGTGATGCAGCGATGGATGATGAAGATCGATGCCTTAGCCTCCCGGATCTGCGTAGGTTGAAGATGGATTCCTGGTGGATGAGTTCCCCCTCTAGATGCCTTCCGGAGGTGAGGTTTTGGTGATTTCTGGGTGTTCTGTATGTCGTCTCCCTGATCCAGTTGCACGGGGTGAAACTATTTGAGGAGGCCGAGGCGACGCCAACTATACGGTCAGAACTATACGGCCGGATTTTTTTCCGGTTGTATAGTTGGTCGCTCTATCCCCTTTATTCGCTTCTGGTTTTCTTCTAATATTATTAATATTTTCCAAATAAGCGATTTACATTGTTTTTGACTCCTTTTCTCCTCAGTACAATTGCTCCAAGAATTATATCCATTGGATCCATCATCTGTCCTGATCCTGGTGAAAACAGACATAAAATGTGCGTGCGAGCACCGTAAAATACCAAGATCCTACATCTAAAATGCAAAAACTAATGTAAAACATGATGCAAATATGCGCTCATCAATGGTTTAATGTCAAAATTAGGAAGAGATTAATAATTTGGAAAAGACATAATGATCTGGTAAAACAGAACATGGACATGTTGTTTTCCATGAGCATGCATGATCAATAAACAAATGGTTTATGTTTAGTAAAATGCGAGCTAGATTATTTGCACTCTAGTGCAAGTGGGAGACTGAAGGAGATACCCCCTAGAGGAAACTAATAAATGGAGTTTATTATCATATCCCAATTAGTTCGTAATAGTTTCATATTGTGCTATAAATGTACTAAGTGGAAACATTGATCTTGCTGTGGTATGAAACAAACCAAGTCCCTAGTAGCCTCTATTCATACTAGTTCGTTGGGAAACTGATGATCAAGGTTTCCTGATTATGGAGGTTTTATGCCAATTGACGACGAGGTCATATCATTGGTGAATGATGTGATGGACATTACCCAAAGATTGCGACATGATCAATTCACATAGTTCATTGTTCCAATAGTTAGAAATGTAGTCTCCTTCTCCTTAGACCGTGAGATCATATTGATCACTATCTTTTGAGGCTGTCTTAACTGCATCAAACATCACACTCGGTGGAATGGTGATTATAAAGGTGTACGTTAGGTATTCCAGAGGAACAATAGATGACTTATGAATCAAGACCGGATTTGTTCACCCAGGTGACGGGTTAAATACACAAGGCCGACTAGGTGAGATTACATCCATAATGCTACAACATGTGACTAGCTCACAGAGATGTAATAACGCGAGAACAAGTAAAATAGAACTTGTCGCTAAAAAGATTGAACAAGGTATGTGATACAATGATCGGATCTCGGACAAATCGTGTCGGAGAAACAAAGGAAATTGGACTCGACATTTTACGGTTCAAATGACATTGTCATCGTGGAATGCATAGGGGTCATTATGGGCATCCCAGTCCCGCTATTGATCATTGATGGGATCATGTCTATGCCATTCTCAGGCCGTGGGGAAATACTCTTAAGGGTACGATGAGCTAGATATCATCTGTAAGTTGGAATCACAGTAGAGAAAGAGAAATCCAGAATCATTCTAAAGATAGATCCGAAGTTGTTTGGAGAAAGAAAGAAATGAAAAGGCTGAAAGGTGTTTTGGATAAATGGCAATTTATAATATGTTAATTGCGAAATAATATATACTAAATAAATATTAAAATTAAAATTTATAGGTCAACTTTCTCAATAGGACAAAACCCTAGAGGGCATTGTCTCAGGAGAAAGCCACCCTGAAAAGGAAAAAGGAAACAGCAAGAAAAATTGTTCCTCCGCGTGTGGGCCTAGCAGCCCACGTAGGCATGTAGGTGGGTGCTATGCACCACGCAGGTGGCTGCTAGCCAGGCGCCGTTGGCGGGCCACCACCTCACGGCCCACGCGGGTGGACACCAGGATGCGAGCGGGCTGCTGACCGCTAGCCGCTAGCAGGCCGGCCTAGACGTGGGCACGTGGGTGGTCCGCGGCCAAGGCCCACCCGACCGACTCTTCTCCCAGGACGATGTACCACTACTACTGTTGCTCTGCTTGCTGCGTTGCGGCTGCTGAGCTGCCTCGGGTCGGCCCACCCGGGTGCGCCCAGTTAGCCTAGCTGGCAGCCCCCTTTTCCCTTATTTCCTTTGGTTTTATTAGTCCCACATGTCTTAGCTTTTGAGAAGGGCACACCCCCTTCCGCCTATATAAAGGGGTGCCCATGGGTTGGATTAAACACACTAAAAATACACCAATCTCTCTCTCTCTGTCTCTCTCTCTCTCTAGTTCTCTCCTTGTGTTGGCACGGTCCCAAGAAAGGACTGTATATGGAAGACACGGTGCACCTGCAACACGCCACTGAATTGCAAGGATTTGAAGCTGTAGTTGTACTTTCGCACTCCCGGCAGGGATCAAGGGAATCGGAGGTCGTCGTCATACACCGTATGTGTACGAAACCTCGAGGGTGCCTCCAAGGAGTGGTTTCTTGGATGTCGTGAGCCAGACTACTACACAATGGAGCAAGGGGTGACCTGCTATCAGGAGCTTCTCGACCTTGAGGTCAGCTATGAGCACGACTACATCCACCATGTTCCCCTCAGAATGTTAACCGCGTACAATCTATAAGGGTATGTATTCTATACGCTCCGGTCGTTACTCCATTACTACATAGATAGATCATGGGTGTTTGGGTGTTCTAACGTAGGATTTTTTTTGTTTTCTGCCATGGAACACTACAGGGTGTAGGGATGTTGAGAGGATTCCTGAAAAAGCGTAAGGATGTCTTGGAGATAATGTCTATCTATTTTATTATGACATGGATAAGATTGTTGTTGGTGGAACATATGAGAGCCAGATTCTGATTCCTGTGGATCATGGGTCGGATGTCCCATCCCCTAAAATGGCCAGAATTGACAATGTGACTCAAGATTCCTCTGAAGGACAGAATACCAATGATACTCAGCATTCTGAATCTGGTAACTATGGTAAATCTTATGCACATAGATTGGAAACTATGCCTGAACATGATTCAGAGGAGGAAAGTGAGGATGATCATGGTTTACGTATTAACTAGATCATCCAAGAAAGAAGTAGGGAGACAATTGTTGTTGTGGAAAATGTGGAACCTGAGAAAGAGAATGTTGTTGTGGGAGATGATGTTGAGGGAACTGATGAAAACCCTAGGGCAAGGAAGATTATTGATACTATTGTGGAGGAGCAGAACAATGAAAAATCCTTGGTTTCACACAAATCTATGCAGGTTTGGAATAACTCTTGTGTCATTCCACCTGCCACACCTACTATCAATAGAGAACTGTGGTTCCATGATATGCATCCTAGAATGATTCCTTTCATGATGTCTCCTTACTGCCAGTCCTTCTGAAAAGATATATGGCTTCCTTTGCCTTAGGTGGTGGAAATTGAGAGTAGATCCCTGGCTCTATACTAATTCTCAGGCCTATACTGTTCAATTCCCTGATAGTTCACCTGGTGTGAAAGAAAATGCTTGTTATATTCAAGAGATGGAGGTAGATAAACATGAGAGATTTAGCAAAAGGAGATCTACCATGGCAAGGGAAAGTATTCTAGAGAAAGCTACTAATCTCTGCAAGAAAGCTTAGGGCTTCGATGATGCATGTTAATATTCCTGGTGATAACTTTGAGTCTGTCAATCTTATTAGAGAACTTGAAATATCTAGGGGGGGACCTAAGTGAGAGACAATCTAATAAACTTAATAATCTCCTCATTGAAGATTTGAATGGGGCTAAGACTCCTTTGGATTTAAATTGGATATCTCTTGACGAAGAAGAAGCTAATTTTACAATTGTGGAGTCAAAAAAAGCAGGAAAGCTAATAATAAAAAGGTGGCAGTGAATCATCACCCTCTGACTAGAAGTCAATAGAAAAATGATATCTCTACCCATACTCCTGGTAGAGCTGTCATGTAGAGAAAAAACCTAACAAATTTAAATGAAACGGGCCTTTGGAATGGAAAGGGGGTTGGTAAGAAAGGTATATCGTTGATGCCACAAAATTTCAATTTGAATTTCTGCCCAATTCTAGAATAGAAATGGAAAATCACATTTTGAATCGTACTTATTTAGGTGGCCTGTGAACTGAGCCCATTAATACTAGGAGAGCTAAATTTGTCATTTTTGTTTCTTGAGATGTGTTTGAAATTTTGACATGAAACTTTGTGAAATAATTGATGTGCAATATATCTACATGGTAAAAAAAATCATTTTTTTGCATGTATGTTTTATGCTAGGTGCACCAGTTACACCAATACGATGGGTAAATATGATACATTCTCCTGATACATAGCACTACCTACCAGACACCCAAAACTTGATGGTGGTGGGAAATTCTACGTTCAACCCAGTTATTAGACACACCTTAGACCCAGTTCTTTTAGTGGCTTAAAAAATAAGCTGCCCTTCTCAACTCACATAAGCTACCTAGCTTATTACTATGAGATTTCTAAATCAGTTTTTTACCTAGAACACTCATGATTCCATTAAGCCGGCTCAACAGACTCACTGGCCGCAAGACATTTTACAGAATCGAGGACTGTGTCTACCCAGCACTCACGATCAGCCACACAACTAGACCCCAGCACGGCAAGTTCATGCGCTAAGACTATGGGACAAAACAAATCTCCACACTAATAAAGTTTAAATGGATAAAAGAACGAATATCCCTAAAAATGACACCCTTCGGTGATAAGTCTAGCTCATCGCTTGTTAGTGCACGAACCAAGTTTTGTGAATCTGTCTCGATTTGTCCTTTCCCATCCCCCATTCCTATGGAGCTTGGAGAGCTTCTGCACACGCTAGCGCTTCTGTGTAAATTGCTGATGCAGCATACTTGATCTTCCCCGCTCCTGAACTGCATACGGATCCCTCCATGTCCCACGCCAGAAAATCCCATCTGCCTTGACGTGCTTTGATGGCTCTGAAATATAGACATCTGCACCCACAGTTAAACTGGATATTATTCACATTTTTTATGAAATATCTCTCTAAATCCTGTCACTAATGCCTAATATTCAAAGGAGTATGCAATCCTTTCTTTCTATTTTTTCCTGTGCAGATAATGAGATTTTATGATGGGAATCCCTACAATAAAGTCCAAGATATGAGATTTCCAACAACCATAAGAAACTAGGAGTCATGGGTCAAAGGCAGACGCTTTAACGACCAACTATACAACCGGAATAAAATTCTGGCCGTATAGTTGCCATCGATGCCGCTAGGTCAAACATAACAAACTTTCATGAATGGACCCCTATATAAAGAAGTCTCGGGCGACGAGAAAACAACACTCACAGAAACCATCAGCCACCCCCAGATCTTCATCCACAACACTGACGAGCCACCAGATGAATAGACTTAGATCTCATCTCTCCACCACCATAGCCATATTCCACCACTTGTAATAGTAGATCTCTTCTTCGATTGGCGACATTGTAAGACTATTGCTATCAATCTCATTATTTTTGCTATAATGTTTATGATCTTTGATCTCATCTCTTTGTGTGAGTAATTCTCCTTGGGCTAAGGGCTTCGGCCTAGCCATGTAGCTTTTTGTGCATGTTATTTATCATAGATGGGATCATGCATTAGTTTGTATGACATGATGATTATTGTATCCTCTCTTGCCTCAATCTAAGGACTTGTCAGGTACCCAAGACCCCGAGGATTGAGCCAGGTATAGGGAGTATGAGTAATGACTAATCTGCAGGTTGGGAACCCTAGTGACAGAAAGGGTAGTACAGTTGTATGTGACAGATTTACTTGGGATTAACGGTGATATCACTATGCATATCATTAGTTCTCTTTCTTCTATGGATGAGACTAGTAGGTTATTGCTATAAGCAGTTACGGAGGCAATAACAATTATGGATGCACTACCCACATATAATTATCTTGCTCTAACAATTACATGCATACTTTATTTCTATCTTTTATTCCCATCAGATGTTTTGCACAACTACAGGTGAAACCGAATGCCCTAGGCCCTCTCTCTCCATCATCGACAGCAACAAAAAGACGTAAACTCTTGGTCCGATAAAAACACAAAAGGAATTCTAAAACTCCTGAAGGTCCATTAAAGTAACTTCACTATGCTTCTACTCCCCGAGGATTCGATAAACCTAGGTCTACTAGGGAAAAAGAGTTATACTACATCCGTAATCCGGATCGAAGGTATCAACCCTTTTTCTAGCGCCGTTGCCGGGTAAGTAATAGCTACCCTGGTGAGGTTAGTAGGAACCTTGCTAGTTTTAATTCTTATTTTTAATTTTGTTAGTTTGCTTTCAGTCTTTATTTGAAAAACCAAAAAAATTAGTTAGTCTTTAAATTCTTGTTTTTATTATTATCGTAAGTCTCTGTTTAAGGAAACCCAAAAACATAGGAAATATGGCTGAAAAGAAGCATGGGGAATTTGCCACTCCCAGTAATGATTATTTGCGTACTCCTATTACTCAGCCAGCAATTGTTGCTGATGACTATAAAATTAAGCCCCATTATCTAAGTTTGGTTCAACAGAATCAATTTGGAGGCTCTGTTGTTGAGGACGCAGGTATGCACTTGAATACTTTCACTGAAATATGTGATATGATGCACATAAAATATGTTGACCCCGTTGCAGTCAAATTGCATTTATTTCCTTTCTCTCTTAGAGGAAGAGCAAAAGAATGATTGCTATCTTTGCCTAAAAATACTATTACATCATGGGTGGGATGTACTTCTTTATTTATGACTAAATTTTCCCACCTACAAAGACTATGCAACTAAGATATAATATTACTGGTTTCATATAGGAAGAAAATGAGCCACTAGCGCTTGCATGGGAGAGGATGAAAGAATGCTTAAGAAACTATCCCAGCCATGTGATGGAAGAGTGGTTAATCCTCCATTTATTTATAATGCTCTTAATCCTGTGGCTAAGTCTATGCTTGATACTGCAGCTGGAGGAACATTCATGGGTAAACATATTACCGAAGCAAAGCACCCGCTAGACAATATGCAAGCCAACCATGCCCAATGGCATGTAGAAAGATCAAACACGAAGAAGGTGAACTCCGTCTCACCACAAGAAAATGAAGAACTCAATGCTAAGTTGGATGAGTTCATATTAGCTGTGAAAGGTAAGGAAACCTTGGTAAGAGCCTTCCCCAAAACTAATATTAAAGAAGTAGACTTCATAGCTCGTAATGATTGTAACCTTGCTTGGAAGAAAAATTATAATCCTAATTTTCAGAAACATTATTCTAATCCTGCAGGTAACTCTAATAATAATATGGGAACTAGTAATGTTAGTCTCCAAGAAACACTTAAGTCTTTTATAGACTCACAAAATGAACAAAACAACATTCTTGTTAAAATAACAGAGAACCATGATGCTATGCTTGGAAAATTATCTAACCAAGCTGTAAGTTTGAGGAATGAATTGCAGGACCTCCAAGAAAGGACAAGGATTGTTGAGGCACATCTAGGTAAGATAACCGAGATTGAAACTCTCATTCTAGCTAAATTTGCAGGCAAAGCTGAGCCCAATCCTGTTGAAGACCTTAAAATGATGAGAATCCAAAGGGGGGATCCTAAAGAACTTGATTATGGTAATGCTTCCTCACCAAGCTACACCGTTGAAGATCTTGTAAAAAGGATCAACATTAAAATTCCGGTGAGTGAAGGAAGCGATGAAGCCATGTATCAACACTTTGCTGATTAGGTAGCGATAAAGGTACGTGAGCTTGAAGAGGAATACAAGAAAATCGCTGATAAATTACCTGTTAAACTAGATGATATATTTGAGCCTACGATTAAGATTAAAATTGGGACAAATGAAATAGCTGCACTTTGTGATCTAGGTGCAAGCGTTTCAACAATCTCAAAGAGTCTTTTTTAACAAGTTAAATCTTGGCTAATTCGAAATCACCAAACGAAAACTACATCTTGCACATTCTACCTATAAACAAGCTGTAGCAATTATGGAGAACACTTTAGTTTACATTAAAGGCTGTCCTGCTCTAATTGACTTCGTTATTGTTGACATGCCTGAAGGTGCTACTGATCCTCTTATACTAAGCCGCCCTTTCTTAAGAACTATAAAGGCTTTAATTAATCTCCATGAAGGGAACATGAAGCTTCAATTGCCTTCGCGGGATCCTTTTGTTATCCATTTCCCCAGGAAAAAGAAAGCCAAACATGATGAGAACGAGGCCATCACTTTGAAGGCCAACTACTTTGGAGTGGGTGTTCCACTCATTTGGCCTAAGTGAGCAACATCAAGGTCAAGCTATTGACCATAAAAGAGCGCTCCGTTGGAGGCAACCCATGTGAAATAAAGGTTTGAATTAAGTTTTAAGTTTTTAGTTTAAGTTTATGTTTAATAAAGAGTGCTAGAAAACTCCATTTGAGGAGAAGAAGTTTGGTAGTACTTAAAATCCTGCTTTATACATGCTGTTGTTGGTCGACAATATTAACTATCAACTTTTTGTTAAAAACAAGGTATTTCGCTAAGTTGTAGTATATAAGAAGTAATTCTCAAAGAAACGGAAATTTTTTTATGGACACAGAGAGTTTAACGACCAACTATATGGCGGGAATAAAAATTCTAGCCGTATAGTTCTGGCTGTCTAGATATTTGTGCCATTGATAATGTTTCTTTCAAAAGTACTAATTGTTTAACGACCAACTATACGGCTGGAATAAAAAATTCCGGCCGTATAGCTCTGGTCATATAGATATCGATGCTTTCGTACAAATTATTTTCCAAGTACAAACGGTTTGACAACCAACTATATGGTGGGAACAAATTGTTTCGGCCATATAGTTCCGGTCGTATAGTTGCACCACCAGGTGGAAACCCTAAAAAAATTGACAGAATGCCAACTATACGGCGGGAACGCATTGTTCCAGCCGTATAGTTGCGCTAGTATAGTTGCGTCGGACGACAAAATCGCACGGTAAGGTACCTCCAACTCTAAAACTTTCAATCTTTTTTTCTTTGTTCTACCTCTAAACTCTCTCAAAACCTCAAGAGATCTTTACTTCTACTCAATTTAGTTCAATTTCCTCGCACATAAGTGATCTACGGTATGTTTCTCCTCCGATCCTCCAATTACTTTTTGCAAATTCATTTTCGATCTATTGTGATTATCAATCTAGGGTGAGACCTACTATGAACTAATTGCATGATTCACTTGCCTAGATTATTATTTTAAGAGGATTCTTTAGTGTGCTATGATGAGGAATATGTTATACTTATTATTGTTGGATCAAAAAGTTTTATTTTTGTCTTCCTTTATTGTTTTAGATGATAAACACAAGGAGCCAAACTCGTGCTCATGCAGCCGCTAGCGCTTCTCGGGCTGTCACTCAAGAACGCATGGGGATACAGTTCAGGAATGAGCTACAACGCGATCGCTTCAACAAGATCAAGAACCGGGAATTGAAGGCCACCAAGTGGGCTTGCCCCATTATATTAAACCAACTTGATATTTCTGATGACTTCAATTTACTTTGCAATAGAGCTGGACTGCAAAACTTTGTGTACAATGATGTACCTACTTATCGCCGGTTAACCATTGAATTCCTAAGTTCGTTGCAAAGCACTGTTAAACTATGACAAGGAGAGGACACGATTTCTTTCGGACTTATGAACAATAACTACACTTTAACACTAGATGAATGGTGCACATGTTTTAATTCCCCAAACAATAATGTTAACGCTTTACGTGCATCCTTTACTGGCTTAAATCCTCCCCCTGAACAGTATAATAATGGAATGAGTTACACTACTAGAGTAAGCAAGGGGAAGAATATTCAACATCCTGCAATTCGCTATTTGTTCTATGTTATTGCTAACACCTTGCAGGCACGTAATGAGTTCACAAGACTCAATGAGGAGGACATCTTAGTCCTTGCAAATGCTACTTACATCAACTACAACTTGTCACTCAACTTGGGAGCAATCCTTGTGTGCTACTTGGAGCACCAATCCTCCCAAAGCCAAGGACCAATCATAGGTGGAGGCATCATCGCCGTGCTCGCCAATGCCTTAGGCATCGACCTAGGTGAGTTGCAACATGTGCTAGGAGAGCGACATGTTGGTTTCTCTACTTTGAAAGCTTGTGGAATGCTCACTAGGAGATGTGGTGTTTATTACCTACATATTGTTGGAGCTGGGCGTATCTACCCTGCTCCTATGCCTAATGGTCTTTTCTCTATCGAGGAAGGACGTTTGCTATATGACTTGCAGGTTGAGAAACACCAACCCAAGGAGGAGATTCCGGATGAGGACCAAGAAGAGGAGCAAGAAGTTCCTTATCAAGAGGAGCAGCCATCAACCCGGTTCGCTACATACCAAGACTTTCAAGAACTTGGAGGGACTATGGAGAGGATGCATAGCCTCTCTTTGAACCTCCGAGGAACAACTAGTAACCTCTCAACTCAATTTGCAAACTGGAGTAACGACTTTTTCCCGCCACCACAATGATTTAAAGGTCCTGCAAAAGCCTAAGCTTGGGGAAGTTTCCTCATGTATCTTTATTTGGCGTCCATTTGCTTTTACTTATTTTGAGGTTATGTTTTTAATTCGAGTTTATAAGCACTCGTGTTGGTTTCCCCAACACTTTATCTTTAGTTATTTCTACTTGATTTCGAGATTTTCTAGCCGAGCTTTGCCACCAATTTTCTATTTTTTCAATTCCCTCTCTTAAAAACAACAAAAAGATTTCTCCATTTTTCTTTATTTCCCTCTTTCTTTTCTTTCCGCCTCGAAGTTCTCATGTATTTGCAGGAGAGTGATTGACTTCGAGTTTCCAAGAAACAAATAAAAAAGGAAGAGAGAAATGGAACCAAACATGAGAGGTATGCCTTATGGCTCCCCACTTTTAAAATTTGAGAAACCCATGCTAGTTAGTAGTAAATGTTGAGATATTGTATTGGTGGATATAGTCTTTTTATTTTAGTAAGATTTTCGTTTGCATGGATATTTAGTTGGGTACGTTTTGTTCCAGCTCTCGTAATTAACCAAGTCTTGCCTAAAAGTTGCTAAACAATTGTAATAAGAAACATTATCATAATTGAAGGCTTGGGTGTTGTAGCGTTTAGTCTTGAAGGCTTATTTCTAGAGACACTCAACACCACTGAACATGTTGATTCACTTATAGCTCTCTTCAAAAGGATTTGTTCGATTGAATTAATGTTTAGCGGTTTTTGTGAGCATGCCAAAGTTTGAATTGTTAATCATAAGAATGATATAGCTTTACGCGTGTCAAACTTCATGGGATGCCAACAACTCCGCTGGCCTACGAACGATCTTCATGGAGGAAACTCCTAGATTTCGGCTATGAGTTGATGAAACACATGTAGCAGCAATGCTATAGTGGGTAAGATTCTTGGTACTCCTGGGTAGCTGTGTTCATGATGGAATCACTCCTCAGGCTATATATGAGTAATCATTATGCAAAAGGAACAAAAACATTAGTGATGCCACGAGTGTCTATCATAGCCCGATAAACTAAAACAATTTTTTTGGCATGCTCTCAATTACTAAAGAACTGAAATTCTTGAAGAACAATGAATAGAAAAGTAGTGCTTAAAAAGTCTTGATTTATTGATGTGGGAGAATTGAGATACTCTAGTATATATGCTTTTCATGACAGCTCTCACACTCTCAATTTATATGATTATACATTATTGTTCAAAGGCAAGCCTATGAGTTAGATTACATGACATGGAATAAAGTTTACTCATTTGAATCATCCATGTTAACAATAATTTTGCCGCGCTATAAGGATGCATAAAAACCGTATGATATGCTTGCCATTACTCTATCTATGCTGAAGTTTTCAGATTTATGAAGTGGAGGAAATATGAGACTACCAATCATGAGTAAGATCATCATCTCGTTATTTTAGTTTAAATGATGAGTTCCTTTTTGATTTTGGTTTTCTTGCTCAGGGACGATCAAGTTTAAGCTTGGGGAGGTTGATGGCTTTGAAATATAGCCATCTACGTCCACATTTAAACTGAATAGACTTAGATTTAATCTCTCCACCACCATATCCATATTCCACCACTTGTAATAGTAGATCTCTTCTTTGATTGGCAACATTGTAAGACTATTGTTATCAATCTCATGATTTTCGCTACAATGTTTATGATCTTTGATCTCATCTCTATGTGTGAGTAATTCTCCTTGGGCTAAGGGCTCCGGACTAGCCATGTAGTTTTTTGTGCATGTTATTTATCATAGATGGGATCATACATTAGTTTGTATGACATGATGATTATTGTATCCTGTCTTGCCTCAATCTAAGGACTTGTCAGGTACCCAAGACCCCGAGGATTGAGCCAGGTATAGGGAGTATGAGTAATGACTAATCTGCAGGTTGGGAACCCTAGTGACAGAAAGGGTAGTACGGTTGTATGTGACAGATTTACTTGGGATTAACGGTGCCATCACTATGCATATCATTAGTTCTCTTTCTTCTATGGATGAGACTAGTAGGTTACTGCTATAAGCGGTTACAGAGGCAATAATAATTATGGATGTACTGCACACATATAATTATCTTGCTCTAACAATTACATGCATACTTTATTTCTATCTTTTATTCCCATCAGATGTTTTGCACAACTACAGGTGAAACCGAATGCCCTAGGCCCTCTCTCTACATCATCGACAACAACAAAAAGACGAAAAATCTTGGTCCGATAAAAACACGAAAGGAATTCTAAAACTCTCGAAGGTCCGTTAAAGTAACTTCACTACGCTTCTGCTTCCCGAGGATTTGATAAACCTAGGTCTACTAGGGAAAAAGAGCTATACTACATCCATAATCTGGATCGAAGGTGGCCACCATCTTCGTCGAGCCTTTTGCAGCAGACATGTAGAGTATCACACTGCAAACCTCTCTTCGTAATATTAGCTCTCAATGGAAGGATGTTGTGTGTCAGACGCCACACGAACTATTTTACCTTGGGCATACACGGCAGATCCCATAGCTTTTTCCTAAAAGAACTTTATGATTTATCCCCTGCAGTCGTAGCAAGCTCTGAATCACTTTCCTTCACATAAATTTTGTACGCGGATTCAATAGAGAATACCCCCGTACTATCAAAGAACCAAACTGGATAAACCTCAAACTCTGATCTAACTGGGGTGGACAAGATGATCATGTCATCCATCTCCTAGAATGTTTGTCTCACCGGTTGTTCATCCTATTGCCCCGTATATGGGTCAAGAAGTTTGGACACCGTGGTAAGAACACATTGTCCCTTAGGAGTCACCGGTTCTCTCGCACCTTCCCGGTTTAACCATTTGTCGCTCCATAAATTTATACTTGTTCCATCTCCCACATGCCAAATTAGCCCCTCTTTCATTAGTTGCACACTAATTAAGATACTCCTCCATGAGTATGATATGCCATTCATTGTCGTGGCTTCAAGGATAGAGCAATCCAGAAAATATCATGCTTTCAGAATGCGTGCACAAAGGGAGTCTGGGTTCATTAGCATCCTACATCCCTGCCTTGCCAACATCGGCATATTGAAACCATAGAGATCCCGGAATCCGAGACCCCCTTAACTTTTTGGTTTCGTCAATAGTTCCCAACTTAATCAATGCATTTTATTTTCCTTGTCATTTTGCGCCCACCAGTAACAATAGATTATTGTAGTCATTTTCTCACACAGAGTCTTTGTAAGGTCAAAATAAGACATGGCAAAAGTAGGGATTGCTTGAGCGGCTGCCTTGATCAATATATCTTTTCTCGCCTTGGACAACATTTTCTCCAACCACCTCTAAATCCTTTTCCATAGTCTATCCAACAAATATTGGAAGGATTTTGATCTGGACCTTCCAATATACATTGGTAGGCCTAGATATCTCTCGGTCCTTGCCTCCGCGAATTCTGCCAACACATCCTCTTTACACACTATGCTTGCGTTTGAACTGAACATCACCGAAGATTTGTCGTAATTGACTATTTGTCCCTAGCACACCTCATATAGTTGTAGTAAATTTTGCAGACACCTGGCACTATCTTGGCTAGCTTTAATAAGTACCAAACAGTCATTTGCAAACAAAAGGTGGTTAAAACTTGGGGCATTATGAGAAATACGGAGTCCTTCTAGCTCACCATTCTGTTCCGCTCTATTCAGGCTGGATGATAGCCTCAACACATAGGAGAAAAAAGTAAGGGGATAGCGGATTGCCCTATCTCAGGCCTCTTTGAGGGTTAATAACATCCGATAATGACCCATTAATCTTAACTTGGCAGCTCACAGAAGAAATGCATAACATGGTAATATCAATCCACTTATCTGCAAACCCCATTTTCCTCATTACTCTCTCCAGGAATTCCCATTCAACACGATCATACGCTTTGCTCATATCTAGCTTCACTGCAGCATACCCATCATGCCCCCTTTTCTTTGTCTTCATGAAATGTGTGCACTCGTAGGCAAGCAAGATCTTATCCATGATCAGTCGACTGGGCACAAAAGCACTATGGTTCTGTGATATAATCTCATCAAAGATCTTTTTCATCCTATTCGCTAGTGTTTCTGAGATCAATTTGTACACCACATTACAGAGACTTATTGGCCTCAAGTCCTTCATACACTCTAGATCTTGGACCTTTGGGATTAGGATGATACATGTTTCATTCCAGTCAGGAGGCATCGGACCTCCATTCAACACATTAAGAACCTCCGCTGTAACTTTCTCACCCACAATGTCCCAGATTTTTTTATAGAAAAGTGAGTGCATACCATCCAATCTCGGAGCGCCTTTAGATCACCTATACCATCAAGGGCCTCCACCACCTCTTGCGATGTGAATGGCGCACGCAACATCGCGTTCATATCTTCGGTAATCCTTGGCTCAATATGTTCAAGTAGCTCATTCATCCTTGTACCTATAGAGGATGTAAACATGGAAACAAAGTAATTAGTGGCCACCTCTTTAATGGCCCCCTCCTCCTCCACCACCACACCATCTTCCCTCCTTAACTTTTTATTGGTTCATTCTCTTCCTCTCCAAAGCAAAGGAGTGAAAAAACTTTGCCTTGCGATCTCGCTCCTTCAACCACGACATGTGCGCCCTTTGTTTCCAGTACATTTCTTTCTGATCTTCCAACTAGCTAAGTTTAAATATTAGCATTCCTTCTCTACACACTTGTTTCGGGCTGATCTTCTTCTTCCTCCATACTTCTAGTTCTTTCTTCACTTTACTAATCCTTTTCTCCATATCACCTAATATATTTCTACTCCAATCAACCAACTCCCCTAAAATCCCTTTCACAGCCCCCGCTACATCCTTCCCCTCCATTTGGATCCCCTTTTGTAACACCCCAAAAACCCTAATCAAGATTATCAAGTTCTAATCATCCGAATTTAGGGTTAACAAAAACTTTTATTCAATAATTTGAATGTGAATGCATGTGTGTTTGCATTAGTGTAGAATTGATTGAAATTGCCATACTTGATTGCTACAAATGATGAGAAATGGTTTAAAAGTGAATGCTACATCATCTAGACCAATTACAAACAAAATACAAAGAAAAATAAATCAAATAAGAATAAATAAAGCAAATGGTCATTTTGGCCAAAGTTAACCACTAGGTCACTTTGAGTGTTCCTAGAAGAAGATTTCTAAAAGAAACATTTATACTTCTTTCCACCCCTTGCTAGACCAAGTAAAAGTGTATCAAGGCCCAATTTACAAATTTACAAAAACATTTTCCAAAGCAATTTAATGGACAGTTGAAAATTGAATATAGTTCATAGGTTAAGATCCCACTTTTTCAAAAAACCTATCAAATCAATTCCCTTGACCTCTCCAAGAAAACCTAGACTCTCAAGCTTAAGATCAAACCACTCAAAAATTTTGAATCAAAAATTCCAAAGTAAAATTCTTTTGGCCATTACAACAAACACCTGGCCTGTACTGAACTAACTCTAGCCTAACTTCACTGTTTTGCACAGTGATCCTCGACCATTTGGTTCCCTCTTAAACCCCTGTCTCTCCTGAGCCTAACCAAGCACTAGACAAGCCCCCCTTCGCGCGTGTGCACAGTGGAGCGCTGCCCGTTTTTGGTCGTCGCCGGTCGACAGTGGGCAGAGCGCCAGAGGCAACGCCACCCTCGCCGATGACGTGCACCAGACACGCCGCACTCCATCGCCACCCCCTGTCCAAGCCTCGACCGCAGACGAGCCCTAGACCACCCTTGCTACGCCGCGCACCATGTCTCTACGCCATGCCCAGAGCGCGCCAGCTCACCGCACCCGACTGCCTCCCACAGACCGCGCCTCGCCCTCGCCCTCGTCGTGCACGCTCACGCTCACCATGATCACCCCAACCCCGCAGACACCCCCGTTCGCCGCCGCGCGACCCGCAGCTGCCGCACGCTGTCGCAAACACCTAGGCGTCCGCGCGGAGCGCCGCATGCTCCCGAACGAACCACACTGCCCCGCGCCTCGCCATTACGCCTGTCAGAACCGCCAGGGAACCACGCACTTCCCACTAGCCTCCGCCACACCGATAGCAGCCTGTAGCATCATCACCAACGAGCGCGCGCCCGCACCGTTCGATCCCCTCGCCGTAGTATAAAAGGAGGCAACCCCTGCCTCATTTCTCCACACCACTGCACTCCCCACTCCTCATAGCCACTCCCCCACTTCTTCTCGGAGCCAGGCGAGCCCTCTCTCGCCGGAATTTGGCCGAAGCCCGCCGCTGCTGGAGGAGAAGGGCGTCGTTGATTTAAACCACCCCAAGCCCTGCCGTGACCGCGCCTCGAACCACCGTCGTCTACCACATCGATCGCCCCCGTCGCCGACCCTAGCTGGAGAACATGTGAGCCCCGCCAGACCCTCACCGCCGCGCTAGGTCATTTTCCTCACCGAAGTAGTTTGTCGTCAACGATGACTCCAAGTAGTTAGATTAGATTTAGATCGCATGGCCTAGATTTGCAGATACCGTTTTGTTTAGTTAGTCTCACCGACTGGTGGACCCCCTCTATCAGCAGCCCGCTGCGCTGTGTAGTGTAGTTGGGCCGGCCCGTTTAGCTTTCCCGCTCAGGCCTGGAAATTCAAATTAGGATTTTCCATTTTAGTTAAAACCCTTTTCTATACCTAGATTCAAAAATCAATTTAGAGAGTTTCACTGAACCAAATTGCATGATTCAAATTTTGTTAGAAAGATATTTAAATTATCTATCCAAGCCCGTTGGATTTAAATCTTTTGGAGTTAGAGATAATCTATAACCAAAATAACAAGACAAAGACTTTTGCAACTTCAAACATTTTTCACAAATCAACCATAGATGCTTTTGGGTTGATTCCAACTCTCAAAAATCACATTTGATAAGATCTATATGAATATGTAAAAATATTTAGGTTTGCATGCAGTGACTTTGGACTAGTACCAAAATAATGCTATATAGGCATTTCTAGTCACTTTAAATCTATTAAATAATAATCTTAAACATTATAAAATGGGACCAACCCTTTAAATCACATTCCCATATATTAGAATATGTGGCGATGACATGTGTCAACATGATCCCATATTTTGATTGGAGAATATTAAATCTTAATAAATTTCAATGAGTAGAAATTACTTTTCTAAAATAAAATAAACAAGATTAAATCTTTAAATCATGTTATGATTGTGATGATGTTAGATCATCAAGTGTGAACCTTAGTGTGCTAAATAGACTTAGTTAAGTATTGTTTGGTGATTGTGTACCCCGTATTCATTTATAGACGATAGTACCGATCAAGGATACAAGGAGGAGGAGTACTACCAAGCAGAAGACGAAGAAAACTTCAATCACTGCACCAATCGAGGCAAGCTAACACTTGCAAGTTTCTTAACTATGCAAGCCATCATTACTAAGCAAGCTAGACCCTTGCAAGCTAACACTTGCAAGTATTAACCCAAGCAAGATGCACTAGGCATGCTTTGGTTATATACCTTTGATTTATACCAATCCCAAGTTTTACTTGAAAGCTTTAATATTTTTACTTTACCAAAGTTCTTTACTTTTAGCTAGTGATTTGTGAGTATTTGGAGAAATAGAATAGATAGCATAAAGAGTATAAAACTAGGCCTAGACTTAGATGTCATTCTATGGCATGAGATTGAAGATTAGCACCCCTCATTAGGGAACACTCTTAACTTTAGTGGCTAGTGCTAAGCATAACAGTTGATCACTTTAGATGGGAATACTTGGTGAAAATGATTATGAAAACCTTGGAATGATGCTTCATTCTATTTAAATGTTTTGACATATGTTGAGAAACACCAAAGGATTTGATGATGAAAATGTTGAGGCATAAGCCTTAGCCCTTTACAAAAACTGATGGTTGGGTTTGGATGCGATACCATTCCAATTTTACCGTACAACCACAATACCTGAATTGGGTAGGGCTTAGCCGGAAGTTTATATGCATTAGTATGGGTTCCCTCGCGGAAGAGGTTTGAGCTGAGGCTACCTCTTGATGATGTCCACCTATGCAGTGCCCAGGATGGCAGATGGCCATGGCTGGGAGGCCAAGCTCATAGGGGAGGTGCGTATACTAGGGTGTGTAATTGAAAGGTTATGATTGATTATTCGCATACTAAGTATGATGATTCAGGGTTATCCCTGATAGATGTATCAAATTTTGTGGTGAAAGTGTACCACCTCTGCAAAGTGTCAAACAATTCGAATAGCCGCGTCCGCGGTCTTGGACAGTTGGAGTGGCCATACTGTTCCGTCGTCAGATGTTTTCAAAATGACTTGTGAAGTGAACTATGATTTT
Source organism: Avena eriantha (assembly GCA_910589775.1). Lineage (NCBI taxonomy): Eukaryota > Viridiplantae > Streptophyta > Magnoliopsida > Poales > Poaceae > Avena > Avena eriantha. Next base: position 169,451,471 of record OU342742.1, on the reverse strand, counting down.
TGACTTGACCACAATAGGGTTGTGAACATGAAAACTAGTTTCCCACTTAAGTGATTTAGAACATTAAATTAGTTTTCTTTACTTCTAAACTCAGTTTAGATAAATCTGGCCTTTTGCAAATAAACCTAGAGCTTAAGATTCCTACTAGAACTACCTTACTTGTTAGTGATAGTTTGCGAGTGCTTAAAGAGTAGCCATGGCTTTGTCCCTGGCTATTCCCATGGCCAGACTATGAGGAGGACTATCAGGATGATGGACATCAGGAGGTCTACGACAACTAGGATCATCTCCCATCATCACCATTGCCTGTGACCCTGAAGATGGAGCCCACTACTATGCTTTATTATTCCGCTGCTTGATTGTATTAAGATAGGATCATGAGGTCCTTTATTTGTAAGAACTTATAATGGTTTGTAATGGATGATGTACTGTGATATCCAATCTGTTATGTCTCATAAAAATGAAAATCCTGGGATTGTGAGGTATGGCATAACAGGCATCTAGGATTAAAAATCCGGGTGTTGACACCTTTCTCCATGCATTCTCCACTATACCCCTACAATCTTCTTCCTCTAACCACCTTGCCTCAAACCGAGGCACTGAGCTCCGAGCCGAGCCCCTTCTCTAAGTAAACCCCCTGCGTGTCAACAATGACAAGTCTATGATCTAAATGGCGCGAATCCACATTCATCACCTTAAACCCTGGGAACCTCTGCATCCAACTCTCCGATGCGACTACTCTGTCCAACCTTTCTTTCACATACTTCTCATCTATGTGTTTGTGGTTCCTCCAGGTGAAAGGATCACCAATGAAACCGAGGTCATCCAATCCGCACTCCTCCAATGTTTCTCTAAATATGTCCATCTGTTGTTGTGGTTTTGGCACATCCCCTTCCTTCTCCCACGAGTGTAAAATCTCGTTAAAATCCCCCATGACAAGCCACGGTTTATCATTCTGGTTTTTTAATGTGCGAATAAGCTTCCACGTTTTCTCCCTATCCTCTACTTTCGGCTCGCCATATATCCCCGTGAATCTCCGCACAAATCCATCAGCTTCCATGATTTTGGTGTCGATGTGGTACTTGGACATGAAGAGAAGCACATGAAGATTAATCGTGTTCTTCGAGAAGATAGCCAGTCCCCCACTCTGGCCATCACAATCTTTCACCATCATATTCGGCATTTCCAACTTCCACCTCAAGCCCTCCATTTTTTCTTCCTCATCTTTGTTTCCGACAAAAAAGCACGTCAGGGTCCTCCTTCTTCTGGACATCCAGAACACCACGCATGGGTGGGCCATTCCCAAAACCCCGGTCGTTCCAGCCACCACACTTCATTGGGCACTATGGAGCTGTCCCGACAGCTCCGCTTCACCATGTTTGTTTTCCACACACATATTACTCACGATCACATCACCTCCCCTTCCTTCTTACTAGTTGGACAATCCTCCATTTCAACGTCTTCTCCACCCCTCTTATGCCCCACCTGGACTGATCCCCCTTCCTTCCTCTTCTTCCCCTCTCTACCAATCTTCCGGTACCTCTTTTGTTTTGTTTTGGCCACTTCCTCCAAGCTCTCCTCTACCTCTTCACTTTTCTTCATACCACCCTCCTCCTTTCCTCCCCTCGAGCAACCGTTCAACTTATCCTTGCCTGTAGCAACATCCCTTCCCCATCATGTTTACCATCCTCCTTTATAACCTTCCCCTCCACCTTATCGCCTCGATCGTCCTTTCCCCTCCTTCTCCCGCCTTTTCCCCTTCCTCCCCTCCGCCTACTTCACCCCCAAACTGGATTTGTTTTCCTGCTGAACCTTCTTTTGGCACCCCTTTCTCACCCGTAATTTTCAGAGGGCTAGTAGCCTCCTTCTCACCCCCTGTGTCCTTGCTACTCTGATTTGACAAATTGTCACTTTTCAGCCATGATGGGGGATTGCTGCCAAGACGAGTTCCTCCACTTTCCCAGCTCCCTTGCTTCCGGCCTCCACTCATAGTCCATCTTCTACGGTTCTCACCATAACTTGCCCATCTTGGAGGAAACCATTTCAACTACTTCCCATATCGTGCTTCCTTCCCTTTTTTCAGCTTATCCGAGCACTCCTTGTCTACGTGACCAATGATGCCATAGTCAGGGCAATACTCGTATTCAAACCTGCACCATATAGCCTTCTTTGCTTCGTCTACCTCAACCATGGTACCACGCATGAGTGGTTTTGTTATTTGCATCCGCACCTTTACCCTTAAAAATTGCCCTACTGCCAGACCATCCACCTCCAGAAATTCGCCAATCCGATTCCCAATCAGTTGGCCCGTCTCACCATCCATTCTACCTAAGGAAAGTTTGAAGACACGAACCCAGATCAGAATCTTATCAAATTCACACTCATCAATGTTTTTGCCCGCATCAAAGTTTGCCAACCCCAGCAGGTCACTGTCAAACATCCATGATCGCCGCCGCCGACGAGTCCCTGGGGACAACGAGTCCCTGGAGACGACGACCTCACCTGACCGCCGCGAGTCGCCTGGCCGATCGCGAGACAGAACCGTCAATTTTGGATCCAATTCGGGATTTTTAACTGTCACCCCTGGGACGGACATATTTCTATATCAGTTTTTTTTTGCAGGTAATATTTCTATATCAGTTACATGATAATTAGTTTGAAATCCCCAGATAAAAAGTTGGACGTATGGGAGAAGCTGGGAAGGAAAGGAGACCGCTTATTTTTTAAGCTGCCACAAAACTGGCTCTTAGTTACCATGTCAATGACGCTAAATGGGCCAGTAGATGGTGTAACAGAGTGATGGTTAGGCAATCCTAAATGGGCTGCTACGACGATTTCCATGCTAATCTCTAGAAGCTGAAGTTACTTGCGTACGGAGTGGGTGGCCCGAAAGGACCAAACCGAACGGTCTACGCCCGAAAGCCACGCTGTCCGCTTTCCCTCCCTCTCTTTCGGTTTGCTTCCGTCCTCCGCTCCGCCAGATCAAATTTCCCAACAATTACAGAGACAAGGGGGGCACTGCACCGTACAGCGAGGAGAGAGAGAATGGCGCGGCGCGCCATAAATGAGGCGAGTCGGTGGATCCAACCCACCCAAACCCGTCTCACCACCATTGCCACTGTTCCGAGCGAGTACACCCCTCCTTAAATCCCCCCCTCTACCACCCACCTCTCCCACCGCCACCATTTCCTGCTACTTACTGCTGCCGCGGCGAGGGGGTTGGGAGTGACTAGGGTTTTGGCGGCGCGTGGGGGCGAGATGTGGGCCGCGGCGGATGCACCGTTCTCGCGGTCGGGGTCGTGGCGGGAGGCGGAGGACGAGCAGGAAGCGCTGCGCTGGGCGGCCCTGCAGCGCCTCCCCACCGTCGCCCGCGCCCGGAGGGGCCTGCTCCGGTCACCCGCCGTCGCGCCCGGCGCCGGGGATGCGGCCGTCGAGGGAGACGACGCGCTCTGCGAGGTCGACGTCACCGGCCTCTCCTCCGGCGACCGCACCGCGCTCGTCGACCGCCTCCTCGCCGACTCCGGCGACGCCGAGCAGTTCTTCCGCCGCATACGCGCCCGCTTCGACGCGTGAGTACCACCGGAAATCGTGTACCTACATTTCGCTCTACCGTCGTCGCCAGTCTTCACCATCGTCCGTGCGTATCTGCCTCGGTGTCTGCGTGCTCTGCATAGCTTTTCTAGCCAGCTGCGTTGCCTGCATTGTCTGAGTTCTGACGTAGAGGCCCCGCCGCTGCCGGCAGACACGTGGGTTCAACCACACTGATCTGCCAGGCCGGGGAACCGGGGAAGGGAGACTGGAATGAGGGGGCTCCTGCTGCTGCTGCTGCTCGAAAATGGTCGCTCCATCAGTCTCCATGCCAGATGCATGTTCTTCAGTGGAAGAAGCTCGTTGGCTTCTTCTACTCGCGCTAGGCTCTTTGAAAAAAAAAGAGAGTTCCAGATGCGTGTAGTTGGAGCGGCTGACATATGGGCCCCACCGGCCCGACTTGCGTTCTGTTCTCTTTCTACTGGTAGCTGCAGATTTGCTGCCCACTCCGCTAGTCCGTGATGTGTTGCAGCCACCTAGAGTCGCAACGGTTTTGGTTTCGAGTGCACAAAATATTCTGATTCTGCTTTTTTACTGAGATTTTTTGTTCTGTTCTTCGTTTTCGGGGCTGCAGGGTGAACATGGAATTCCCAAAGATCGAAGTGAGGTACGAGGACCTGACGGTGGACGCGTTCGTGCATGTCGGCAGCAGGGCGCTGCCCACCATCCCCAACTTCATATGCAACATGACAGAGGTTGGTTGGCCCGTGATCCACAGCTGGATGGAACGCTAACAAATTTCCCTCCCTCTCAGTTCTGCAGTAATTCTTCCTGTGAAAGTAACTTTGATCAGGTTTTTTTTTGTTACGATTTACCACCCTTGTTTTACTGTGGGTGATATTAAGCTGGGGTTTATTATCCTTAAAATAGGAGCTCTGTCGTGAATCACTTGTTCGAGCAGAGCACTTTTGCCAATGTACTACTGCCAAGATTCTTACTGTTTGTTACCTCTTTGAAATTCAGGCATTTCTGAGGCATTTGAGGATCTACCGAGGGGGGAGAGTGAAGTTGCCGATATTGGATAACGTTAGTGGGATCATTCGCCCGTCCAGGTACAACTGAAGATTAACTTGGGCTTTCTGGTGCATCTGAGTAATCTCTGAACGAATTCTCAGAGAAAAAAAAAACGAGTTCTGATGAACTTGATGTTCTATTCTTGCTGCAGAATGACGCTGCTTTTGGGCCCTCCAAGTTCTGGGAAGACTACCTTGCTTCTAGCCCTTGCCGGACGACTCGGTCCAGGACTAAAGGTGTGATACCAGATCAATTATATTATAGTTTTATTCTTGTGAAATGATTATGGCAGTTTTTTTTTGATTGACTATAAACAGATCTTTGCTAGCCAATAGACCAATTCTGTATCATTCACTTGATTAGTATATTGTTCTCATGTAGACTGAAAATGATTATCTGATCAAACACTATCTCTATCATATCCGAACACTGTTTCTCTGTCATAACTATTTTGATAAGCATAATGAGCCTATGAATATTTGTGCTATACCTGAAGTCTGAAGGTGATAAACCGAATACTATCACTAATTGCAGATGTCTGGGAGCATTACTTACAACGGCCACCATCTAAACGAATTTGTGCCACAACGAACATCTGCTTACGTAAGTCAGCAGGACTGGCATGCTTCAGAGATGACTGTCAGAGAAACCCTGGAGTTTGCTGGGCGATGCCAGGGTGTTGGCATAAAGTATGGTAGGTTGCTGCACCACAATGTCATTTCTTGTTCCCAGATGATTTCTCTTTTGACATTGATGACTTGTAGATATGCTCGTTGAGCTTTTGAGGAGAGAAAAGAGTGCTGGGATAAAGCCTGATGAGGACCTTGATGTATTTATGAAGGTACAGTATATCCAGCTAGTTTTGGACGTACCAACACTATGTCTTCTCTGATTGTATCATAATTTCCACTATTTTTCAGGCATTGGCTCTTGAAGGTAAACAGACAAGTCTTGTGGCTGAGTATATAATGAAGGTATGCGACGTGTCTCTTTCAGTCGTTTGCTGTTTTAGTTTGGTCAATCTTACATGTTTGCCTTCTATTGTGTTTGGAACCGTCAGTAGTAGCATGCATGTATTTCTGGTACCTATCCTGCTCTGCATTTCTTTTTTACTTCATAAGTTTTCCTGATTTATCGAGTCAATCTCCCTTTTTACCCACTTGGTGTATGCATGCGGTCCTAGACAGTCAGGGTTGTGGGTTGAATCGTATTGGTGTTGAAAAAATTGTGCAAAAGTGCAATGCAAGGTCAAAATATCTGATGGCATGTGCAGAGAAATGATTCTTTATTTGTATATAATGGGTATCAAGTTAGATGGTACAAATTGCATAAGATTATACTAGTGTTACTGCTCTTCTTCAAAGGTTGTTTTCATGTTTTCTTGGAAAAATAATGATATTCTTGATTTGCGATTTTCAAAAATTCATCCTTATGGACCTTCATTTTTTTTCTTTGCAATCCCCTTCTTTCATATCGTCTTGACTACCTGATTCTGGTGAGGCTTCTGAATTGCTAATTTTGATCTAGTCAAGATTTTAGGGCTGGACAACTGTGCTGACACCATTGTTGGAGATGAAATGATCAAAGGAATCTCCGGGGGACAAAAGAAGCGCCTGACAACAGGTTGACATATCCTACTATATTTATTTTAGATAATGAACTACTATTTCTTAGTTTACATAACGAGTTACTATTATTTACATTGGGGGGTATTTGGTTTTGTTGGTCACAGTACTTGGCAATTGCAAGATTCACAAGCCTTTCGTGGTGAACTTCTGTGCTGATATCGGTTGGTTTTTGCAGGTGAATTGCTAGTTGGGTCTGCTCGTGTTCTGTTCATGGACGAGATTTCGACTGGCCTTGATAGTGCAACCACCCATCAGATAATCAAGTACCTAAGGCATTCTACACATGCTTTGGATGGCACTACAATCATATCCCTGCTACAGCCTGCTCCAGAAACTTACGAGCTATTTGATGATGTCATTCTTATATCTGAAGGTCAAATTGTATATCAGGGACCACGTGAATACGCTGCTGATTTTTTTGCTGCAATGGGATTCAGGTGCCCTGAAAGAAAAAACGTGGCTGATTTTTTGCAAGAAGTAAGCAATTTCTACTCTTTCTATGTATATCTATGCCAACTGGATTTTTGTTGTATATTCATGCTTCTTGTGTTGCAGGTTTTGTCCAAGAAAGATCAACAGCAATACTGGTGTCAATATGATTATCCATACCAGTTTGTATCTATATCAAAATTTGCTGACGCCTTCAAAACATTTGTTGTTGGTAAGAGGTTGAGCGAGGAATTGGATAGGCCATACAACAGAAAACACAATCATCCTGCCGCTCTTTCAACTTCAAGTTATGGTGTCAAGAGGCTAGAGATTCTAAAGTCCAACTTCCAGTGGCAGCGTCTGTTGATGAAAAGAAACTCATTCATCTATGTCTTCAAATTCATTCAGGTATCTTCAACTAGGAGATGCATCTTGCAGACTAGTACCATGACACTCAGAAGTTAGAACAAATTAGCGATTGGCCTGTGCAAACTCACGGTGTAGTATGATATACTTTAGCGTATAAAAATTTCAACGCGAATAAAAATTGTTATCTCAAATTAAACTCATTTGTGATTTTTTTTGTTGATAAAGGGTGCTTTATTACTTAAAAGGATCTCAAATTAAATACATTTGTGATATTTGATATCACGAAATAGATATGTCAAAGAGATGACTGGTTATGTATCTTAATTATTTATTTTCAAGCTAATATATCCCTAAGAAAACTATCAAATGTAAGCCTTTAAAATCCACCCAAGGCACCAAGTTAATTTAAGATACTTAGATCTTCGTTTTTGAGACTTATTTCAAACTGTTAGCTGTAACCAAGTATAATAAGACTTCAAAATTAGAGCCCACCAAATTAGGGGCTAGATTATGTATGTATAATTTTCTTTTACCATATTTCTGTTGTTCTTTAGTAGCGTAACTGAACTGCGATTAGCTTGCCCTTTATTTATTGTCATGCAATAGATGATGCACAGGACAACTATAACTGTTTGATAATTGACAGGGAAAGCCTATGCAAAGTTGTGGCCAAAACTGTTACAAAATAGAAAAAAATAGTATGTTGTCCTTTCTAGCGCAACTATATAACAAACTGAAGCAGTAAGCCATGAATGATATATAACACAAATGATTTTACCTTTTTCGAGTCGGTGCATGAATATTATCCTAGCATGCTATGTACTCCCTCCGTCCAGAAATAACTGACTTAAGTTTGTCTAGATACGAATCTATCTATACACTAAAACGTGTCTAGATACATTTAAAATTAGCCAAACCTAAGTCAGTTATTTCTGGACGGAGGGAGTACGTTATATCCAGTCAGAAGTTCTGGATCTTGGTCTTTGGCTAGATTACGGTAAGTCATGGCAGTATAACAACATATGTTACTATTGGTTGTCAGTGTAAGTCGCCCTGAATTCTTTTCACAATCAATTAAATGTATTCTAACATGATCCACTTGTACCAGCTTCTACTTGTGGCCCTTATCACAATGACAGTATTTTTTCGAACAACAATGCACCATGATTCAGTTGATGATGGCATCATTTATCTTGGAGCCCTCTATTTTGCAATTGTGATGATTCTTTTCAATGGCTTTACTGAAGTCTCAATGTTGGTGGCAAAGCTTCCTGTTCTTTACAAGCACAGAGACTTGCACTTCTACCCACCGTGGGCTTATACACTTCCTTCTTGGCTCCTGAGCATTCCAACCTCCCTTATTGAATCAGGAATGTGGACACTTGTAACATATTATGTCGTTGGTTATGATCCCCAATTCACAAGGTAAACTGACATGGCAATGGCTTTGTCATTTTTTTTGACGAGCACACATTTTTCTTTCTGTTCAGAGCTTCTGAGATCTTTCCAATTGATCATGGTTTGTCATGTGCAGATTTCTGGGACAATTTTTGCTGCTTTTCTTTCTTCACCAGACATCCTTAGCTCTTTTCCGGGTCATGGCATCTTTGGGCCGAAATATGATAGTTGCTAATACATTTGGATCGTTCGCTTTGTTGGTTGTTATGATTCTTGGAGGATTCATCATAACCAAAGGTTGACTTCTCTAAACATTATCAACTACTTGACAATATATTCCGAAATTATATATCTAACATGTTGCAGTCTGTTTCTGACTATCTAACAGAAAGCATTCCAGCATGGTGGATTTGGGGTTATTGGGTATCACCTATGATGTATGCACAAAATGCTATATCAGTAAATGAATTCCATGGACGTTCTTGGAGCAAGGTACACTTGATTTTAATCTTTCCCGAGGATTTCAATGAAGGATTGTCGTGACATCAGTCTGTTAGATGTTCTTAATTTGATTGTACACAACAACAACAACACACATATACACATGAATATTTGTGGTTGTATTAATATAGAAGCCCAAATTAATTAAGACATTGAAATATTCTTATGAACCAACCTGTAATAAGGCATTCTTACAAGAAAAAGTTCTTATTAGCCTTGCCTAGGTCAATATTTCTAACTGATACTCTATTTTGGTTTAATGTCAGCCATTTGCAGACAAAAACATCACATTAGGTGAAGCCGTGCTCACTGGATATGGATTATTCAAGGAAAAGTACTGGTTTTGGATCGGAGTTGGAGCATTGTTAGGTTACACGGTTGTTTTGAATGCATTATTTACGTTGTTCTTGACAATTCTCAACCGTAAGTTTATATTCAACTCCAACAAAAAAATATAAACAATTAACTATTCAAAATAGATTCTCATTCTCACAAGTGATTATTCTTGACAGCAATCGGGAATATGCAAGCTGTTGTGTCCAAGGATGCAATTCGAAACAGGGATTCTAGGAGAAAGAGTGATAGAGTAGCCCTAGAGCTGAGATCTTACCTACACTCAACTTCACTAAATGGTAATGCTAGATAAATGAATTATGTGGACCCAGTTCTTACATCACAACATATCTTGACCTCTTACAAGATGTGGCTCCTAATTGCCTTTATTAACTGTGTCCCAGGGCTTAAGCTCAAGGAACAGAAGGGCATGGTGTTACCCTTTCAACCCCTATCGATGTGCTTTAAGAATATCAACTATTACGTTGATGTACCAGAGGTACGTCAGATGTAGCCCAATATGTATGGAAAAAAGTGTTCAAGAAATCTGTATAATTCATTCATCCACCCACTTTTGCTACCAGGAACTGAAAAAACAAGGTATAGCTGAAGACCGCCTGCAGTTGCTTCTTGATGTCACTGGAGCATTTAGACCAGGGATACTAACAGCTCTTGTTGGAGTCAGCGGTGCTGGTAAAACCACCCTCATGGACGTTTTAGCTGGCCGAAAGACTGGAGGACTCATAGAAGGAAGCATCACTATATCTGGATATCCTAAGAACCAAGAGACTTTCACTAGGATATCTGGTTATTGTGAACAAAATGATGTCCATTCACCTTGCTTGACTGTGATCGAGTCTTTGTTATACTCGGCATGCCTCCGGTTGCCTTCTCATGTCAATGATGACACTCAAAAGGTAAGCATCGGCAGAAGTTCCATTTTCCGTGTTATAGACATTATCATGTTGTCCTTTTGATCCCTGCTGTTTTTTTCCATAGGCTTTTGTGGAAGAGGTGATGGAACTTGTTGAGCTGAATCCATTAAGCGGTGCTCTTGTTGGCCTGCCAGGAATTAATGGTTTATCTACAGAACAACGGAAAAGGTTGACAATAGCTGTGGAGCTCGTGGCAAATCCTTCTATTGTGTTCATGGATGAACCCACATCAGGGTTGGATGCCAGATCTGCAGCAATTGTGATGAGAACTGTACGAAATATTGTTAACACAGGACGGACAATCGTGTGCACCATCCATCAGCCAAGTATCGACATATTTGAGTCCTTTGATGAGGTTAATTTCTCTACACATTATCTGTTTTTAACAGTGAATATGATACATAAATTAATTTCATTCCATACCTATATGAAAGTATCGTTGACCTTAAATATGAAACCGACATGATTATATCTCGCACTAGTATTATTAAGGATGTATTAAGATTCCACCATTGTCCTCTCCTAACTTATGCATATTCTGCTCAGCTCTTATTCATGAAGCGTGGAGGGCAACTCATATATGCTGGTCCCTTGGGTTCCAAATCACGCAATCTGGTTGAGTTTTTTGAGGTATGTTCTGCAGTATGTGCTTTCTCCCTGAAAAAACTTAGACAAGACCGCTTTACTTACACACTGAAGTTTATAAGCAGGCAATTCCAGGAGTGCCTAAAATCAGAGATGGCTATAATCCTGCTGCATGGATGTTGGAGGTCACAAGTACTCAAATGGAGCAAATTCTTGGAATGGATTTTGCTGAATACTATCGACAGTCGAAATTATTTCTGTAATCACAAGTCCCTTTTAATCTCACTACTTCTTTTATAGTCACCTTTCCACCACTCATACTTGTTTGTATTGCATTTCAGGCAGACCAAAGAAATTGTTGAGACCCTGAGCAAACCGAACAGTGAATCGAAAGAGCTTACTTTCTCTACCAAGTATGCTCAGCCATTCTGTGCTCAGTTTCGCGCTTGTTTATGGAAGCAGAACCTGTCATACTGGAGGAATCCTCAATACACTGCAGTTCGATTCTTCTACACTGTCATCATTTCCTTGATGTTTGGGACGATTTGCTGGAAATTTGGCTCTAGAAGGTATGTTCTCTGATGGTTCCAACACTAATTTCTCGGCGAACCTGTACATAGTGTTCTTCGTGGTGAGCTGACCATACTGTCGCTTTCTAATTTCCAGGGGGACCCAACATGATATATTCAATGCCATGGGTGCCATGTATGCAGCTGTTCTTTTCATCGGGATTACTAACGCCACTTCTGTTCAACCTGTGATTTCCATCGAAAGATTTGTATCATACAGAGAGCGAGCTGCTGGAATGTACTCAGCATTACCTTTCGCATTCTCTCTGGTATATTTCTTGTCCTTCCCTCAGCATGTTTAGCGCTCATATCATGAACTGAACTTTTAACACATTGTTCTTTGGCAGGTTACTGTGGAGTTCCCTTACATTCTTATGCAGTCACTGGTCTATGGTACAATCTTCTACAGTCTGGGGTCATTTGAGTGGACAACAGTGAAGTTCTTGTGGTTTCTGTTCTTCATGTACTTCACCCTTCTGTACTTCACCTTCTACGGCATGATGACAACGGCGATTACTCCAAACCATATGGTTGCACCTATCATTGCCGCCCCATTCTACACGCTATGGAATCTCTTCTGCGGGTTCATGATCCCGAGAAAGGTATGGAAGAAATAGCAGCCCCATGATCTGCACCTAACGTCCTCTTGGTGACTCCACGAAATCAATCAATAACTTCCGTCCTGCAGTGACTTTCAGTTCCTTTTTCCGTTTGGCAGCTTGAATATGATTGGTCCTAGGGTATGTTATTTTAGTGATGGCCGTTGGGAAAATCAAATATGACATTCTTATGATCTTCTAGAGGAGAATTTTTTGAAGCGCACAACATCCAACCCATAATTGATAATACCACACATGATCATAAGATTTGTTCTTATTTGCACTCTATAGTTGAATAAGCAATTCCATAGGATATACTAGGAAAACAACGAGCCTCACATATTTTTATTTTATGATATGGCAAGTTAGTTGTCTTAGGTGGGCCCTAATATGTTTGTCTGGCCTGTGCAGAATGTATCGGGCCATATGGGCTTCATACATCAGTGAGATCACTGTGCATTAGGACTGGACCACTGGGCTTGCCAACTTTTATTTTTCTTCTAATAATGAGGGTATTCCTTTTTTTAAGAAAAGATGAGAAGGATATTCTTCTATCCAGGCTGTAAACCAGCACAGGCACATGGGTACATTTTTTTGTCGAACATTTAAGAAAATAAATAGGCAAACTGAATGTCTATATTCAGTGTAGCATTTCGGTGGATGCTCATAATGGATCCAAAAGGGCTTTCCCCATACACTGTCTCTTTTTTTTGCGGGACACACACTTGTACTATCCGACCAGAACGACAACAAATGATACTCTCACTTACTACTACCATCTTGTGTTGTTTGATTAACAAGTGTTTCGTTATTGACAAATAATGCAGCTGATCCCCGTGTGGTGGAGGTGGTACTACTGGGCCAACCCTGTGTCCTGGACGCTGTACGGTCTCCTGACCTCCCAGTTCGGCGACCTGGACCAGCCCCTGCTGCTGGCCGACGGCATCAGGACCACCACCGTGGTGGCGTTCTTAGAGGAGCACTTTGGGTTCCGGCACGACTTCCTGGGCGTGGTGGCCACCATGGTGGTCGGCTTCTGCGTGCTCTTCGCCGTCGTGTTCGCGCTGGCCATCAAGTGCCTCAACTTCCAGCGCAGATGATCCGAGCGTGAAACAGCAGCAGCAATGTACCTAGCTAGATGGTCAAGTTGAGCAGTTTGTGATACCTGGATCGCTCGTAAATAATTTCCTGTCACGAGAGGAGAGACTCATCATTTTATTTATTCAAAACAAGAAGTGTATAGCAGCAGCATGCAGAACAGCAGAAGGTTTGTTGATCATAGTACTACAAGGGTTGGGGCCTGGATATTATTCGTGGAGCATTTGCCGCGTCCAGGCGCGCCCGTGGGCGGTCGACACCTGGCCGCCTTTTTTGACCGCTTTGGGATCGGGCTGTCTGTCCCTGACGCATAGCATGCAGCAGGCAGGCAGCTAGCTAGCTGCTTTCCGGAGGACTGACTGAGCTGACCTGACCGTTGGACGCGACCGGAGAAAGAACCACCCATCTCACGGCGAGCATAGCATCTCTCTCTGCACTGCACTGCACTGCACTGCAGCAGGTACGCACGCACGAAACACACAACAGATCAAGACACACAGCCCAGCTTTATCTATCTATCCGTCTGTCTTGTGTCCAGTAGTTTTTTACAGCTTGATTGGGAATATATACTTGCTAGCTGCCTGCTAGTACCATATGCGTACGCATGTGGTGGAAGGGTTCTTGTCGTTAGGCGCGCACACACGTCACGCACGGCGGGGGTCGAGCTAATAGGCAACCAAACAATGCGCCAGTACCGAACGTTTGTCCGGTTGCCTCGCCTTGGCGCCGTCGTCGCGGCCGCAGTCTGGTTGCCTCGACGGTGTTTTTTGACCTACGGCTTGGGCTCTTGCGCGCGCTTGATCACTACGGATGACATGACAGGATCACTATTGCTTCTGAGGCGAGCGAGGCAAATGTGGCCGCCGCTCATAGCCGGCCTTGGTGGCGGAATCGATCGGTTGATCTGTATCAGCGCCATGCGTGCGTGCACCAGTGGATGGAGGTGGTCGGTCGGTCAGTCGGTCGGTCTAGCTGCATGCCGCTTGACGAGACCCTTTGGTGTGGCGAACGGGCGTGGATGGTAGCGCGGTAGGGGGTTCCTACGGTGCTGCGTAGCCCTCCCTCCCTGCATAGTCCATCCATCCCGTTCAGATTATCGCCAGATCGATCGCGCGCGCGTCACGACAGTGCTGCATTGCATGCGCGTTGCATGCATGCACAGACCGCGAGGCGCGCTCGCTCTCATCGTCATCTCGTGTCATCGATCTAGGCAGCCAGTCAGTGGTCATACATACGGACAATGAGTGTCTGCATGCCCAGTCGATCAATCCGCCGAGCTCTCCAAGGCGGCAAGGCTTATCCCGGCCGGCCGTCTACGCATCCATGCATTTTAGATTTGATCGATTATATATTCTCGATGTATCGATCGATCCCATTATTACTCATGCATATGCATGCACGGTTGGCGCAGCTAGCTGTTCCAGTGTTGTGTGTGAGCGAGTGACTGCGTGCAGGGGCCAGAAAGCCAGCCAACCAGCCATGCATGAATCTGTCGTTAGTGATGGACGGCCGCTAGCTAACCTATCTGCCTGTCAGTAGCTAGCTGGTAAGGTAATACACAATATATACCTAACAATAATTGGGCGATCATGTATGCATCATCATCATCATCATCTCGTTAGTTGTTAGTTACCACTAGATCTTTTGGCGGCTACTAGTAGTAGCTAAGCTATAGCTGCAGGTGCGGCGCCGCAGACGGTGACAGAATCCGCAGATTTCCGCCGATCTCTCGATCGGCTCACTGCCCGCCCGGCCACGCATGCAGACCAGAGAGGAGGTGGAGAACTACCTAGAGAGACGATCCATGTTTATTCCAACCCGTACACCCACAGGTCGAATTCAGTATCTCCTCGGTTCAAGAGTCTAGACTAAAATAAATGAATCTAAACAATAAAATATGTCTGGATACATGTATATTTTTTTAGAGCTAAAAGTTCTTATACTATTAGTGAATGGAGGGAATACTAGTATTTAAACAGAGCATAGGCTATATACACATATGCATGTCTCATTCGTTCTCTTTTGTTTTGTTTGTCTGCCTGTCCACAGAATTCCTAGCACCGTGTTCAATTCGTGCGTGTATACGTATGGCGTGAGTCAGATCGATGTGCGTCTTCTTTGGTTTCTACGTGCCGTCCGAAGGAGTTGAGGAGCCAAGCGCGCTAGCTAGGCACGTTCCAAGGGAACGGACCAAAGAAAGACTAACGCAAATGCCAAGGAACCCTCTCGCTCTCGCTAGCAAAGCACCAACTAACTACTAGTTAATCAGCTACGATCCATTACACGTCACCTAGCTTTGTAGCTAGCTGCGTAGAGTAGGATTTTACCGTCTTATGTGGCCTCCAAACAAGATCTTGACAAAAGGAAATGGATTTTTCTTTTGCTTCTCAAATCGTGTCCGGCTACTTTTGTTTATGATAGCGTAAAACTAGACAAGTTTTTTCTTTTGCGAAATTCCACGATGTATTAAAAATCATGAACAATAGTAGATACCTAAATATAATAAAAAAATACAAATATGTCACTGACCACCTAGTGACGACTACCATCAATAGCGCGAGCAGAAGGCTCGTTGTCGAGGATTGGCGGTGGTCTCGCACACGTGGCAAGTCCTGCAGAATGAATACCGAAGTGTCATGTATGTGCCAAATTCCATCATATCCAGGATAACTAATAAATCAAAGAATATAAATAGTGGCGAATAAAAGGCAACATTATCTAATACTCTTGCCCACTCAGTCCACCTTCTTTGCCACCTGGGAATGATGGAGTATGTCCATATATATGCCCAGACATGTGAGATAATATGGCATCTGCTTTTATCCCTGCTTAGCAGTGCTTAATCCACATCGTATTTCAGCTAAGATTTTGCAGCCGGTTCATGTCTCTCTGTCCGGTGGCTGTGGTGGCACAAAAGGAAATTAAAGGAGACTTATGCTCATGGGACCCTTGCTGGGTGAAGAAGCAACAAGGAGATAAGAGTGATTATACATGGTTTTGGCTTATATGGATGCGTATGAATCAGTCGACGGGACATGGCAAATTAATGGGGCACTTGGCAAATTGAGCATGTCCTCCTGCCCCCTCCCTTCAATACGCCTGATTGTGATTGACGATGATCTGTAACTTTTCATTTTAAATAGTAGTACTATATCTGATAGTTTTCCTAGTTTTAGCCATAATGGTTTCAAGGAAAATCGCATCAGCGAGAGAGACTAAAGGCAGCAATAACTCTCTGGTGCATGATGCACCATACATATATGTGATCTAGCTTATCTTGGGGGTACACTTGGGAGAACCATATTGATCATTTAATTCTACAGTGTGATCAGATCTGACGACAATATGTACTATATACATCAACACATTTACAAGATCAGTGGAACTAAGTGTTAGATTTGCGACAAGTAAATAACGAAGAACCAAAACAAAATCACAGCAAAAGGACACAGATTTAACATTGAAAACCCTCTCCAACAAAGAGAGGCGAAAAACCACGGGCGCCAGCCAGCGAAACTTCAATATAACGGAGAGTGTTTACACAACGCCGGAGATTTCACAGATGCAACTTATCCCAGCCGGCGGCTTACAAGAAGTATATATAGCGGTGGTAACCTAGGTCATCAACGATCCATATCGGCCGCATCGGCCCAAGCCTCCGGCGACGGGTCTCGCTCCGCTCCGTCAGAAGTTGGCCTCTACTTTGTAGAATTTGGATCAACATATAACAAACTCCACCTTGAGACAAATTCCTTCTTGTAGCATCAACGGTAATCATCTCCCTGAACAAACAAAGAAAACACTTTCGGCGCCAAATAGCCACTTGGGCTAAGCAGTTATACCAACTAAGCTTGAGCATAGCTCAAACTTAACAACACGAACAGGCTTTGTCATCATATCAGCAGGATTATCATGAGTGCTTATCTTGCATACCTTCAGTGTACCTTGTGCAACAACATCACGAACATAATGGTACTTGATATCAATGGCTTTGTTCTCTCATGGAACATCTGATCCTTAGTAAGATAAATAGCACTTTGACTGTCACAGAACAGGTTAATGCAAGAATCATCCTGACAAAGCTCAGCATACAAACCTTTCAACCAAACAGACTCTTTACAAGCTTCAGCAACAACCATATATTCTGCTTCGGTTGTAGATAAAGCAACAACTGGTTGCAGCGTTGCCTTCCAACTCACGGCACATCCACCTACCGTGAACACATAACCTGTGAGGGACTTCCTCTTATCCAAGTCGGCAGCAAAATCTGAATCCACATAGCCTGTGAGTCCCTCATCAGTCTTGCCAAACTTCAAGCAAGCATTCGATGTGCCACGGAGGTACCTGAAAATCCACTGAACAACTTTCCAATGTTCTTTACCAGGATTAGCCATGTAACGACTCACCAAACTTATAGCATATGATAAATCAGGGCGAGAACAAACCATGGCATACATCAAGGAACCAACAACACTAGAATAAGGAACTCGAGACATGTACTCAATATCTTCATCAGAACTAGGACATTGCAATGCTGACAATTTAAAGTGAGGAGCAACAGGAGTACTAACTGACTTTGCATCATGCATATTAAAACGTTGAAGAACTTTCTCAACGTAACTTTGCTGACTAAGAAACAACAACCTAGATTTTCTATCCCGTTTAATTTCCATACCTAGGATTTTCTTAGCAGCACCAAGATCTTTCATCTCAAATTCACTACTTAGGTGTGCCTTCAAAGTAGTGATTTCTTTCATGCTCTTGGCAGCAATTAACATATCATCAACATATAACAACAAGTAAATAGGTGACCCATTAACAAACTTTATATAAACACAGCTATCAAACTGAGATCTCTTAAAACCTTGTGAGATCATAAATGAATCAAACCTTTTATACCACTGTCTTGGAGATTGCTTCAAACCATAAAGCGATCTCTTCAATTTGCACACAAAATCCTCTTTTCCAGGAACTATGAACCCTTCAGGTTGGTCCATGTAAATCTCCTCCTCCAGTTCACCATGCAGAAAAGCAGTCTTTACATCTAGCTGCTCAAGCTCAAGATCATGCATAGCAACAATACCAAAGAAAGTACGAATAGAGCTATGTTTCACAACCGGAGAGAAAACATCATTATAGTCAGTACCTGGAATTTGGCTAAAACCTTTTGCTACTAACCTTGCCTTAAACCTTGGAGGCTCATTAGGAGACAAACCTTCCTTTCTCTTGTATATCCACTTACAGCGGACAACCTTCTTCTGTTTAGGCAAGCGCACAACTTCCCATGTGCCATTCTTATCAAGGGATTGCATCTCTTCTTGCATAGCAGAAACCCGCTTCTCGTGGTCAACGGATTCAATAGCGTCATTGTATGTAGCAGGTTCAGTATCATGCTCCACCTGTTCAGCACAACTCAAAGCATAATGAGCAAGATTACACTCTTCAATTAAGCGACAAGGTGGAACTATGTTACGCCTCGGTCTATCAGTAGCAACAGATTCTTGTGGCTGCTGCAAAACAGTAGGTGAGTGCTGAACAACATCATCATCAATATTTTCCTCATGAGTATCATCAACAACAGCATTATTATCAACAGTTTTCTGCAGGTGCTCCACCTGCACACGAACTCCCTCCTCTCCAATAGCAACAGGAGCGGGATCTGATGGCAAGCTGTCATGATACATAACGGATTCATTGAAAATAACATTCCTACTCAACAAAATCCTTTTAGTTTCAGGATTCCATAGTTTATATGCCTTAACTCCTGAACCATAACCAAGGAATATGCACTTAACAGCTCTAGGCTCTAACTTTCCATTATCAACGTGAGCATAAGCTGTGCAACCAAAAACTCTCAACTATGAATAATCAGCAGGCGAACCTGACCATACCTCAATGGGAGTTTTCTTCTCAAGTGGAATAGAAGGTGACCTTTTGATGAGGTAGCACGCTGTGTTGGCTGCTTCAGCCCAGAAACGTCTATGCATACCTGCATTGGACAACATACAACGAGCCCTCGAGATAATGGTTCTGTTCATGCACTCAGCCACGCCATTCTGCTGAGGAGTGTAGGGGATGGTGTGGTGCCTGATCATACCATCGTTACTGCAAAACTCCTCAAACTCATTAGAACAGAATTCCATACCATTATCAGTACGTAGTACCTTTACCTTCTTTTCAGTTTGCTTTTCTACCATAACTTTCCACTTCTTAAAAGCATCAAAAACATCAGATTTGTGTTTCAGAAAATATGGCCACACTTTTCTTGAGTAGTCATCAATAATAGTAAGCATGTAATTAGCACCACCAATAGAAGTCTTACGGGAAGGTCCCCATACATCAGCATGCACATAATCTAATATGCCTTTGGTGGTATGCACGGAAGCATTGAATTTAACTCTTTTATGCTTACCAAAAATGCAGTGCTCACAGAACTCAAACTTACCCAAGTTGCAACCATCAATCAGCTCTCTCTTAACCAATTCTGCCATGCCATGTTCGCTCATATGCCCAAGACGCATATGCCACAGATTTGTTTTACCACAATCATCAGAATCATTAGCAGTAACAGTAGCAGCAATACCAGGCAAAGTGCTACCTCTAAGAACATATAACTTAGCAGAATTCATATCACCTATCATGTGAATAAGAGAGCCTTTCGATACCTTTAACAACCTACGCCCACCGGCGTACTTGTATCCATCAACGTCCATGGTACTCAGGGAGATCAGATTTCTGGCCATGCTTGGTATGTGCTTCACCTCATTCAACGTACGTGTCACGCCATCATGTGTCTTGATCTTAACAGATCCAACTCCGACAATATGGCATGGGTTGTCATTCCCCACACGTACAAAATCTCCAGTCTGCATAGACTCATATGAACTGAACCAATCTTTGTTACAGCAAATATGAAATGAACATGCAGTATCAAGAATCCATTCATCATCACGAGATGCACAAGCAGCAAAAACGGCTAAACATTCACCGTCAGACTATCACCAGAAACAACAGCAGCCTTACCATTACCTTGATCCTTATCTTTCGGTTGGTAAGTACCGTTCCTTTTCTCCTTATTCTGCAGCTTCCAACAATCATCAATAACATGATTAGATTTCTTACAATACCTGCAGAACTTGTCCTTTCCCTTAGACTTCGAACGACTTTTTTTCGTCTTTGCTCTTATCTCGGTTGTCATAGTTGTTAAATCTCTGCTCGGTCCTGCCACGAACCTGCAGCGCTTCAGCCTTGGAAGACGCCCCATCTGCCTGCACCATAGATTTCATCTTTTCCCTCTGTTTGAGGGCATCTTGCACTTCATCAAGGGTTATCTTATCACGGCTCAACAACATTGTATCACGAAAGTGAGTATAAGAACTAGGCAACGAGCATAAGAGTAATAAAGCTAGATCCTCATCATCATATTTTACTTCCATAGATTGCAAAACAGAAATAATCTCTCTGAAAAGAGATAAGTGATTCATTACCGATCCACCTTCCTGCAATCTATGCGAGAACAACCTCATCTTCACATGTATCTTACTGGTTAGATCCTTTGACATGCAGATCGATTCCAGTTTCCCCCAAAGGGCAGCAGCAGATTTCTCTGTCAAGACTTCCTGCAAAATATTATTGGATAGATGAAGTTGAATCATAGACAAAGCCTTACGGTCCTTCCGCTTCTCTTCGTCAGACCAACTCTTAGCATCCTTTTCCCCGAATCCATCCAGCGCATCATCCAGATCTGAAGTTTGGGCGAGAATCGCCCGCATCTTCACCTGCCACAAGCAGAATCTTGTGGAGTAGTCCAGCTGCGGCAGATCGAACTTCAATGACGACATGTCGCAAACCCTAGATTATAACCTGAGGCTCTGATACCACTTGTTAGATTTGCGACAAGTAAATAACGAAGAACGAAAACAAAATCACAGCAAAGGGACACAGATTTAACGTGGAAAACCCTCTCCAACAAAGAGAGGGGAAAAACCACGGGCGCCAACCAGCGAAACTTCAATATAACGGAGAGTGTTTACACAATGCCGGGGATTTCACAGATGCAACTTATCCCAGTCGGCGGCTTACAAGAAGTATATATAGCGGTGGTAACCTAGGTCATCAACGATCCGTACCGCGGGGGGCTGTCGCTCCGCTCCGTCAGAAGTTGGCCTCTACTTTGTAGAATTTGGATCAACATATAACACTAAGCATCTGGAGTAGTAATACAAAACTATGCAGTGAGAAAATATCTGCTGAAGAAAAGCAGAATGATTTACACCGCCAAAGGATTCCAAGCAAAAAAAAAGTAGCAGAGTACTTGCACCGAATTTTCATGCCATGACTTGACTAGTCTGCCACAGTACGATGCAGGAGGAGGTCAAGGGAAAGGGAGAAAAGGGAGTAGGAAAAATGCTATAGCTAGACATACTATACATCCCGATCTAGGACAGCATCATGATAGACAGCGCATTTTCACAAACATATCCCAGCTGCTTTTTCCCACAACGATCGCCTCACACACTCACAACAAAACGGGTCCTGTTCGTGATCAGAAGCAACAAAGCCCAGTGTCCCTCTCTTTTTTGTCAAGCAAAGGGGAGTGGCCTAACCAGTTTCGTCACACGGAGCTAGCTAGCCGATGTGTTTTCCTGTCCTACTCCCTCTGTTCAAAAATACTCCCTCCGTTTTAAAATGTAAGATGTTTTAACTTTGTTCAGAACCTATACACTAAAAGCCGTCTAGATACATTCAATTCACAAAGCTAAAATGTCTTATATTTCTAAACAGAGGGAGTAAGTGAGAAGAGGTTCTAACACTGAAACAACGAAATCCCCATGTGCTGCATTTAGATGCGTGCATGCTATTTTCTTTCTTTCCTTGTTTCTTCCCACTGAGCCCTCGGTGTTGGAGGTCCTGTCAGCTAGGAGACACTACACTCCATCTCCTTTGTATGTGGCTACCAACCAGCTATGGCTAGCAATGCATCCTCGCAGCCTCACCAAGGGACATCACATTACCCCCCTCAACACCCACCACCCTCACACACTTTGTCCTAATGTTTCCTAACCTAGCTAGATTCTACGTGTGTGAGGTGCAACATGCACAAATGCTTCCATTGGTGAGAGTTTGTCCCATGGACCATGATTAGCATGATCTATATCCACCCATACGTATATGTATGTGTGCATCGTCAATTTTGACCACATGATAAATCGCTGTTTTGGGTATGTGTGCACCGGCCAGACAAGTTGAGTAACATGGCAAGCATTACTCTTGTGTTCATGAATTCCGGTGTTGTTTGCGCACTGTAATTTTGTTAGGTTGGTTCCCCACATCATGTGTCATCCACATGGAAGGCAATTACTTCCTAGTTTCAGTTTGAGTTGTCATATTGGCACTTGCAATGTCCCTAGACAATATCTGTTGGAGGCTTGGAATGCCCACATGGTGAGCCTCCATTTTGGAGTTAGCACTACTGGTGCTATGCAAATGGGTTGTTTTGACCGTACTACTACTTACTAGATGTTAATGATATGCTTCAGCATGATTGGACCATGTGTAGCTGAAAGATGGGACAAACAATCAAACAAAGGAAATCCATAGGAGGATGCTGCTGAAGACATCCAACGGTTCCAGTGAGAAGTCGACACCTCAGTGATCTCTAGGGACGAACCCCGATATAGGCCATATTATATGTCTCTAGCAAGATCGACCACCTATTTATTCTTCTTTTTTAGATAAATGGAAGACAAAATACTCTCCTGAGAAGTTATAGTTCTTTTTGTAATTTCTCAACGGAGTGTTGAATTTTCATTGGATTTCATTCGTGAGATCCTGGACCCATATCCCATAAAAGCATTGCTCTGAGGGTTGATTTTGTAATCATTGCCCGCTAATGCATCTAACAAAGGAGAAAAAAAACGATCACATGATAAAATTTGTTATATCTATAAAGATTGTTCGTTGTAAATGCCAGCTCGATAGGTCGCTACCCTTCATATTTTGTTTTTAGAAAAATGTTGTGAGCACTCTCTTTCCGAGTGAAAGAAAGAGCGACACCACATAATCTCAGAGTCTTCTTTAATTATTTATTTATGTCATATTTGGTGTGCAAAATAGTATGGCCTTACTATATTTACACGAAACAGAACAAAAACTACACACTAACGGATCTCGATCATTTTAAAGAACCAATTTAGAAATTGTGAGCAATTCAGATGTTCCCCCGCATTTTGTTAGATCAATGTTCTCCTCCTAGCGCAAAAAAACTATGAGATCGACACCTCGACTAAAGTCACTCCACACCATGAGCAAGCAAGATCAGATATGGCGTAGATTTGATTCTCAAAACAGAAAAAAAATTGAGATGGAATTTGCTTGCATGCGTATTGCTAACCCATATATGCCTAGCAAACTATAGGACATGGATGTGCCATATGCAAAGGCTATAGTTGTAGAGACGGAGCCTTTGCCGTGCTGCATGTTGTGTAAAGTTGGCGTGCGAGTTGTTGCTAGTGGTAAGCTTTTTTGAGAGGGCAATTGCACACTGAATATATGATTAAATAAGGTATACCGTGTCGTTTTTGACAGTCGAGATCGAATAGCTAGGCTGGGAACAAACACCGTCGCTCGAAGATTGATCTGTCTTTTAGCGGTAGTGACCTTTCGGTGACTCATCTAGTCGTCCAGCCTATCGATCGGCGTTTTAGCTAGCCAACCAATCCAAGCCAAGCCAAGCCAGAGACAAGGTGATAATAAGTGACAAGAATCTTGTCACAAGATCGACGATATGCGATGAGGAGAAAAAAGCCTATCTTGTTGCTGCATGCACTTGCACGTATGTATTCTCGATCGACCTTAACCTCTAGCTTGTATTATCTGTCCCAGCTACTAAAGTAGCTACTTTTCCCCGTCGATCCAACTGTATGCACGTACATACTCAAAGAAGAAACAGGAATGGGTATATTACATACTTTCTCCATCTCATAATATAAGATGTTAGTACAATCAATATACTCATATATTGTTTGTAATAATAACATCTTAAATTATGGGACGGAGGTAGTATGTTTGAATTAACAGAATGGTTAACATACATGTTCTTGTTTAGCATTGACCTCCGCATCGAAACGATGCACATAGCTAAACATGACATGTTGGTAACTCGAGAGATGTTTTTATGCTTGGTACCCATTAAAGAAGTTCAAGGAAACATAGTCATGTCTTTATTTGTCTGCAAGGGAAAGTGCCGTATCAAACTTTGCATTTTTGACACTGCAATAAGTCAAAATGACGTGGAATAAATAAAGGTCACATAGAATCCTTAAACTTTTCTTCGTACATCTTAATTTGGTCCCTTATCTTCTGTAACCAGACAAGTTTGGTCCTCAGTCCAACCGGACGTGGTGTGGATTTTGACTTTGACACGCACGGTCCTTCCATGTTAGCTTCTTCTTCCCTTCTTGCTTTCGTTTTCATCCTCACTCGGTACTCTTCTCCCTTCTAGCTCGCTCTAGCGACCTAGAGCTCTCCCTGGAGCCAAACATCTCCTCTTTTCTCCACTTCATATGCGCTCTTGGTTCATACGTCGACGTGGCAAGTTTTATATGCGCCAGTGTCGACCACATGACTGGTCGGGTGATAGCAAAGGAACCGCTTCAGATCGGGTATTTGACCAAGTTTATCAGGTTTAGAAATGATGTAATTAAACAGCTGATGGATAAAAACATAGTCATGTCAACAACGTACACTTGAGAAAATATCTGTTTCTTTACCGAATTATAGTCAGTTGCTAGCTAGGACACCACCATCTTATGGCATCTTCCCGAGATCAGTCAGCAGTGACACTTATTTCACCCACTAGCATAAAATTCAACTCGAGTTCGATTGATTCTGTTTTTTCCACACAAAAAAGGTTATGTCCTTTTGTGTCATCTGAATCAAATTAGTGGCAGACTGATACTGTACTACGACTCATGGTCATGGAGCATCAGGCTAGCTAGCTAGGGTTTTGCATGTCCTTTTACTAAAACAAGAAAGCTGCATGCAGGACCGACGTTGACCACAGAAAACAAATCTTGAATTATTCCAGCGCGCCCGACAGCGTCACGTACCGACATTAGGGAAGCGGCGTAGGATAAGCTTTTCTGGAGGGGATATTAGTGACAGCATTAAGCACCGTGCACTAACTGGGAAAAGAAAAGCAAAAGACGTGTAGATTAGCGTTGGCCACGTACTTCCTGGACTAGGGGTAGCGGTTTTAATGTAAACAGATGAGTAGTACAGAGCATTGGTCAGTACAGAGCATTGGTCACCAGGGGCGCGTTTGGTAGTCGGCATCTAATTTTGGTCTGGTCCTGGCTAGGTCCTGGAGCATGTCCACCCCGGGCCTTGTTACGCCTGCAGCGTGTCCGACCCGACTTCCTCCTTTTCCCGACCTAAACCGATTGTTTCCCGTTTCCGAACAGTTCTCGGTTTCCTTGTCTTTTCCCTGAAACCGAGCGAAAACTGGTTCTGGTTCAACTTCGGAAGTTGGTCTGCATTGCACGGCTGCGAACCCAGGCTCCAGTTTGATTGGTTGGCTACAATTTCACTGTAGCTCAGTAGAGACAACACATACTTGTTTAGTAGGCAGTTGTTTCTTCAGCTTGCACACACAACTATCACGTCACCACCTCTTTCAAAAATGGTGAGCTTACCACCATCCAGCAGATCACAGTCACACACATATCATAAGTATTAATAAACATACTACACTATTAACATTCATAGATTAACTACTACATAATACTTAACTTAGTATCGGGTGCATACCTAAGAAACCTAACTATTATTAACAATAGGGGAACACACTCCTATCGCAAAAGAAGATGTTCTTCAGCCTCTATTGGCCAACATCAGAACTACATGATCATCATCACAAAATCATGATCACGGTGGCGTTCAGTAGCCATGGCAAACACATTAGTACGCCACCTGCACAGAGGTGGTTTTCCTATAGACGGTGAGGTTGAACCTGAGTTCTTGAACTTGAAGACGAGGGTGTCGCCTTCTTTCAACGTGTTCGATCTTCTCCATGAACTTCTTCCACCCCTTCATTAACACTAGGCTCTCAGTAGACCACTTGATCTGCACGCGCCACTCGCAGTACTTGTTCAGGTGGATCGGCCCCTTCATGCCCTTGTCCGCGATCTATAGCTTCTTCACGAGCAGCTGCTCCATTGAAGGCGGTACTGCAAGGGCTTAGAGATCCTGGGCGCCAACCTGCACTTAGAACTGAAGTGGATTCTCAGGGATGTTGGTGTGGCGGAGCCCTGTAGGGCGCCCCTTATGCTTCTTGGGGATCTTAAGCTCCTGCACCTCCTCAATGATGCCTGGTATGACATGCCTCAGGTGTATAGTGGGATGTGATCTGCTTCAAATGGCTCAGGAGCTTCGGCCCTGGCCACAAACTCCTAGTTCTACAGGGACATACACAATTTTAGGTCGAGCATGACAACCATTCGAATTGCAATGCAAGGATGCATGCCATGGCAGTGATCAACTATGCACAAATGATATATGTGTGCGTTGCTAACCATTGAAATGTCATTGCACAAATGCATGCCATTGGCAGTGATCACCACGGTGGCATTTGCAACCATGTCAATGTCACTTCAGAGCTGACCAGCATGGCATGCAGCAGTGCACTGCCATTGCCATGGTTCGCGACGCACCCACACACACAACGATTCTACTACTAAAAACGTTTGATTCAGACAAAGACCGTAAGAATATAGTATTGCAAGTACCTAATCTAAGAACTAAGCACCAAATCAAAGTATCTATAAAAACCCTAACCAAAAGAGGGGAAAAGATACTTACCACCGGCTACAACGACAATGGGCGACCCCCGACGATGTAGATTCTCCACGCATGCACGACCCGACGTCTAAATAGAACCAGTCGATGTGCAGGGGCTGCCGATGGCTGCTGCAAGGTATGTTGCAGTGACCCATCACACCACTACAGGTTATAGTGCACAAGTCGATGACATAATATTCACTAAGTACCATTTCACAAATATCACATCTCTTAGAGTGGTACAATAGAAACATTGCGGGTCCGCAACTTTTACATGTTTATAATATTTAAACAAAATTGCACAGAGGTTTCAAAATCCTCATCGGTTCATTGAGGACTTCTTCGAATGTTGAAATTCAAACTAATGAATTTGAGTAGCAATGGCATCACTAGATGAAATGTCACTAGAGCTCAACAACTTATTCTAGGTAATTATATGTTGCTCGGCTCATCTATCCTATTCTAATGACTATTCTTCTGTTTCTGTGTCTTCGGGTTCTGCTTCGTATAGACTGCTCCTATTATATACTATAGTCTACTCCTTCAATGCCTCCAGAAAGATCCAGCTCCTCGTAATAGACCTATCCGTCGTCACTATTTAAACTATTCTCCCATGTCTCGATATTCTCACAGTCTAGCAAGGATTAAGAAGGTAATTTAAGTACGAGGGCACTCAGCAAGTCCTAATAGTTGGCTATAACCGTGGATTGAACATCTAGGTTCCTGTTTTGGTGTCCAAACTGGTTTCTTTATCAAAGGTTGCTTTTAATATAGAAAATCTATGTTCGTCAGTTTTCACGGGTTGTTAGAACTTTCTTAAGTTCCTCTCCACGCTGCATTTGCAATCCGTTCCTCAGATAAGGAGTATCATGACATATTTTATACACTTTCGAGATGTGCGCTTCTTTTTCCTCAAACGTCCCTAGCCTTTTACCAACACACATTTCCTTAGATGTGTGGCATATTTCCAAGTT
Organism: Avena eriantha; assembly: GCA_910589775.1. NCBI lineage: Eukaryota > Viridiplantae > Streptophyta > Magnoliopsida > Poales > Poaceae > Avena > Avena eriantha. The sequence goes on along the minus strand of OU342742.1, from coordinate 169,423,612 downwards.
TCTCCAAGCCATGCCAACCCCTACTATATTCCGTACTCCTTTCTTTGCACTGATCCCGGTCAATGACCGCTGCTCAAATGCTATCCTTTTAGAGACACAAAAGTTGTGATCTTGCAGAACAAGATGGAGAGGTTACGGGCTCACACCGACTACAATTCCTCTCTAGGAATACAACACAACTTAGTCATATGAAGTTACATGGAACAAAGCGAAACTTCTAACTTTCTCTTTCCATTCGAAGCTTTGTGGTCAACGCGGTTTGTAGGAATAACTGACAATAGTTGTTACTTACTCCTAAGTTTTCTCCCGGTATAATGGAATATGTTGCCACAATATATAAAATTGTGGTTTCCTTTTACTTTCTAATTATTCATTTCATACATAAAAAAATATTTTCTTTTGTAGGAACATTTGTGATACTTTTGAAAAAGTATTTGCTAAATATAACTTGAGAGTTGTGCAAGTTTGAATTTGTCAATTCTATGCAAGGTTGAACTTGCCTGGTAACTACGAGATAATGTAGTTCGAAGGTTGGAATTGACCCTTAACCTCACGTTCTGTAAAAAGCCATCATTGTTTGATAAAGATAATGCTTATAAAAATATACTTTTAGTGCAACTATATATTATGCAATGCTTTCATTTTATTGCTTCTAAATAATTTTTGATTTGATTTATTATGATGTTTCATGAATTTCCCTCTTTTTAGGGGTTTCTTTGAATTTCACATTAGAATTTCCATATATCTAAATTAGATATATTTCATTAAAATTCAATTTTGTGAGCTTTTGGATTTAAAATAATATTCCCTTGTTTTTAAAGAATATTATTTATGCTTATAAGGATTTGTGAGTATTTTTACTCATTTTAAAAGTATTTAATTAAGTCAAATTACTCACTTGAAATTTTCATCCTATCAAAAATATTTTTAATAGTTCCAAAAAATAGGATTTGGAATCCTCACATTTTTCCCTATTGGGAACTATTTTTATTTTATTTTTAGAAATTGCCTAGGGTTGTTTTTGTTAATTGGCATTTTAAAGAAAAGTGCAAAGACTAAAATGCCCCTGGGCCCACTGGTGAGACCCAAGTGGTCAAAACCAGGTGACATGGTTCGGTCCCACCCGAACTAGTCCACTCACTCACTCTCCCTCTCCCTCACTCGCGTTCGCTCTCACCCCGTGCCCCCTCAAGCGAATACGCGCGCCGCGGCCATGCTGTTGGATTATGACCGCTCCCGACCTCCTTCTCCGCCACCATAGCTCGCAATCGAACCTCCTCACTCCACTCTCTCTTTCTGAAAGGTTTCCGTTGTCATCGGATTGAGGACAAGTACGCCATGAGGGGGTCCTCGAGGCATGCGGAAGAGAGGGGTGTGAGGCGTACGGTGTTCCGGGACGGTGAGCACACAAGTTTACCCAGGTTTGAATCCACCGGCTTTGGACGGATCCTACTCCTGCTAGCAATCCAGTAATACGGCAGAGCCGAAATACGGGTTACAATGGTTTCACCTGTGCGAGTTGAGGGTCTAAAGTATTGGGTTTTAAGGTGTGCCCTAAAGGCTCTCCCTAGGACGGCTTATATAGATATCCGGTCTAGGGTTTACAGGAGAGATCTATCCGGCTACGACTAAGAGTCGGTTACAGAGTACATCTTGAACTACAAGTAACATTATGGGCCTAAGTCGGTAAGTCTTCTGGGCCTTCCCGTAGCCGGATTGGACTCCGTCTTTCTCCCTGACTGGGCCGCCCGTGAAGCAAAGCTCTAACCCGAAGTGGGCCACCCTGGTCAGTGAGGAAATGTGAGGATACCTGGAAAGTATATCCCCAACATCCGTGGCAGAAAACAAAAAAATTCCTAGGGCAGAACACACCTAGCCAAGATCTATCTACGAGTAATGTAGTAATGGGGAGAGACGTCGGTTACATACCCTTGTAGACCGTAAGCATTTAACGCCCATGCAAGAACGTGGATGATGTAGTCGTACTCATTCGACCTCAAGGTTGCGGAGATCTTAGTCATCCCTTGTCTAGGTCGTCGTATGATGATTCGATTCTACAAGTGGCAGCACCCCGAGGTATCGCACATGTATGATGCAAGACGACGACTCCCGGATCTCTGATCCCCATCGAGATTGCGGAAGTAGATCTCCTGGCCGGAATCACTGCAGCACAATGGCATGAAGCGGCAATGTTGTCTCTTACATGTACATTCCTTCCAGGGACCGTGCCACTTCAAAAGGCAATGAGGTAGATAAGATAGGAGAATTCCCTAAGGAAAATACCTTAGAAAAATATGTCAACTGTTGTGTTTATTCCCACCGATAGGCACCCCTTTATATAGGCAAAGGGGATGTACACTTCCCAAGAGCTCCCCATGTGGGACTAAACGAGGGAGTAGGAGAGAGAGGGTGGCTAGCCGGTCGTGTGGCCATGGGCCCCACACGGACAAGGCCCACCCACCCCTCCTAGGGTGGCGGTGGCCCCCCTTTGGGTGGTTTCCGTCTTGGCCCTTGTTCCCTCTAAGAACTTGGCCCATTAGGGGAATTTGCCCAATAAATTTAATTTTAAATATTTATTTAATATTAATTCCATTAATTAATGTGAAATACATATTATTAAATTCCATTTGACCCGAAACACCTTTTGGTTCACTCGAAACATCCTCGGATCTTCTTTGAACAATTTCGGTTCTCTCACGAAACACTTCCGATTTCTCTCTTCTCTTTCTTCTGTGATTCCATCAATTCTAGAATAATCTGCAGGCATTGTAATGCCCTTAAGTGTATTACCCTATAGTTCAGGAATGTCACAATCATGATCGAGACGATCTCGGGTCAATGATCAATAGCGGGACCCGGATGCCCATAATGACCCATGTGCATTCCACAATGTCAACGTCGTTTTGAGCCATCAATGTCAAATCCAATTCCCTTGTTACTACGATACCTAACTTGTCCGAGATCTGATCATTGGTATCATGATACCTTGTTCAATCTCGTTTCCAACAAGTACTTATTTACTCGTTCTCGTGATATTCCATAACCATGACCTAGTCATACGGTGCACAACTTTATGTATGTAATTCACCGAGTGGGACCAATGTATCTTCCCATCACATAGGATGAAAAATCCCGATGTCGATAGATACGCCTCAACCTGTCCCTCTGGAGTAACCAACATACATATTTATAGTCACCTAGTTACGGTCATGACGGTTGAAGTAGTCAAACCAGCTTCGGGTGACAGTGATTAAATATGATCTCATGGTCTAAGGATTAGGACACTCCGTTTCTAACTATTGCATCTATGAACTTTGTCATTTGATCGTGTTGCAACAACCATATGTGGGTAATGTCCATCACATCATTTCTAGATGACATGAATCCATTGCTAGGTGGCATAAATGTACCATGATAAGGAAACCTTGACCATCAGCTGCCCAATGAACTAGTTGAACAGATGCTACTAGGGACCTTGGTTTGTTTGTATATCACACAGTATGAATGTTTTTGCTGATACAGTTATAGAGTAATATAAAACTATTATGAACTAATAAGATATGATAATAAACATCTTTATTATTTTCCACTAGGACATATCTCCTTGAGTATCCCACTTGCACTAGTGTACAAATCTAGTTGCATTGTTACTAATCGTAAACCATATCATATATGTGTTTATTGATCATGCTTTCTTATGGAAATCTTCCTATCCTAGATCTGTCTTACCAGATCTATATAGTCTTTCAAATCATTAATGTCACCTATTTGACATTAACATCATTATCACATAATGTGTTGATGTATTTTTTTTGGTGACAAAGTGAGACTTCTATTTTATAGCATATACAATGATGATCTATCAGTCAATTGAACTTTCAATGTTGTCATGTATACCTATAAACACTCTCAATCGAAAGTCAAACTTTCTTAAACCAAAACTATACTTGTCTATACTGAAATATTCTAATATTTATATATCTGTGTAGATTTGATCAAAGTGCAATACTTACGCCTTTGATACCTAACCATGTTTCTTTCATGCTAAACTTAATTCTGGTTCAGTGATTAACTCTACTCACTCAGGAACATATTCTTACAAATAAGAACTTGGGTCACATTATGTCGAGTATATATAACATGGGTTTATGTGGAAAACCTATGATCAAGGCATAGGTGATGTAATGCATCTCTCTTTCCTCTATTTTAACCATTGTCATGAATACAAAGTCTCTACTCAATGTTTTCCTAGTTTCACAAGTAAGAATACATTCTTCACTTCAATCTATTCTGAAATGTTTTTAGAGTCTCAACTAGGACTTTCTGAACTTCTTTCAGAATCCTTGAAACATTTCGACATTTTAATGTTTATCAAACATGTTGATCTATCTTCATAATTTCCTTATGATTAATATGTGTTAAATTTCATCCATCTAATGTTTTAATCAATTCTAATACCAAGCACATCATTCTTAATATGTCAATCGCACATATACGAATGGTTTTACCCTCCCACTCAAATATATCATCCATATTTGATAGACTAGGATATCACTCAGCTCCCACTCAAATGTCATCCACATATCCGACTTGGAAAACTTCTTAGCTCCCACTCAATTTATTGTAATTACAGACTCTCTCGATAATCTTTGTATATCCAAAATTCTTCGATCTTTCATCAAATCGAGAATTCTCTGTTACAAGATACTAGCAATAACATGATTGATCAATAACTTGCCTGTTGTACTAGTTACAACCTTTCTCTTCAACATCTTGAAGACTTACAGTTTTGAACAGTCACTTAAGAATTTCCAAATTGGACTAATTGCTAGTGTAAATCCAATAGACTTTAAGCATAGCTACACATTGTAGTCAATCTTTTGAATTTTTCAAAAACATAATTTGTGATAAATCGAGATCGTATGTCTTCCTTTTAAGTTTCATTTCTTCCTTTCAGCTTTGCTCTTTACTGGGAAGGATTAAGTAAATGCCATTACTTAATGAGATCAAGTAACCTTTTACTTCATAATCTCAAATGTAACTTAATATGAGATTTCATAACTCTTAGTCATTTCTTTTACTTTAGGTTCATCATTCTTTCTTTGTAATTCATATCTATGTATTGTTCTAATAACATGACAAGTGAATCAATAATAAAATTCAGCAAGTGGCAGACCATATTCTTGAATTCTACTTTCCTTAGTAAAGTATTAGCCAATGCGTCATGATCACTTTATCATTAGTTTCCCCTATATTTGTAGAGTTCGTCTCCTAGAACATGTTTTGTTTCACTTACTCAACAATCCGTAGGTTAGGTCAAACCCTGCTTACACTTATACTATTTTCCACTAACATCTTCCATAAGAAAACACTTTCTCAAGGAAGTACCGTGCTCGGCAATACAAGTTTTTCCTTCTTTGGTTTTAGTTTTGGAATTTGTATTCATAGTTTCATAAGAATACACTACAAATATTTATTTATTCGTAATGATCTCGAATTATTGAAATCTCTACAAACTCAAACTTTCCATATCTCATATAGTGTTGTTTCCACGAATCTTTAGATGTTCCTTATACTTTAAAATGTGTGTTTAGTATTTTAGTCTATAATTGTTATTTTTAATTTTTACCCAATGGAATATCATTTTAAACCATATGTATCTCATACACTATGACTATGATGTTTCTCAAGGAGAATTCCCTAAGGAAAATGCCTTAGAGAAATATCTCAATTGTTGTGTTTATTCCCGCCCATAGGCTCCCCTTTATATAGGCGAAGAGGGTGTACTCTTTCCAAGAGCTCCCCATGTGGGACTAAACAAGGGAGTAGGGGAGAGGGGGTGGCCGACCGGCCATGGTGGCCACGGGACCCATGTGGCCAAGGCACACCCGCCCCTCCTAGGGTGGCGGCGGCCCCCCTTTGGGCGGTTTCCCTCTTAGGCCTTGTTCCCTCCGGGAACTTGGCCCATTAGGGGAATTTTCCCAATACATTTATTTATATATATTTTATTTAATATTAATTCCAATAATCAATATGAAATACATATTATTAAATCCCCTTTGACCTGAAACACCTTACGGTTCACTCCGAACATCTTTTGATCTTCTCCGAACAATTCCGATTCTCTCACGGAACTTCCTGTTTCTCTCTTCTATTTCTTCTGTGATTCCATCAATTCCAAAACGATCTCTAGGCGTCGTAATTCCCTTAATTGTGTTACCCTATGGCTCATGAATGGCATAGCCATGGTCGATACAATCTTGAGTCAATGGTCAATAGTGGGACCAGGATGCCCATAATGAACCTTGTGCATTCCATGACATCAATGTTGTTACTAACCATCAATGTTGAATTCAATTCCCTTGTTACTCCGATACCTGAATTGTCTGAGATCTGATCGTTGGTATCATGATACCTTGTTCAATCTCATTTCCAACAAGTATTGCTTTACTTGTTCTCGTCATGTTCCGTCCCCATGACCTAGTCATACAATGCTCAACTTTATGGATGTAATTCACTGAGTGGGTCCAGGGTATCTTCCCATCACACAGGAGAACAAATCCCAATCTCAATACACATGCCTCAACATGTCCCTCTAGAATACCCAACATACTTATAGTCACCTAGTTACGGTCATGACGGTTGATGCAGTCAAAGCAGCCCCGGGTGACAGTGATTAAATATGATCTCACGGTCTAAGGATTAGGACACTTTGTATCTAACTATTGCAACTATGAACTATGTGACTTGATCGTGTTGCAACAGTCATAGGTGGGTAATGTCCATCACATCATTTCTAGATGACATGACTACATTTTTAGTTGGCATAAATGCACCATGATCAGGAAACCTTGATCATCACCTGCCCAATGAACTAGTTAAATGGACCATTGGTTTGTTTATATATCACACATGTATCAATGTTTTTGCTTGATATAGTTATAGCATATACAAAAATATTATGAACTAACAATATATGATAATAAACTTCTTTATTATTTGCCTATAAGGCATATCTCCTTCACTTTACACCACTTAGATTCGCCTAGATCTTCCTCGTACAGTCTCGCTCTACCCTAACCCTAACCCTAGGGTTTAGGTGACATGGCATCGCCTTGCTCTAGTGTTCCTCACGCGTTCCTTTGCCATGGAGCTGGTGTTGGCGCACTCTCTGGCATCTTCCACATGCTCTAATGGCTGCATAGGTTGAGGTACCCCCATGGTGCTCCCTTTACTGACCACGGTTATCTTCTTCATTCTACTCTCTGGCTCTGGTGAGCTCAGCTCCTGTTTTGGCCAAAGGTAGGCTCTCTCTACTTCTTATCTTCCTTTCTTCATCTCTCTAATCCTACTCTAGTTCTACTACTAGCTTACCCTTCTAGGGTTTACTGTTCTAGCTCTATTAATGGCTTCTAGTGGTTCTAGTAGTTTCTGGAAGGTTCTATTAGTTTCTCTACTAATCATAGACTACTAATATTCTACTATTCTTACTTTGATTGATGGCTTCGGTTTTACTTAGTTTCGTCGATAGTGTAGGTTTAGTAAACATGTTTTTGTTAATTGTTATATGCTTTGGCGAGTGGTTTGCTAAGGATTGATTTGTTAGCTTTGTTAGTCTACTACTTACTGTGGTATTGTGGTACTAATCATTACAATTCAATGAACAATACTCTTAATTGTTACTTGGTTCACTTGTTTACTGCTACCTGTCCGTGTTTGGTGGTTATCTCATAGTTATTAGTGGTGTTAGTGTGATAGTGGTGGTGTGTGATTAATTTAGCCAAAATCCACAACTCAACTATCTTATCTAGGTTTAGATGTGTATATTTAATCACCTTTGCTAGTTGCTAACTCAAAGTTCTTGTTACTGTTACACAAAATTCTAGCTTATAGTCTTAAGCATGATTTTTTTCATGTACTTCTGTATTAAATACTTGATTTCTCTGAACCTTTGGTTTAGTGTTATTGTAAGTATCTTGATTAGTATGATTTACTTTGATGTAGGTGTTTAATAGATTCAGAGCTTCATCTCTGTAATCAATCTTCTCATCCTTAGATGATCAAATGATCCTATTTAGGGATGCGAGGATTTATTAAAAGATGTAGTTCTTTAAGATGATTTACTAATTAATCCTAGGATGTGCCAACTAATCTTAGAGGAATGGCTCTGTGGTGTTCTCCATTAATGGAGATGTAAAGAATCTAGCCCTAGCTTAGTCTAGGTGCTACCTAATTATAATCTCTCTCTTCCTAATTTATTCTAAAGTTAAGCTACAAACCTTTGAAGAGTCCAAACTCGTCTTGCCGAAGATCTAGAGAATTTCTTCCTACTTGTGGCTCCTGTTCTTGCTTCAGTGACCTCTCTAGATCTTTCTCTCCCACAATTAAGCGTAGAAAGATGTTTTTCCTCTCTCTCCCAACCTCTGGTCTAAGAGTGTTTCTTATGAGCTTTGTTCTGAGGATTGTGATCTGTGAGCTGGGTCTAGGGTCCTATTTATAGTGTTCTAGGGTTCATGTAGCTGTGACACCTCAATGCATGCAAACAGTTACTAAGCTTCTTTAAATTGCCTCTCTAGCTTGGATTCTAGTGTTCTGATCAACTTATGTCATATGCCATAAGTGGCATGTCGGTTAAGGGCTATTTTGGTAATTCTGCCTTGGTCAATTTGGCAAAACATTTAATTTTAAGTTGTTGATTTTGTCATTGTCTAATGGAAATTTAGTGATCATGTTCTTATAGTTTACACCAATTTATGTGTATGTTTTCTTGATACATTTTCATGTATCTTGACGAAATGCAAGTGTTCATTAGCTTCACTTGATTCTTTAAAAGAATTATAGTTTTGAGGTAACCTTTATGTTAATTGGCTTCTACTTACCTTCTAGATTTTACTATTGCCTCTACTGGTGGTTTGTGTTAAACTCTAATGTTGATATACTTGCTATTATACACTGTTCTTTCTAATTGTTGGTTGTTGTTGTGGTCATTCCTGAGCAAGAATGGGATAAGTGAAAAGGGATCGTATAGGCACCTAGAGGGGGAGGGTGAATAGGTGCTACTCCAATTTTTTAGTTCTTTTTCAATTTAGGCTTGACATAAAGGTAAATTCTCTAGATATGCAACTAAGGTGAATTTACCTATATGACAAACTAGCACCTGGAAACGATAAAACGATACAAGTAAAGGGCAAGTAAAGGATAGAGATAACTGAGGCTGGAGCACGCAGAGACACAGGATTTAGTTACCATAGTTCCTTCCTTTTGAGGGGAAATACATCTACGTTGGAGGAGTAGGCGATACTAAGACCACCACACCACAAAGGCCTCACCCTATTCTCTAGTAAATCTCGCCACAAGTGGCTTGATCCACTCTTCCACTATCGATACCCTTCGAGGTGGTAACCAACGCCTTTACAACGAGCTTGGGGCACGTATACACAACTAAATTGGAGGCTCCCAAGTAGGACAACAAGCTATCACAACAAATCAAGTCTAGCAATAGGGAAAACGATTAGGATTTCCAAAGAAACTCTAGATGCAAGGGGCCCTCAAGTGAATGATGGGGAAATTCAGATCGCTTTAGTGATGATGTAGATCAAGGCCTTCTCCTTCGATTCTCGAAAGATCAAGACCTTAGGATGGTTGAATGAGAAGATCTTGTGAATTTGGTGGCTCACGAAATACTGTTTTTGAGAGGGGAATCAAGCAGATCCAGGTTGAAGATGGGGAGAGGTATATGTACTCCCTCCCAAATTGTAGGTGTTTGGAGTTGAGTGGGTGGATAATCCAGCCCAAGTGGTGGCCAGATAATCCCTCCTAGGCAAAGATCCAGTCTAGAGCAAAAAATCCAGCCCAAACCTTCTCCCCCTTTTGTGCAAGCCATGCCGCCAGTCCTTAGCAAAATTCCTAGGGGTTTTGGATAATCTGGCTCATTGGGAGGGGTGGATTATCCGGCCTGAGAAAAAACTCCGCCCCTGGCCAAAAATCAGGGCCAATTATCCTCCCCCATATCCGAGAGACGCGCCGTATGGTCCTTAGTTGACTGGGGAGGGGCGGATTATCCGAATCTAGCTAGGGCCGGATTATCTGGCCTAGGCAAACATCCGACCCAGAGCAAAAAATCCAGCCCCGCTCCAGAGAGCCGCGATCTTGGTCCTTATCCAGAATCGCTAGGGGGCGTATTATTCGACCCTCGCTAGGGCCAGATAATACGGCCTTACAACCTTTATCATGCTGAATTGAGTAGGGGCTCTTTTCCACTCTTTTTGGAAGGACGATGCTAACACATGTAAATGGTCTTTTGTATCTTCAAAACTCAACACACAATCATAGAGTCCATGGTATTGTTATCTAACACACAAAACACTAGGGATCAAGAAATGCTCTTTCAGTCTCCCCCTTTTTGGTGTTAGATGAAAATACTAGGATTTTCAATAGAGCACTACTTTAAACTGCAACAAACCCAAAAGATAAAGAAACTCCCTCTAAATGTGTGCATATAAGTAATTTTCTTTGGAATACAAATGCACATTATATAGGTTCAGAGTCACTTTATGAATTGGATACCCAGAGATATAATAAAGTAAACGCTGAGACTTGAGAAAGATATCATACCATCGTACCAACCATTATATAGTCTCAACCATAGATAGATAAATCCATATGTCTCATAGAAGATAAATCTGATAACAACATAGATAAATCCATATGTGTCTCACAAGCATACTTAAACAAAGTCTCAACAACACACATATCAAATAGATATAAATGGTTCAACACTAGATAAATGGACACAAGCGTAGATAGAAAATGCAAATAAGAGGTCAACTGCTGCTTGTGCCTGACCCATGCAAATCCCTTGGAGTTCCTAATAGAACTACTTCTACCCCTTTGGCATCGGAACGCCAAAAAGGGAAAATAGCGATGCTAACGTCCCTAGAAGATCACACAGACTCCTGGTTCTCATCAGAGTCATCATCATCCTCAGTGTCATCATCGCTCTCATCTGATGGAGGTGGAGACGCCCTCGCTGGGGCTGGAAATTGGTGTCTCTCCTTGTCAACACACACTACAAGAAAATTTGGCTTTTATAACAAATGGTTTTCATGGTTGAAGGCCCGTTTTTGGTGGTTAAAAAGTCTCCTACAATGGATGGTCACCATGGTAAAAGCCCCATCACTAAATAATCTACCACAGTTTTCCTAACCATGGCAGATCACACTCTTCATCCACGGAAATTCGTGCCATGGTAGATCGATTTCGCCAACCTCGTTGACTGGTGACGTCATGCAAACTGCCATGCAGAAAGCACCGTTAACGGCGGTAAAACCATGGTGGAAGCCAAGTCCCAGTCAAGGCATGGTAATTATTAAGTGGGTCGGTTGGTGAGACAAGCCCAATTAGAAGATGACCTATTACTGTTTCGGCCTACATAAGGCCCAGCTTGGTCCATCACTATGCGGCCCATTAGAGGCATGTGCCATGGCGGTCCGGTACTGTTAAGGACTGCTTTAGGCCCATCACTATTCTCAAAAGTGTGTTCTTTTGATAGTCTTTAGCACAATAAACGCTATGCACAAACCTCAAAACATACCTCAATAATTCGAGAATCTTTTCCATCATTTCACTAGAGCATGTCGAGTATTAGGTAGCTAATATGTTTATTTCTACATTATACAAAGTACAAGACAGAAATACACACCTGATACTTTATGAACGTGGATCGAAACTATAATTATTTTTTGAGCTTCACCTATCATAATTTTATATAAAAAATGATATGTCATACTTCTATTATCTGGTTCTCATGTGCAAGGCATGTGTAACTTACTATTCTTACCAGTATATAGTGTACGAATAACTTTGAACATTGACCGTTAGATCAAGACAGGAAAATCCCAACATTACTAGCCGTTGAATCTTCTTTTCCATTCTAGAATCTACTCTTAAAAGATTCTATTGATAGCCTTTAGCACAATGAACGCTATGGACAAATCTCAAAACACAGTTCTCCATCATTCTAGAATCTTCTCTCCTATTTCTCTGGAGCATGTTACCAAAATTTTCAAGTATTAGGTAGCTAATAATGGTTAGTTTATACATGTTATAAAGTATAAGAACCAAATATGCACCCGATACTTTATGGATGTGGCTCAAAACTATAATTATTTTTTGAGCTTCACCTATTATAGTTTTATAATGATGATAAGTCATACTATTATTTGAGTCTCACATGCAAGGCACGTGCAACTTACTAGTCTTACCAATATATTATGTACGATTAACATTGAACTTGACCGTTGGATCAGAACTCATGAATTCCAACATTACTAACCGTTGGATCTGCTATTCATTCTAGTATCTAGAAAATTCTTATGATAGTATTTAACACAATGAACGCTATGCACAAACCTCAAAACACAATTCTCAATAATTGTAGATTCTTCTTCGTCATTTTTCTAGAGCATGTCGAGTATTACGTAACTAATAGGTTTATTTCTACATGATACGAAGTATAAGAATCAAATATACACCTGATACTTTATGAATATGGATCAAAATTATAATTAATTTTTGGGATTCACTTATTATAATTTTATATAAAAAATGATATGTCATACTTTTATTATCTTATTCTCACGTACAAGGCACGTGCAAAACTTACTGCTCTTACCACTATATAGTGTACGAATAACTTCGACCATTGACCGTTAGATCAAGAAATGGAAATCCTAACATTGCTAGCCATTGGATATTCTTTCCATGCTAGCATCTACTCCTTCTGTTTTAAGATATAAGATGTTTTAGCTTTGTGAAATGAATGCATCTATACGGATTTTAGTGTCTAAATTCGGAGTGAGCTACACATTAAAAGGTGTCTAGATACACTCGTTTCATAAAAGCTAAAGCAACTTATATTTTGAAACAAAGGGAGTAGAAGATTCCGTTGATAGTCTTTAACACAATGAACGCTATGCACAGATCTTAAAACATAGTTCTCCATCATTCTAGAATCTTCTCTCTCATTTCCTTGGAGAATGTTACCAAAATTTTCGACTATTAGGTAGCTAATAATGGTTGGTTTATACATGTTATAAAGTACAAGAACCAAATATATACACCTAATACTTTATGGATGTGGCTTAAAATTATAGTTATTTTTTGAGCTTTACCTATTATAAATTTATATTGTGATGACATGTCATACGTCTATTATTTGAGTCTTACGTGCAATGCTTGTGCAACTTACTAGTCTTATCTTATGTTACCACTATATAGTGTACGAATAACTTTGAATATTGACCATTAGATCAAGAATCATGAATCCCAATATTTTCAGCTGTTGGATCTTCTTTTCCATTCCAGCATCTAGAAGATTCTATTAATAGTCTTTAGCATATAAGCGCTATGCAAAAATCTCAAAACACACTTCTCCATCATTTCTCTATACCATGTTACCAAAAATTTCAAGTGTTAGGTAGCAATTAACATTGAATTCTACATGATACAGAGTATAAGAACCAAATATACACCCATAATTTATAGATGTCGATCAAATTTATAATTTTTAAGTTTTACATATTATAATTTTATATATTGATGATATATCACATGTGCAACTTACTAGTAAGACATAGTGTACGAATAACTTATTTGAACATTGACCATTGGATATAGATTGACTAATCCTAACATTTCTAACCATTAGATCTTTTTCAGTACATAAGGTTATGTCATGTCTAGCATCTGGAAGATTATATTGTTAGCCTTTAGAAGAAACCTCAAAATACACTTCTTCTCCATTCTATAATATTCTATGCTTAAAATATTCCAACTTACTTTTTAAATAAAAATGTCATTGTTTTTTATTATCTTGTGTCGTGACTATATTTTTATAAATATTCATTTAAGTTTTGCATATGGGGGTAAAAAACGGAGTACTTAATTATGAGAGGCATCTTTTGGCTGATATGTCATACTACATTATACGAGCTCTCACGTGCATGGCACATATAACTTATTAGTATGCCTTAAAATGCCACCACCACCCCAATTTCACACAAACTTGATCGTGTTTTATGGATAATTCCCATATGAATTTTCCAATAGCTAGGCTACGGGGGACATGCTCTTAAAGGTAGGACAAACTGAGGTTAGACCATGAATACGTACGTTTGAGAGTCTCTCAAAATAGTGCTGTGAATTATTTTGCGGGCTTGTCTTTATGTGATGAGATGCTCATGTCATTAACCACTTTTTCCTAAACCTATCTTGCAAAAACTTTTAAATAAATCCTTCCACCCATATTTGCTTAAAAGGCTTATATTGTGGAACAGAAGTATATTCGAAGTTGTTGATGCTGTGTGCGGGTCCGTTTGTGCGTGCGGGTGTGTTATTATCATTCACATCGGTATTTATTTTGCCATTTTCTTGAGATTTGCCTCATCTTTATTAGTATCTAATTTCTGTTACAGTACTCCTAATTAATCAGCCCTTGGTAATAGCTGCACAGTATAATATACATCTTCTTCAAGTTTCCCGAATAGAGGGAGTACAACCAAGGATGATCAGTTGAGGTGTTACATTTTCCGTGAAATAGTTGATGTGACTTTCGGCCTTGGATTCCTAAATAGAGAGAGGGTACGGCCTACCATTTTTCTATTATTAAATGTAACATGACCAAATTCACAACCAAAATAAAGCGGCAAAATCTTTTACCTATTCTGACATATTTAGTGCCTCAAAGTTTCAGATACTTCTAAATTCCCATTCGACCACTAGTGAAGTCAGTGGGTGGGTGGCTACACTCATACTTTTTTCTAGTACAGTACTACTAGTACATCATCACAGATTCGGCATAGTTCCCCCGCGCGCATGCCCCCCAAAAAACCCTAACCCCTCTCTCCTCTAGGAATACATCACTGGTCGAAACATCCCTGCTGCACTTTAACCGGCGTACTTGCCGCGCCTGATTTGCTTAACCGACCATCTCGTCCGGCGTGCCGAGACATCATCGACTGGCCCGGATCTGCTCCACGGACGTTATCGTCCAGCGCACTGATCCTATCCTTGCATGCCCAAGATTTGCTTCCCCGCCATCGACATCCACTACAACTGTAGCTTCTCCGGCGTCCCCGATGTGACCCGCGTGGATGCAGAGGATGCCTAGGCGCCACACCTTCCTGTGCGATTTTATTTGTTGGCAATGTACTATATTCATGCTAAATTTGTAACTAACAGATTCTTTACTTGATATACCTGTAATTTACTAAATAAATTCATTGTGGTTAGGCTCAAACTCCACATAATATACATCTGAATCTAGACAAATCAAAGTAAATTAATTTGGATAGGAGGGAATATGGTATTTCTTTGTGAATTATTAATCACTGAACACATTTGGTTTACATTCTCTGCTCAACTTTTCAACATGAGATACAATTATAATGTCTCTCTCATTGGCTGATTTATGAACTAGTATTTCCATCCTGCTATTATCTTGCTATCATGTACTACACCTTTAAACACGTCATACTATTTCACCATTATGTACTATTGATTTGATCCCTCTTAACCTGTGGCTCTAACTGTTTGCTATTATTATGAAATGAGCAGCCTCAGTTTGTGAATAGTATCGTAGAGTGAATGGCACCTATAATCTCATAAGACTCCATCATTTTTGTTTCACTTCAGGCCAAATTATATCATGGTGGAACCTATTTGTGTTTACAGTTGGTCGTACCTTTATGCAAAGGAGTTACAATGGAGTACATATTCCGCCCATCCATAGGAGCCACCATAGGACTCATGTAACACCCATCGTAAGTCCCCCAGACACACACAATTTTTTGGCAGCCAAAGTTTGGTCATTGCCACATTGTATTGCTTAAATTGTCCATTTTTCTGTCTTGTTTTCATTTTTTCGAAAATTTGGCATCAGACATTTTAGCCACACTATGGTCTGCTTTTGTTCCATGTGCTTAGTTCAGTTGCTTAGATATGCAGATGTTGGATGTATTGCATCTGAGTTGGCTAATAGATTATGGACACACTTGTGATTAGATCTAGTATGATTCACAAGTATCATAAGAAACTCTGTGCACTTCATCTCACACTTGTATCGATTGTGTATCATAGTTACATGAACTGGCTATTTTAATACGAGGCACATGATAGCTCCTTTTGTTGTTCTCAGACCGCTAATTGAACCGTTGAAATGATCTGGCTGATCATGAATAACCCAAAGTATGAGCTTGTTTCGTTGTTTGTCTAAAATTATCTGGCTAGTCTATTCGAGGCACACAATTGGTCCGTTTGGTTGACTAAGTCACTCCCTTTTTTTGTCTATGATTAAAATAATGGCATATTTCATTATGTAGTGTCTCACTAGTTTATAAGAAACATAATGGCTTAGTTTTCATATTCATTTTATTCATGTTCTGCACATTCTAGTTTGATTAGTCTGCATGAGGTACTTGGGTTGATTGCTTATATTTTTTGTCCCATGAAATCTTTTAAATTCATTCGAAACGAACTTGTACTAGTTTATTTCCCAAGTATGTTGTTTAAGTAGCTTGTTTTGTCTTGGTTTCAGCCTTGTTCAAATAGATAAGTCATTTCACAGAGCAGCACATGCTCGCATCGGTTCATGACATCAACTGGTCTAGTTATTCAAGAAGAAAGAGATGTATGAGACACCACTATTAATTGCTTGCTTTCTTATTATATCACCATATCGACACATTTAAAATTCATAGTGTTATGTTTGTCTAGTAATGCTGTTATAACTTGTTTTGTCTTTGTTTCATGCTATTTCACAAAGCAACAGTGACAATACCTATTTCTCATGGCACACCACTTCGACTGATCCTCTGATTCCAGCTAAAAGATTATTTGGGGATGCCCTCCAAGATTCCCTTGATATTTTTGATTAAGAATCCAACAAAGTAGATTCCGTAATCACCATAGTAGACAAAGACTTATATGAATTAAAAACATGCAAGTTTTGAGGCAGAATCTACTTAATAATCTCCTCTACAGCTCTCATGGGAAGCCAGTTGTTACATGTCTCGCTATGCAAGCTCCATAGAGAACTTTTCTATAACACCAGTTATGGTGTTTTTCAGTTGTGATGGAATCTGATGCAACTTTTATGCTTCATTCAATTACTTTCAAGCTTTTTTGATAATTGTAATAATTTACTATAATTTGCAGTTGTAAGTTTTTTGAGGATTGTACCAAACCGAGCATCTAACAGAATTACTACACGTACGCAAAAAAAGGTGAAACTATAAGAGGTACAACACAGGATCTTCTTAAAACAACAAGAACTTCCATTGTATTACGGGCACCACAGAACATGCATAATTCACATAGGTTCACTCAACAAAGTAAACACACAAGTATCAGCCCTATAGAGAATACAATTGGAGCATACCTGCACGAGCCATCAATCTGACGGATAGCCGCGTAGTAATCGTAGTGGGTGGTACCATACTAACCATAAGGCAATACCATCTACAGCTCAGAATGCTCGACAATTTTATAATACTATGCCAACAATCAATCGATTTCGAAAGCACGATCATTGATCCATAAACCGCCTACTCCATACCCATGTACAACCCTTGGCTCCTCTTCCCATGCTAGATCCTCAAAGTCATAAGATCTAATTTCACATAAGTCCGCATAATATATGTTGCCGGCCTGCACTGTGGGTACCCTAGCAGTGACATAGACACATCGATTGTTAGTAACGAAGAGAGCCCGATTGCCGATGCCTCTGACCGGCTGAAGGACATGATTTTGGGTATCAACTGGGTAAACAACGACCTGCCACCATAGACCGGTCCACTCACAAAGAACAACAACTCTCTATCCGACACCATGAGGTAAAAATGATTCTCCGAGAACTGGCAGCCTGGAACAGGGCCTGCAATGGTGGAATGCATCTCCAGGGTCTGGGCGGAGCACTGCAACTGGACATCTCCATCAGTAGCACCACACATAGTTTAGATGATAGACCCATATATGTCAGCGACAAAAATATCACCGGTGTAAGAAGTCATTCTATAGCGTTCCGCAAAGTCATCTGGCGAGTATGACCCTTCACCAAAGACCAGACGACTCTCTTCCTCCGTACCCTCATTGGCCCACCGAATGGTGTTTTCTGAGGGCTTGATGTAAACACCATCAACAACGGGAAGATCGTCACAGTCATAGAAGCCACCTTCTCGGTCGGTATCTCCACCCTCAAGCGCTTGATAGCACCCGAGAAGGGGTTGTACAGCCAGGTCTTGTACGGTTGCCCCCTCTGTCCTAGCACAAGGAGGATGCAAGTTGTGCTGTCGATGTAAAAGTACCTTCAAGAGAGAAGAGAAATAGAGATTAAGTCTAGGTAAACATACAAAGATTCAACCAAGGTAAACCATGGAGCAAAACCCTGGCCAACTAGTAGATGACGAACAAAACTTAAAAAATAGATAGGAAGTAAAGGGGAAATGATCACATATATATAGATGAATATGAAGAAAGCACCTCCGAATAACCTAGCTAATCTTATTCTCAAGGTGTTGGCCAGCTCTCTTGTTCAGCAACATGATGGCGGCATCGTATACTAGATACTCCTCTGACAACTAGTGCTCTAGAACAATCCAGCTGGTTGGCATAAAACACTCATCTGTGAAGCCGTGCCAAGCGCTGCAGACTGCCTGGAAGGCGACATAGTAGTTGAAGTCCTCCATCGATAGGAAGATGTCACCGATTTTCTGGACAAATTCCTCAGGGAGACCAGCCCACGGTGACTTGATGACCCACAAGGGGGTGTATCATAGTATTTTTGATAAGTAAGAGTGTCGAACCCAACAATGAGCAGAAGGTGTTGATAAGTGGTTGGGGCTAGGAATTCTTCGTAAATACTTAGCAAATGGATTTTTAGGGTTTTTTGATGATGCAGATAAATAAAGTGCGAGTAAATAAAAGACAATAATAGTAATTGCAGTAAGTGGCCCAATCCTTTCTTTAGCAAAGAACAAGCAAGTTGTATTACTTAAGATGACCAAACGTTCTCGAGGACACATGGGAATATTGTCAAGTGCTTTTGCTTCATATAGTTGATTAATCTTCTTTGGTTGGATAAGTGTTGTGTGGGTGAACCTATGCTAATGTACTGACCTTCCTAGGAGTAATACATACTTGTGATTATACCCCTTGTAAGCATCCGCAACTATAAGAAAGTAATTAAGATAAAAACCTAACCACAACTTTAAACTCTGAGATCCTACACTCCCTTATGCAAAGGTTTCCTAACGGGAGTTCAGGATTCTGTCACTCCGGCAACCCCACGATTAGTAGCCAAATACACAATGCATCCCCCTAGGCCCATAAAGGTGAAGTATCATGTAGTCGATGTTCACATGAAACCACTAGAAGAATAGCACCACAACTTAAATATCAAACCATTAAATCTTTCTCAACGCAATTCCACTACTAACAACATGAGTTCTCCCATGTCCTCAAGAACTAAACGAACTACTCACAATACATCATATGGATCAAGATCAGAGATGAAATAATGATAAGTAACAATCTGAACATGAACATTAATTCAATGGTTCCACTCAATAGCATCAACTACAACAAGTAATCAACACCGGAAAAGTTTCCCCTAAGAACTATGGATGATTCAAGCCAATTGTTACTGTGGTACGGAGTGGTGGTGATGGTCCTGGTGGAGATGATGGTGATGATGATCCCGATGAAGTCTAGCTTGATGACGGTGTTGATGGCGACGATCTCCCCTCTCCGGGAAGGAATTTCCTCGACAGATTTCTGCCTGTCGGAGAGCTCTTTCTCTCTTTGTAGTTTGCCCCCCGCAGAGGTGGCGGAACCTTTCTGTGGTCACTCCCCGAGTCTTAGGGTTTCGAGGGGATTATATACGCCAAAGGGCGATGCCAGAGGTGGGCCAGGGTGGCCACACCACCTGGTGGCGCGACTAGGGGTGGCCCGCATCAGGGGGTGGTGTGTACCCCCTACGGCCCATCTCCACTCCTCCTTCTGGCCTCCTTCGTCTTCTGGAAAAATAGGAATTTCCGTATATTTTCTGGGATTTTCTGATCTTCGCCAATATTGCATCTGGATAGTGCCTTTTCCATCAAAATCTTGACTCCCGTGGTTTATCCTCCAAAAGTCATCAATCATGCAAAAATAGATGAAATAACATAAGTATCATCTCTTAATATGAAATATATCAATTGATAACAGTAAATTATGATATAAAATAGTGATGCAAAATGGACGTATCAACTCCCCCAAGCTTAGACCTTGCTTGTCCCCAAGTGAAAACTGAGCTCAATAAACATGACCACAGGTTTATGGAGTGAAGTGTCGATAAAGAGAATACGGATAAGAAATATCACATTCATCAATACACAAATCATAATAGAAAACAACTCACTATTATATAACTTAACTTGCAATGAGTAAGGGAAACACAATAAAGATAGACAAAGTAAATCATAATTGGTAATGATAAACTTTGTTCTTGGTTAGAGAACGGTTAACTGATTGGAGGAGTCAAACATAATGGGGTTTTCAATGATAACTTTCAAAGTAATATTCACTCAGATAAGAGTAGTGTGTAAAATAAGGAACATAAGAAACACGATTGAATAAATCATCATATGGATGATTGAATCACAACAACTCAAATACTTGCTTAAGGTATAAAGGAATAGGTTTACTGACTCAACTAAAAAGTAAAAGATAGGCCCTTCGCAGAGGGAAGCAGGGATTTCAAGTTTCATAAAGAACCTCCAAAAATTATGGTACTTATTAGCTTTCAGCTCTCATTGCCCCTATCATAAGCATCTTGAAGTGATTAAGGTTAAAGTGACACAAATATGAGGATATGCTTGACAAGTTATAAGTTGAAAATCTCATGCCCCTTGCTTACAAGTACCGAACCTCATGGTACTCAACTTTAGTCACAAGTAAGTTCTTGTCATTGTAAGTACATGTGTATCAGAGAGAACCGCCAGTGGGGTACCCCTTGCCCCATGACATAGGATCTATCCCATATCGAAATGACAAGGCAACAGACAATGAGCATCTCAGCGATATTTTTATTGGCTATTTTCCTAGGTTTTTATTGAGGATGCTTCATAGAATGCTCACTATGGTTATGCTGCAAGTTTCCACCATGATTAGGAATGGATTAGGATAGCCGCCCAGGCGTTTCTAACACATATACAAACTCCATGAGCTTACAAGCTCCCCTTTTATTTCACACCGCCGGGATCCATAAACAAAAGAACATGATATCAACTGAATAATAAGTGCAATGTTGAAAGCGTTCCCCGTGGTAACATGGTTCTGCTAATTCACAACTTATAAAGTGCAAGCATATAAGCAACATAGATGGACACAATGGTTCAAGTTTATTAAGTGCAAGAAAATAAAGTGTGCCATCAAGTTTGTGAGAGCTTTAATCACTAATTTTCACATAACAAGTTTAATTTGGAAGATAGATAAAACACGATAATTTACTTTAAATAGCAATAATGATAATAGGTAGGTATGGTGGACACAAATGGCATAGGTTTTAGTTCAAGGATTGGATGCACGAGAAGCAATCCCTCTCAGTAGAGGTTTTTGTCTAGCAAGGCTGGGTAGCAAGCATAAGAGTTGAAGGAAACAAACAAACATACTAGTGATAGAAACAATCATGCAATCTTCCTTGGAAACACAAAAGATCTTAACTAGAGAATACTAAGCTTATGAGCCAAACAAGAAAGAAAGATGATGAAATTATATTTCTAAAAGTACTTTTCTATTTTCCATTCAATCCTCAAATAGTGTTGCTACTGACCAGAGCCAGGTTTGCCAAAACCAACTAAATTTACTTAATGATCCCAAAGTAATACCAATACTAATAACAAGATCAATCATATAACAGAAATTACAAACTAAAATAAGATGTGCAAAAAGTAAATGATAGAACTTCTCATTAATATTCCATAACGACATCACACCAAGGGATACATAGATAACTAACTTAGAGGAGAAATACTTCCACAATGCAAACCATCCTATATGATAACTTCTCTATTCATGATATGACTCTACTAAAAAGGTAAAAAGATGAAAGATAATGATGTGATACCACGACACTCCCCCAAGCTTGGAACAAACCAAGGGGATACCAAAACCTGATGACGAATTACTCCTTTGGAGGTGGTGGTGTTCTCTCGATAAGCTTTTCAATCAATTTCTTCAAATCCTCAATCTCGAAGGTGAGAGTACGAATCAACTCTGAATTGTGCTCAATGCGGTTCATGATCATGTTGGGCTGTGAATCCTAGCCCTTGTGATTCTTTCCCACTCTTCCTCCTTAAAGTGTTCTTTTCCTGCATGGTTAGAACGAGGCATATCCCAATTGGAGGATAATTTTTCCTTAGGCATCTTTTGGAACTGCTGCTCATGTATAAGGGTATGGAAGGGATTCTTGTCACGTGGAGGAAGTGACCGTGAAGCTAAGCAAAGGCATGGAACCATCCCTCCAGTGGACATCCATGCAGTCCTTTTGAGCTCGACAGGACGTGCCACCACTCAAATGCTTGCAATGGTGGTGCTGGTGCACGGATGCTGGTCTTCCTTCCCGTCCTCTTCAATTTCACCCTTGATCTCCTCCTCCTACTTGGAATCTTGGAGATCATATTCCACAAGCTTCTTGCCCTTATCATTGGCGGAGACCATCGTGCTTATAAACTTGAGAATAGTTCCTAATAGAAAGGAAGGTACTGAGAGAAAACGGGTCGGAGACGGGCTCCGGGGTGGCCACACCCCCTGGTGGCGTGACCAGGTGGGCCCGCGCCACGGGGTGGTGTGAGCCCCCCGGGATCCGTTTTCGTCCCTTTTTTGACTCATTATCTTCCATGTTAGATAAAAACTGCAAAAATATAGGTTAAAAAGTTTTTCACGGACCTTTTCTTACCTGAAGTATTACCTATTCCGAAACAAACTCTGTAGGTCTCTGAATTTGGTCTTTAATAAATTCTTTCGGAGTCACCACTTGAATAATATCAATATCTTCATTGTCGGAATCTCCAAAAATATAGTGCTTGAGTCTTATTCCATTCACCATCTCATTACATCATTCTCTCCTAACACTTGAAAATTTCTTTCATACAAAACTTCACACAATCTTCATTAGCAACATTAGTGCATGCAATATAATAAACCTTTCGGTTCAATTTCAACTGAAATCCATCAAAACATAAGCTACTGTAGCAACTCCTTTCGAAAGCCTAAAATAATTCAAAAAGGAAATCGATTTAAGAGGCAAATGCAAAAATGGCAGAAATCTGTCAAAACAGACCAGCAGGTAAAGATCAATTTTTTCAAAAATATTCTGTTGCTCAAATCAAAAAGGGAAAAACTAACGAAATTTAAATACTAACCTGAGGCATGCACACAAAAAATTACAGATCAGTACAATGTTCTAGGATTTTCACGAATTTTTATAGTGAAGCACAAAAATCTGTTTCGGGACAGCAACTTCCCCAAATCTTACTTCTCTCTCATTAGAGGCTAATCTTGACACAAAAACCAAAAAAAAGGATAAGGAGAGGTTATTAAAGAAGCAATAACTTCCAAGACTCAAATAAACAAAAATAAACTGAAAGCAAAAATATAACGGGTTGTCTCCAAAAAGCTCTTTCTTTATAGCCATTAAGATAGGCATGATAATTTCAATGATGCTCACATAAGAATATGAATTTAAGTAAAAGAGAGTATCAAGAAGCAAATATACACATATTTAAGTCTAACCCACTTCCTATGAAATGGAATTTTGTAAGGAAATAAATTATGGAAACCGGAGGCTACTAGCATAGGAAGGCAAAACAAGTGCAACATAAAGACTTTCAGCATAAAGCGAGGAAACTTAATATTATTGAGATGCATAAAAACATTTTCCCCTCTCTCATAATAACTTTTAGTATCATGAATAAATTTAACGATATAACTCTCACATGAACCATAGTAGCAATGATCACTTATTTTGATAGAAAACACAGGGACACTAGGTTTCCTAGTTCTACTAGGATGTGAAACAATATTAGAAGTATCCTTACAAAGGATAATGTGCCCATCTTCTACATTTTTAGTGACAAGGTCTTTCACATTTTCTACATCTTGATATCAGTGGAGGTCCAAATCATTGTTCGCTGGAATAGGTAGCTTATTGCTACTGTATGGCCATTTCATTAATTAAGAAAGCTCTGTTTGCAAGGATTTCCTACTAGTCTCTAGTGCAAACCTTGGTCGTATACAACGGTGGACTAGCATAGCAGAGCTAGAGGAGTAATATACCTATAGGGCATTTAAGGTGAAATTCTCTCAGCAAAGCAGAACAAGAAGCTGCAGAAAGCAAAACTGCATCCATTCATCTTCCAAACAATTCCGTTTAGCTGGTTTAGTGGACATTAGCCTTGCAGATCTAGATAGAGTGTGATTCAGTACAATTGTTTTGTCCCACTTATACTGTTTAACTACAGGTTCAACATCTATTTGTTCATCAGGTGCTACAGCTTTCTTTGTACTTTTGTTAACCATACTAGCTATCATAGAATGTTCCTTCACCTTAACAGGGACAAGTATTTTCTCGATGTAAGGTTCAGGTAAAATACAATCAGCAGTATAAACTTCAATATTTCTAGCAGAAACATAATTAACAATATCTTTATATGGCTCATGATACTTGTTCCATTTCTTTTTAGGAATTTCAATATAAGAGGCAAAAGCCTTAAAACAATTTTGCAATACTTTGAGAATCAGTACCATAAGCAACACTAATATTATGAAAATCATGAGTCCCCATAAAAGATTTAATGCATTCATAATCATAATATATACCTGAATTTCTTCCTTTATCATTCTCCCATGCTTCAGCATTGTCTTGAATATGGTCTAGAAGATCCCATTTAGCTTCTTCTTTCATACGTGTAAATGATCTAGCACAAGAAGCATCCAATAGATCCTTATCATGAAGAGAAAACCTTGCATAAAAGTTATTGATAATAATATTATTAGGGAGCTCATGAATAAGACATTTGAGCATTAGTAACTTCAATCTCCCCCAAGCTTGGGCGGTACTCTCTCCATCACGAGGCCAAAAGTTATATATTTGATTCCGATCTTTGTGAATCTCACTAGGAGGATACAATTTGGAATAAAAGAGAGGTACAATTTCCTCCCATTCAAGAGATTGGCCATTCTTCAGCAGCTTATACCATTCCTTAGCTCTACCCTTCAATGATACAGAGAATAACTTTTTCTTAACTTGATATGTTGTAATACCTGCACACTTGAACAATCCGCATAATTCATGTATAAAAAGCACCGTGATGGACAGTTCCATCTCCAAAATAGTAGGTATCCATAACACGATCAACATTTTTTGTAGGTATTTAAAAGTATCAATTTCAGCAGGTGGTGGTTCATCTACTACCTTAGCAGTGGTAGTAGCATTCCGAAATAAGAAACTAAGTGAACTATCCATATTGCAAATAAAGTAACAAATAGAAATAAACAATACTCATAGTAGAAGTTTCCTATACCAGTTCCACTCTTCAACAGCGGTTCACTTCCCGACAACGATGCCAGAAAATAGTCTTGATGACCCACAAGTATAGGGGGTGTATCGTAGTATTTTCGATAAGTAAGAGTGTCGAACCCAATGATGAGCAGAAGGTGTTAACAAGTGGTTTAGATCAGGAATTCTCTGTAAATACTTAGCAAACAGATTTTTAGGGGGTTTTGATAATGCAGATAAATAAAGTGCGAGTAAATAAAATACATTAATAATTATTGCAGCAAGTGGCCCAATCCTTTCTTTAGAAAAGGACAAGCCGGTTGTATTACTTAAGATGACCAAACGTTCTCGAGGACACATGGGAATATTGTCAAGTGCTTTCGCTTCATATAGTTGATTAATTTTCTTTGGTTGGATAAGTGTTGTGTGGGTGAACCTATGCTAATGTACTGATCTTCCTAGGAATATACATACTTGTGATTATACCCCTTGCAAGCATCCGCAACTACAAGAAAGTAATTGAGATAAAACCTAATCACAACTTTAAACTCTGAGATCCTACACTCCCTTATGCAAAGGTTTCCTTACGGGGGTTCAGGTTTCTGTCACTCCGGCAACCCCACGATTAGTAGCCAAATACACAATGCATCCCCCTAGGCCCATAAAGGTGAAGTATCATGTAGTCGACGTTCACATGACACCACTAGAAGAATAGCACCACAACTTAAGTATCAAACCATTAAATCTTTCTCAACGCAATTCCACTACTAATAACATGAGTTCTCCCATGTCCTCAAGAACTAAACGAACTACTCACGAGACATCATATGGATCAAGATCAGAGATGAAATAATGATAAGTAACAATCTGAACATGAACAATAATTCAATGGTTCCACTCAATAGCATCAACTACAATAAGTAATCAACACCGGGAAAGTTTCCCCTAAGAACTATGCAAGATTCAACCCAATTTTTATAGTGGTACGGAGTGGTGGTGATGGTGCTGGTGGAGATGATGATGATGATGATCCCGATGAAGTCTAGCTTGATGACGGTGTTGATGGTGATGATCTCCCCTCTTCGGGAAGGAATTTCCTCGGCAGATTTCTGCCTACCGGAGAGCTCTTTCTCTCTCTATAGTTTCCGCCCCATAGAGGCGGTGAAACCTTTCTGTGGTCACTCCCTAATTCTTAGGGTTTTGAGGGGATTATATTTGCCAGAGGGCGATGCCAGAGGTGGGCCAGGGTGGCCACACCACCTAGTGGCGCGGCTAGGGGTGGCCCGCGCCAGGGGGTGGTGTGGGCCCCCTGTGGCCCATCTCCACTCCTCCTTCTGGCCTCCTTCGTCTTTTGAAAAAATACGAATTTTTGTATATTTTCTGGGATTTTCTGATATTTGCCAATATTGCATCTGGATAGTGCTTTTTTCCATCAGAATCCTGACTCTAGTGGTTGATCCTCTAAAACTCATCAATCATGCAAAAATAGATGAAATAACATAAGTATCATCTCTTAATATGAAATATATCAATGAATAACAGTAAATTATGATATAAAATAGTGATGCAAAATGGACGTATCACGACTCTGGCTGCTTCTTGCCGGCTATGGATGATTGTGTTCGTGTGGTCTCGATCCTATCGACTGGCAGAGGATGCGGTTCCATAGACATACATTTAACAATGCCTAGGGATGCCAAGCAAATCATGTGGAAATGAGACGACGGCATGCACACACCAACCGCCACACATTTCATCAAACTGGTAACAACCCACACGGGTACGCGCACTAATTACGGGGCAACGGACGTGCACACCAGTGTACGACTCCTACGAGTCTGCCGAACTTAAAGTCTCAATGAACACGCGAGAATCCAACTAAGAATTACTACTACTACTTAAAATATACTTTCATATTATATGCATTTCATGTCATACATATTCATATTATTTTGTATATTCTTGGTCAAACTTTGCAGAGTTTGACTTGCACGCAAAATTATGCGCACCATATTATGGGATGGAGGGAGTACTAGTATTATGTTCATTAGGCTAGCCTAGTGGTACTGGTGTATCTCACATTAATCTCATGTTTACCATTTTTTCATGGCAAGTAGTGCACACGAGATTATGCCATCTGAAACCTGTAACACGCCAATCTCATCAACATTGTTTAGTTGTTCAGAATGCCAAAAATCAGGGGGTACAAAACCTTTTTATTGATTAGTGATGCAGTGTTTTTATGCTCATGCATATGAATGTGTAGTAGATCATATAATTCTTACCTCACCCTCAGTTGAAAAAAGTATTTAACAAAAGAAATGTCTTGGCTTATCTTACATATTCTCAAATGTTCTGGCATTAAAAAACAAAAGCCAAGATGCCCTTTGCCACCACAAATATTTTGGTTACTCTATTGACAAAACTATGGATATCTATATGCTATCATCTCCTTATGTTTTCAAGACTGAGCTTCCAAATACTCTTAACTCTAGTTTCCCAAGGTGTTTACAAAACATTTTTGAATCCCAGTCTTGCACTACAACAGATGGCTTGTTGGCAAAATGGGTTGTTGACAAAGTTGTGAACCGTCATATATTATCTTAATTATTGATGGTTTGGTTATGGCGTCAAGGATTAAGTGTAATGCACGACGGTTTAGTATTTTGGCATTGCTATATCGTCATGGATTACTCTTCCGAGTGGTTTGTCGATGTTGGTGACAAAATATTATCGTGGTGCATTTAAATTGTCACTGAAAATCACGCGGGACCAAGTTGTTAGTAGGGGGAAATAGTTTATTAAAATTTAAATGACGCTTTATAAAACAATGAGGCAAAGAAATTAAATGTAAAATATTTTATTATGCGGGGTTTGAGCTCGCAACCACGAGTTGATTACTGCTGCTGCCGCTACGATAGAGGTAACGTGTTTTCCATGTATAGTTGTTAAATAGTTTTGTAATAGAAATTAATTGTTATAGGATATGTCATAATTAGATGATCTTTAACTGTGTGATTAGGACGAAAGATCTGACAAAACCACGTTGCCATGAGAGTCCTTCCAAGTCGAGGCGGTACGAGGTAAGATAGGAGAACGCGGGCACGGTCAGCGTTGGTCCGATCTCGGTCATCGTTGATACGATTCCAGTCGTTGTTGATCCGATCTCGGTCGCCGTTGATAGTAGGAGAGGTCGTGGACACAGCTATTGCAGTTAATCAGAGGGCTATTTGGAAGGAGGCGCATGGTTAGGCTTTGCCAGGAGGTGAGTTTCTTTTACATGTCGGCTTGTAACTGATCTATGAGTTTTTCCTTTCAAAATCAGGTTCACACAATTTTATGGGGAGGCATTTAGTGATAATGAAAACGATAGTGATGGCCAGCATAGTGAGGATCATGGTTCATATGATAGTGACAATGATGAAGAATATGATAAATTCAATGAGAATAATTATGTTGATGATGTATGGTTCATGAGTTGAAGAAGTCTGGAAAGAGAGGTAATAATGAGCCTTATTTTTTTCAAAGCTACTAGAAGAAGCCAAGAGATAGCTTCATGAGGGATGCAACACTTATATAAGGTTGACATTTATTATGAGGCTTCTTGATATCAAAACATACAACTAGGTCACAAACAAAGCATTTGATCTTTTTCTTTCCCTGTTATGTGATGCTTTGCCATGGGTGGATTTCCCAAAATCTTATGTTGATACCAAGAAAGTACTTTCTGAAGTTGGGCTTGGTTATGAGACTATACATATGTGCAAGTTTAATTGTGCTTTGTTTTGGGGAGATCACGAGAAGAATACACATTCTCCTGTCTGTGGATTTTCTAGATGGAGGGACCCAAATGGAATCAAGAAGGTGCCTCACAAAGGTTTTTTGTTGCAACAGAATTGTCAACACATACGAGGTGGCACAAGAAGAAGAGGGTTGTTGAGGATGATGTTTTGAGGCACCTAGCTAATGGAAAGGCATGGAAACACTTTGATGAGAAGTTTGGTTGGTTTTCTGATGACCCTAGTAGCATACAGCTAGGCATTACCACAGATGGATTCAACCCCTATAGCAGTAACATGAGCATTTCATATAAATATGTGGTCAGTATTTGTGATTCCATATAACTTCCCACCATGGATGTGCATGGATCAATCCAACTTTATGTTGTCATTTCTTATACCAGGGAAATGTTCACCAAGGAAGGATTTTAATGTATTTATGCAGCCTCTTATTAAAGATATGATGAAGCTAGGGCAGGTGTTAACACATATGATGTTCTTGTAATGGATGACTTCAAATTGACGCTGCTTTCCTATGGTATATTCATGACTATCTAGGGTATGCTACCATATCTGGCCATAGCACTAGAGGATTTTATGCTTGTGTGTATTGTGATGAGAATCCTTGATATGAGCCACTAAAAACCAAAATTGGGTACATTGGACATCGTCGATTGCTTTCTAAGGATCACCCCTATAGGAGAAGTAAACTATTCAATGGTAAAGTTGAGAAGAGGGATCCACCGAGGCAGTTCAGTGCAGAAGAAAAAAAGGAGAAGCTAGAATAAGTTAAGGATTACATACATGGTGAAAATCCAAATTGTAAGAAGCGCAAGTGTGTTGTTAAAGGTGAACCAACCTGGCACCTTAGGCTCAGCTTAGATGATTTACCTTATTGGTCCACACTTTTGTTATCACACAACCTTGATGTGATGCACATCGAGAAGAACATAAGTGACAACATAGTAGGTACACTTCTTGAAATTAATGGAAAAAACAAATACACTGTCAGTGCTAGAGTTGATTTGAAGAAAATGAACATTAGGAGCAAATTTTGGATGGAAGAAGAAGGGGATAGTTGTTTGAAGCCACATGCCCCCTGGACGCTTGAAAAGGAAAAGAAGAAACATGTTTGTAGGTTTTTGGCAAAAACTAGGTTCCCAGATGGTTTTTGTTCAAACTAGGAAAGGTGTGTGGATATTGAAGCTGGAAAAGTACATGGTATGAAGACACATGACTGCCACATTCTTCTGCAGCGTATTTTGGTAGCTGGCTTGAAATGTGTTGGACCAAAAGAAATTATGAGGCTATTGCTGATTTGGGGAGTTTTTTAGAGAGTTGTGTGCTAGAACTCGTCACGTCAAAGTCCTGGAATGACTGAAGGTAGAGATAGTTTTAATTATTTGCAGACTTGAGAGGCTCTTCCCCTAGCATTTTTTGATATCATGGTGCACTTAGTTGTTCATCTTCCCGAGGAGGCTATTCTAAGGGGGATTGTCCAGTTGAGAGAAAACTAGGTTATCTTAAGTGTACTGTCCGTAACAAAGGAACGCCTGAAGGTTCAATTACTGAAGGGTATATCGTTGATGAGTGCGTCACATTTTGCTCTAGATATTTCAATGATGACATGGAAACAAGATTTAACAAAGCTAAAAGGAACCAAGTTATCCAAAGGGAAGTTAGTGCTGATGAGTTCGTAGTTTTCTCTCATGGAGCCAAAGGGTTTGGAAAATCATATCTGAATTTTTTTTGAAGGAATCTGATAACATGGTTTGGTATCTTTTGGACAATTGTGAAGAGGCAGAACCTTATATCAAGTAAGTTTTTTGGACATGATTATGCATAAATAATTGCTCAAACTTATACTTAATATCATATTGTCTCATTTTTATTCGTTTATTTTAGCATTTGCCGAGAAGAATTACTTGTTAGGGGTGCTAATAACATATATGAGGCACTCAAGAAAGTGTTCCCATCATGGTTTAAAAACCATGTGACTCAACTGAACAATGCATCTGAAGATTTGAAGTCACTTGTAGATGGGCCAGACAAGCATGTAATTGTACACTCTGCTTGCAATGTAAAGGGTGCTAGGTTTCATACGGTCACTCGGGAGAAGAACCTAAGAACTCAGAATTGTGGGGTAATGAATAAGGCATATGTTGGTTCTCAAGAAGATAATGAGTTTTATGGTGTTCTACAGGAAGTTCTAGAGCTCAAGTATGTGCCTAATAAACATGGTCCTAGATCAGTATCCCTGTTTTGCTACGACTGGTTTGATCTAGATAGCAAAAATTCAAAGATGAAATATGATGGGCACTACAAAAGTATTAATACTTTTGTTCTTTGGTACAAGAATGCCCCCTTCATATTGGCAGATCAAGCAGAATCATGTTTTTATTTGGAAGATATTGAGTTTGGTGTCCCTTGGAAAATTGTGCAGACATTCACCAATAGGAATGTCTATGATGTACTAGAAATTGAATTTGGTAATGAAGCTACTGAGCAAGAGAACTTGGCATACCAGGAACACGTATGTCAAATGGATTGTAGATTTCAACATGTAGTTGTGGAAGAAGATGAAGATGATGATGTCGAGGCTGTTGATCGTCCAGACGAACTGGAACATGTTGCAGCAAGATTTGTCCAAGATCTAGATAAGGAAGACAACAATATAGAGGACATGGACATAAGTGATGATGAAGATGTTTACAACCTGGAAGACCTTGCAAATGATGCTGAAGGTAGGAACTCTGATTATGACACAGATGTTGAGGATTACATATGTGTACTACATTATTCATATTTTTGGGAAAACTTGCTGGATTATGAACCAAACTCATGTGTTGTAACCATAACCAGTTATACCAATGCATCTTGATAATTATAAGTCAAAAGGCAGGGAACATAGTTTTCTCCACACATGTTACACTATTTCTAGAGATAGAAACACATACTACTGCCAACAAACAGGACTAGCTTCTTGCAGATGTTATGGTAGATTAGTTCTAATAACCATGGTGACACTTGGCCCCCTTGTTTGAAGGAGTACCCTGGGTCACTAGATTGATGATGGGAAACAGTTCATACGCAACATATCCATTAGTAGTAGCATACTCCAGGTTCTTTTCAGCAAGCGGCTTCCATTACCAGTAGTCATGGCCTTGGCGTTTGGCAATGTCCTTGACAAAGGAATCCTTCAGGCCACCGTACCTAGGGTGGATGAGGTTTGCAGTCATGGCAGCCATCCCAACCCTATCTCCATGACCTTTCAGTTTGAAGATGTCCTGGATGTCGATGTGTTTGCCTTCTGGAATGTACAACCATTCTCCCCGCATCAATTTGCTATCTGTCGTTATGTCCACACCAACAAAAGTTACATTTCTCCGATAAAGGAAATCCCGAAGGCTACGAACATAGTCCTTGCACCTGCATTGCATTATTTAACTCAGGCAGTTCAAAGTATGTTGCAGTAACAAATACAATGATTCTCTATTAAAAGAATGAAATGGCATGCTCGAACTGTGGAATTTAAGTACTGGAAAAGGTTTAACCTTGTTCAAATATTGAAACGGCTATCCAAAGTAACATTACAACTAGGATTATTACAAGGTGTACCAGGAAATCTGATTTGAAGAAGCACATTCACAAATATAACACAAGCAATTCTGAGTTCCATACAGATAAGACTATAGAATTTCCTACTTAGGCATTCACAAATATAACACAAGCAATTCAGAGTGTTATTGTCTCCAAAAGATGCACATATTGCAACAAGGAACCTGCCTGGTGTTTTTTTGTTCATTTACAAATTTTGGTTACAACATCCTGTACCTACAATTGGGCCAACGGGTTGGGGTGGCAAATGGGCCATGGACACCTTTTGGGCCACATTTGGGGGCAAAGGGGCCAAATATGTCTATATAAGGAGCAACATTACCTTACTAGAAAAAAAGGATAAAAAACTATAGCATAATCAGATGAACTGCAACAAATCGAACCTGATTATGTGGAAGACGAGGACGTGCTCCTTCATCACAATCTGCATGACCACAATCTTCCTCTACGTGATGTCGTACTCCAAATCGAGGCCGGCAAACCTGACCTCCTCGTCCTTGAGCCACTCCAGGTACATAGCGAGGAAGCTGTCGATGGTGCTGCCCTTGTTGATGTAGAATGCTTGGATGCAAGTGTCGCCGGGGACACCGAACCGATGAACCTCTGTTGTCCGCTTGTCGTCATCCATGTTGTCCACAGGCGGTCCCAGTGCTTCACGGCCGAGCCTCCCGCACCCATGGAGGAAGAGGATCAACGGGAAGAAGAGGAAGAGAGGATTGGAATTGCCGTAGAAGAAATGGAAGGCTAGCAACGCTATCTAGAACCGCCATAGAAGAAATGGAGATGAGACATTGGGGCTTTTGCGGGGATGCAGTTTATCCCTAGTTTTTTTGGATTGTCTGTTCGGTTATCGAGGAGAGAGTCACATCGTAGCACTGTAAGTAGGAGAGTAAAAATTAATTTTATTCTCTACCTACCGCAGTAACTAGTGGCACATTAAAACATGTAGAGAACAAATGTGCACTTATATTCATTTGGTACCTAATTACAGTATTGCTTGAACAACCTAGTCTGCACACATATGAACGCGTCATGCACATTACTTGTGCATCTTCATTTGTTAATTACGTAGTAAAATGAGTAAATTTTTGAATAATACCATAAGTGCACACATTAAATGTTGCAAACTCAATCATTGAAAAGATTATCTTGTAGCCATATTAATATATTGCAACCGTACACACATGTTTCAAATTATGCATAAATAATATTCTTTAAGACAAATATGAGATTACTAGTTGAGGCAACATTGTAATGTCCTAAAACTACTGGCCGATTCAACATCTGGCATATGAGAGACAAATACATAGGCGCCATGATCACCAATGTAGAGCATCATGAACAACTTGTGTCTAATGTCAAAACTATGTTCCTTCTTCATGAATTTGTCCCATCTGTTGATGCATGCACTTAAGTACGGGAAAAGGTTTAACCTTGTTCAAATATTGAAATGGCTATCCAAAGTAACATTACAACTAGGATTATTACAAGGTGTACCAGGAAATCTGATTTGAAGAAGCACATTCACAAATATAACACAAGCAATTATGAGTTCCATGCAGATAAGACTATAGAATTTCCTACTGAGGCATTCACAAATATAACACAAGCAATTCAGAGTGTTATTGTCTCCAAAAGATGCACATATTGTAAAAAGGAACCTGCCTGGTGTTTTTTTGTTCATTTACAAATTTTGGTTACAACATTCTATACCTACAATTGGACCAACGGGTTGGGGTGGCAAATGGGCCATGGACACCTTTTGGGCCACTTTTGGGGGCAAATGGGCCAAATATGTCTACATCAGGAGCAAAATTACCTTACTAGAATAAAAGGATAAAAACTGTAGCATAATCAGATGATTTGCAACAAATTGAACCTGATTATGTGGAAGATGAGGACGTGCTCCTTCATCGCAATCTGCATGACCACAATCTTCCTCTATGTGATGTTGTACTCTAAATCGAGGCCGACAAACCTGACCTCCTCGTCCTTGAGCCACTCTAGGTACATGGCGAGGACGCTGTCGATGGTGCTGCCCTCGTTGGTGTCGACTGCTTGGATGCAAGTGTCGCCGGGGACACAGAACTGATGAACCTCCGTTGTCCGCTTGCCTCCATCCATGTTGTCCACTAGGCGGTCCTAGTGCTTCAAGGCCGAGCCTTCCGCACCCATGGAGGAAGAGGATCGACGGGAAGAAGACGAAGAGAGGATTGAAACCGCCATAGAAGAAATGGAAGGCTAACAACGCTATCTAGAACCGCCATAGAAGAAATGGAGATGAGAAATTGGGGATTTTGTAGGGACGCAGTTTATCCCTAGTTTTTTGGATTGTCTGTTCGGTTATTGAGGAGAGAGTCACATCGTAGCACTATAAGCAGGAGAATAAAAATTAATTTTATTCTCTACCTACCGCAGTAACTAGTGGCACATTAAAACATGTAGAGAACAAATGTTCACTTATATTCATTACGTATCTAATTACAGTACTGTTTGAACAACCTAGTCTGCACACATATGAATGTGTCATGCACATTACTTGTGCATCATCATTTGTTAATTACATAGTAAAATAAGTAAATTTTGGAAGATTACCATAAGTGCACACATTAAATGTTGCAAACTCAATCATTGAAAAGATTATCTTGTAGCCATATTAATGTATTGCAATCGTACACACATGTTTCAAATTATGCATAAATAATAGTCTTTAAGACAAATATGAGATTACTAGTTGAGGCAACATTGTAATGTCCTAAAACTTCTGACCGAGTTCAACATCTAGAACATGAGAGACAAATACATAGGCGCCGTGATCACCAAGGTAGAGCATCATGAACAACTTGTGTGTAATCCCAAAACTATGTTCCTTCTCCATGAATGTGTCCCATCTGTTGATGCACGCACGACCATCATCAGTAGAAATGGTGTACGTCAATTGCACCATCGTCCTAGGATCGCAAATTATAGTAATAACACCTTGTTAGTCCATGTCGTTTGGAAGAAGACGACGAGGCAGTTTCTGTTGAAAATTTGCAAACAATGGTGTTTGTGAAAATTCAAAAACATTAACGAAGTTAGTTGAATTATGATGTAATAAAAAATACCATAAAATTCTCGGTGCATTTGGACCAATTCAAGGTATGAAGCAATCCATAAGCTCTTCCAAGATCATAGTCTGCAGCATCATGATGGTCTACAAACACATCAACCTTTCCTACCTCTCTGCACACCTTCTCCATCATTCTCCAATTAAATTGGGTTCCCTAGTTGCAATGATATGATCAACTATGTCTCTCCCCTCATTACCCAAATGGTAATATGCTACAAACAAAATGTGGCAAAAATCGTTATGCATTGAGCTTTTGGCACATTAGTAAAATCACAATATGTTAATCAAACCCAGAATGAAATTAAGATAGAAGTATTACTTGGATGGATTATAGGAAAATTTCCACAGACAACACTGTTTGATTCACAAAGATTTTTGTGAATGGTGAAATTCACCTGCTGTTCCCTTTGAAGTTTGTACACTCTACAAAATTCTTTCCAACCATCACCATTGATGAAAGTTACATTTGGTTCATTCGTAACCAGCAACACAAATTCAAAATTCTCTGGTATAGTAAAGGACATGTAGCATCTCCTTTTGTCATGCTTTTTCACTAAATACTTATTGAGCAAACTATATCTTGAATAGTATGGGAGAACCTGTGTAGCATGTACGGCATAGTGAGAGGAACGCACTTACATGGAATATTAACATATAACCCCTCAAATAATTTTTATGTACATGATAGTCCCCTTAAATATACCTTATATTTTCGATTTTTTCTCAAAAAAATATAGACAATTTATAAAGGAACGGAGGGAGTATAAAACGATCTGCACAGTCATATGTTTTTTGATAAGAAAATCGTACCGCCCTCTCCTCGAATCCTTGACGTAGGGTAAATACGAAAAAAATGTGTTTCTGAGTTGCAGAAGTGCACGAATCCTTCATGTCAAAACAAACACCACACTACATGATAAAATTAGATTATGAGTGTGAAGTCAGATCTTGAGTGCAATCGCTCAGATCTACAAGATATGCCGACCACTTTCACAACCAAAACCACAAACAATCTCATCTTGTAGAGTTCACACTGTGTTGAGTCAAGACGACATATGTACCTCGACAGTCATCACTATAGTTCTCCTGGTGGTATAGGACCGTTCGCCGTCGGTAGATGAAAGAGTGAGGTCGTGACAGAACAAGACGACATCGAGATGGGAGCAGGTGTTTGTGAAAGAGGGAGGACATGAGATCATTAGGAGCCCTTATATAATAATGCTCCGATATTTGTGTGTATAGTTTTTTGGGAAAGTAACAAGTATTAGACTTTTTCGTCCGATTGTGGAACGATTCTCATCAAGATTGGTCAACCCTTAACTTTGTGGTCAAATATCTCATCTCCCCAAGTTTCTCATTTTTTTTCCAAGTTTCTCATTATTCAAAGTTTCTCATTTTTTTCAAGCTTCTCATCAAGATTTGCCACATAGTGATTAAATATGAAGGTTTCAAGAGATTTCAAGAATTTCTCATTTTTTCTATAAAATTCACTATGTTTTGGTCAACCCAGGGTTGACTAGAGTCTTTCGAGAGATTACGAAAGAATCTGAAAGGTACAACTACTGTTCTGCGGTCCCGATGAGATGTACAACCACTCAAGCATGCAACTTGAAGGTCTCAAATACTCCCTCAGTCCCAAAATATAAGGCGCCTAAGGATTGGTCAAAAGTCAAATCTTACTAACTTTGACCAAATATTTAGAAAAAAGATATCTACATCTACAATATTGAATGGACATATTAAGAAAATATACTTTATGGTGAATCTATTGATATTAATTCAGTATTATAATTTTTTATATTTTTGTGTATAATCATGGTCAAACTTAAACAATGTGGACTTTTGACTAATACTTCGGCGCCTTATATTTTGGGATGGAGGGTGACGAGGGTTTAACTCGTCAATGCCCATTGTTATGGGCTTGGGTTTTGGAGAAGGAGGGAGCGCTAGAGACATCTATCGGCTAGCAAACAAGCACACAGGGGACAAAGATTTACCCAGGTTCAGGCCTCGTAGAGGTCCCTACTCCTGCTTGTCTGCTCGTGGAATTATTGAAGGAACCGAAGGTTACAATGGTGCACAGATGCAATCTGGCGAGAGTTGTGGAAACTAGGGTTGTGTGTGTCCTCCTCGCCGCCCCCTCCTAGCCCTTATATAGGAAGCCTAGGTCACGGGTAGCAGGTCGAGTCGGTTACAAGTTAGGGTTTTCCCCTTCAAACTTTCTATCTTTAGCTTCTTCTTGTTCTTCAAGCAATCGAGAGTCCGTAGGTTACTCGAGTCCCTCGTTTGGGCCTTGGCGACACCGTGGGCCTTTACGTATTTAGACCGTATATACCAAACTCGAGTACCTGTAGGGTATACCCATGTCAGTAGCCCCCGAGTGTCCAGTGGAATCACAGATTCAACTAGAGACTCTTTGAAGTCTTTCGAGTGCCTGAACGAGTATATTTCGACTGCTTTATTTGTGTCATAGGGATTGTTGATGTATGTGCCTGATATAACCGAAGTATTGGTATCAGTTAACCACCTTAGGGTGAAACAACGCAATCTACTCGAACTCGAGTCCCCGGACTCGAATCCGGAAAAGTGCTGGTGTAATTCGACTCAAGCCGCGGAGGTCTTATAGGAGTCGAATTCCAGTTATATGGGTGTGAGCACTCAACGCGTTCGTCGAGGCATGTTCATCGTACCTGTAGGCATGGATACATTTCTGGTAGTGCGTAGCTAATGCGTTGCCAGGCCTTATTCAGGTCTTACCTTCATGCTGTAAGCGCGGTATCCGAATTTTATCATCACGGAGACGATTCGGGTGACCCAGGAGACGCAGTCTCTTTGTAGGGAAAAATTATGAGGCGGTGTCGTCATGAGCTTCGAGTGTGGACGTTATCAACACACAGTTTTTGTACAAATAATCATAGGGTGCACGACCAGCGCTCCCTATGGGAGTAGCCCCCGAGTGCCTGGTTGAGTCGAAGACTCAGGCAGGGACTAAAGAACTTTTGCGACTGTTGTCATCTTTTGTTTGCTTGTTTCAGTCAATTGTTTCTGGCGCTCCCTATGGGAGTAACCCATGTCCTCAATCGAGTGGTTGGGTTTGCTTGTGATTGTCCGTATTCCTGTAAAAAGAAAAGAAAATCATAGGGTGCGCGACCAGCGCTCCCTATGGGAGTAGCCCCCGAGTGCTTGGTGGAGTCAAAGACTCGAGCAAGGACTCAAATAGTCAAAGTTTTCCGCTGTGTAGCTTTGATGAAGTCAGTGCTGACGCTTTCGTGACCTCAGTTGCCCGCATGAGCGAGTTTGACGGGACGTGACGAGCAGTGGGTCCCACTATCTGACTTTGATTTGACTGGGCGTGCCTAATCTTTATTTTAACTACACCTCCTCGATTTCCACGTGTAATGGGAGTAGTGGAGGGACGATTCGCGCTTCCACTCCTCCACGTGTCCAGCACGATGTTTGCCATGCGTCCAGTAGGGTTTTTCTGGGCCGTTGGATTGCATCTTCCAGGGGTTAAGTAGCGGCGCTGCGACGGTAATTTTCTCATCTGCTCTCATTCTTCCTTTGCTGCCATCGCCATTGCCGCTGCTCCTCTGCTTTCTCTGTGCCCGTTTCTTCCACGACGCTGGACCAGCTCCGCTCGTTTCCGAGCTACTTTCTTCGCTCGCATCGCCGTCACGCAATGGGGAAGAAGAAGGGACGCTGCCGCTGATTCTGCGGCCACCGTTGCCGTGGCAAAGAAGAAGGGCGGCTCCGCCGCTGCGGGCACCAGCATCGCCGCCGGCGGGAAGAAGGTCGCGGGCACCCACGTTACAAATGGTGCGTGGCGCCCCTCCATCATCAAGGCGTATGATCTCCGTCTTCTTCGCCAAGACGGAGTACTGTCCGCCGCAGTCGCCGACGCGCACGTCCCCAGCGGTGAGACAATTCCTGCTCCCCCGCTGGTTTCCGAGTGATGTTTTTAGCATTCATCATTCGCGGTCTCTCCTTGCCCCTTCACCCCTTTTTAGGGGTCTCCTTTGTTTCTACGGGCTTCAGCTCCATCAGCTGTCCCCGAATTCCATCCTCCACATCTCTTGCTTCATCACGCTCTACGAGTGCTGGCTCGGAATCGAGCCACACTTCGGCCTCTTCAAGCGCCTCTTTAAATTGAAGCGCCAATCTGCATCTGGCTCTTTAGTCTACGATGTAGGTGGTTGCAGAATTCATGTCGACCCATCCACCACCTACTTCGACATCAAGCTCATGGCGTCCGTCCAAGGATGGAGGGACAAATGGTTCTACATCCGTGATGAGAAGGCTAACGGTGAGCTCTTTGGACTCGCGCCCTTCTCTATCCCGCGACGCCATGCAAGAGGATGCGCTCCTGGAAGAACGTAGTCATGCTTGGCGAGTCCGCGAAGACAGATGCGCTGTACAGGCGCGTCTGCGAGCTCGAGAGTCGCATAGGCAAAGAGGAGGGAGGCTGCGCTCTCATCCGTACTTGGCTGCGCCGTCACGTCCAGCCCCTGCAAGCCAGGGTCCATCCAATGTTTCAGTGGGCTGGCGCTGATGATGCCACTCGCGTGTCTACCGATGGCATGTCCGCGAGTGAGGTGGACAAGAGGGTTCGTCTGGTCACCAAGTACACCGTCAAGGATGTACTCCCCAGTGAGCCAGTTGTTCCTCCATTTGATGCTGTGAACCCTCCTCCTGAGGTATAGTTGTGCTACGCAGTAGCTAAATTTGTCGATTGCTTCTCTGTTGTTTTCTTGTTTTTTGCTGAATTTGTTGTCTGTATGCAGGATTGGGCGGTATCACCTTGTATGCCCCCTCTCCCTGAGGGGATTATTCCTCGCGAGGCCTTGGAAGAGGATGAGTCGGAGTCGACTGTCCCTTCTGATGTGGAGGAGGAAGCCCCCGAGTCCGGTAGTCCAGAAACTCGCAAGCGTTCGCGCAGCGAGGATTCCGACGCGTCGTATCCATCGACTCCGGAAGGTACAGGTGTTGGTGCGGAGTCGCCAATACCTGCTATTCCTGTGAGCGCCGTGGCACCATCTTCTCGCAAGAAGATGCGATTGCCCAAGGAGTCCTCGTCGGAGTCAGGGTAGGCCACTTTCGATTTTGACAAGTTTGACTGGTAAGTTTTCTAGTTCACGTGTTCTTCTCTATTGTGTCCTTGTTGTCTCGTCTTTAGGTTTGCCATTTCCTGACTTGGTTTTTGTCTTGCAGTCAAGAGGCGTCGTCATCTTCTGGCGGCGTCCAATTTTTGAAGGATTCAGGAGTCGCGACCTCAAGGGCCAAGAAAGAGGTCGAGCGCGCTCCTTCCCCTCCATTGGCGGCCCACTCCTAGCACAACTCTTCCAGTTCTCCTCATGCAGGAGAGCATCGAATGGTTGCCCAGATGACGGTACAGCAAACATCTTCGGAGTCGTTGGAGGACCATGTAAGTGTAGTTTTTTCTCCTTTTTAGTGTTACAGTCGATGGTATCTATTGCCTCTGCTGATTCCTTGTTGTGCGATAACACCTTGTGAAGGAAGCCGCGCACTTGGCAGATCAAGTGCTTGCGATGGGCCGCCAGCATGCGATGCTAGAGACACGTCACCGCGTGGTTGAAAGTGAGTGTTCTACACTTCTTCTTTTTTCTCTTCCCCTTTGATATAGTCGACTGATAGTCAATTTTGTTTGTCATGTAGCTGAACATAATGCCCTGTTGCGTGATGCCGCTGCCTTAGATAAGACACTCGCCGCGGCTGTGAAGGGTCGCGACGAAGAAATCACGGCGCGTGACGAGGCGCGGAAGCGTGAAGAGGATCTGCGTGCCTCCTACGTAGCCAGGGAGAAGTTGTTCGAAGAACAACTGTTCTCAATTGCCAAGGCCCTCTCAGGTACTTTGCTTGTGGATAGTGTTATCCTTCTCAGCTT
Organism: Avena eriantha; assembly: GCA_910589775.1. NCBI lineage: Eukaryota > Viridiplantae > Streptophyta > Magnoliopsida > Poales > Poaceae > Avena > Avena eriantha. The sequence goes on along the minus strand of OU342742.1, from coordinate 169,381,607 downwards.
CGAATGTTTTTGCCGGTGGCGTTGATGTTTTTGTCCATGTGTGGATTTATGTACATATGTTGGCGATTTGAGCTTCGACCCACAGGCCCTTCGTCGTGATGACGCTCTCGCGGGTGCACCATCAGCAGTTGAAGACCGCATCACCGCCGTGCAGGACACGCTCTCCAAGGCCAAAAGCATACTCAGTCGCCTTCGGGAGGAGCTGATTCCCAAGGCGGAGCTAGTCGAGAATATTGACGAGCTGGTGGAGTCACTCGCTGGAGGTGTGCCTTCCAGCTTCAAGAACTCGCTCCATGCGGCCGGCGCGTCCATGTCACTTGCCATGGTGCAGGCTCACGGAGTCGAGATCGATCTTGCCGCGGTGTCGAAGGCGATGCCTGTTAGCGCGGACGGCCAGCAGGTAGTCTTCGCTCCTTTCGTGACTGCCTGTGGCAAATATGGGCATCACGTGATAAATACGGTTGCAAAGTACTCTGAGGAGCTCCAACATGCTAAGAAGGCGGGGAAAGCTTCGGCATCAGGGGCCGGCGGAAAGTCAGTGGCATCTGACACTACCACGGACTTGATGAAGCCCCCGAAGTCGTCGAAGTCGAAGAAGCCATTTGCTCCTTAGTTAGGTTTGTAATAGTTAATTAGTTTATGTCCTTCTGTTTAAGAACATGCCTGCTGGCGAGTGTATCTGTTGATACTTTTGCTAGTCTTGAATGCATCTGATCCTTTTGTCTTTGTGTTGATTTGGTCGTCTTATTTGCTTCTGTCTTGACTTGTGGTAGGGTACATCAAGTGATCCTTTGAGGGAAACTCAGGACTCGTTGACTCTTGATGATACCGTGGCACCGTCGTGCTCCAGGGTAGATGAGCTGTCCTTGCTTTCGCGACTGCGTGACCGCGTGAAGCAGCTAGAGCGTGAGTTGCCCGTGCTCCGTGGTAATGCGGATGTATGGAAGTCGAAGGCGAAAAAGGCCGCCGCCCGAGAGCAGTATCTGCTTGGCGAGGTGACGCAGCTGGGCGACCAATTCAAATGTTAGTTTGCTCGTTCTCGTCTTTTCCTTTTAGTCGCTTGTAGTGGTACATTGTACTCATGCTGCTGTTGCTGCTTCGTGTAGTTGTCAGCACGCATCATCCACAGGACGAGAAGGATAGAATTGCCATTTGCCTGTATGATCTTACCCAGGAGCAACTTCAAGAGAGTGGATACTTCTGGGTAGATCATGATCGTGCGACTGCGCTGGTGACCCTGCAGGATCGTGCGTCGTGAGTGCTGCTCTTTTTGAAGAAGTCGCAATCATGCTTGAAGAACATTTATCGGGCGATGTTTCCGCTAGATGATACTCCATCAAGTCTGCTGGCCCTCCTTGCCAGGTTTCAAGATCTGACCACGGTTCGCGAGTGCATGAGGCAACAGTTGGTGGCTGGTGCCAAGGCTGCTCTATCAATGGTGCGACTGCACAGGCCTGACGTAGATGTTGCGGCAATTGCATCTGGGCCGCCTGCACCACCAGCAGGTTCTGCCTGGAATATGGTGCCGCACTACCAGGCGGTGGATCGCCCAGCAGAAGAGATCGTCGACTTCTTTGAGGAACAAACCAACATTCTCCTGCTACAGTAGTAGCTCCGTTTGTATCCTGCACATAAGTACACTTGTGTTGTAAAGTTTGTATAATTTTTGTAAATAATTTATTGTCGAATGTGCGTAAAGAGCTTTGTTAGCATGAAGTGCGTTGCACTATGCAAGTCCTTTTCGTTAGCCTAGCCATGTTTTATCTCAGTCCCTTGTCAACCTGCCAGGTGTGTTGCAGCTGGGTTGAGGTTGTGTTAAGGGTTTCGATTGATGTACCAGCTACTCAGGATATTGCGTTTTGGTGAAGAACAGATGTGCATAGGGTGGTGCAGCCCCCGAGTAGATAAATTGAAAAATTAAAGGAGGACACCGAGTTTTGGGGCACTTAGCTTTTATTTATTCGAAGAACAGTGCGAGGTACAATATGTGGCTAAGTAGCCTTATTTGCAATGTAAAAGTAAAAACGACTAGGGGTAGAAGCGTCGCAGCTGTGCGACGTTCCAGGGGTTGGAGTATGCGACTCCTGTCTCTAAATCTTGAAGGCGATAGGCGCCACCTGGGATTACTTCTGTAATCACGTACGGTCCTTCCCAGGGGGACTCGAGCTTGAGATGCCCATGCTACTTCAGTTGCAGGACCAGGTCGCCTTCGACGAAGGATCTGGGGCGAAGCCTCCTACTGTGGTAGTTGCGCTGGTTCTGCTGGTAGATCGTTGATCTTTTCACGGCGATTTCCCTTGCTTTATCAAGGAGGTCGATGGAGTCTTCGAGTGCGAGGGATGACTCTTGTTCGCTGTAAGCGACCATGCACGGCGCCTTGTACCGTACCTCGGCGGGTAGCACTGCCTCTGCTCCGTGCACCATAAAGAATGGCGTGTAGCCCGTGGCACTGTTTGGAGTTATACGTAGGCTCTAGAGTACGGATTGCAGTTCGTCCGGCCAGCAACCCGCGGCTTGTTCGAGTGGCTGGACGAGCCCATTTGCCTTTTCCACCTATCCGTTGGTTTGTGGATGCGCTACTGAGGCGTAGCTAATGTTGATCCCTAGGTTCTCGCAGAATTCTTTGAACTCCTTGGATGTGAAGTTCGTCCCGTTGTCGGTGATGATGCTATGTGGCACTCCGAAGCGGTAGACGATGGACTCGAAGAATTTAACTGCGCTGTGCCCTTATTGTTTGGTTACTGGCATGGCCTCAATCCACTTGGTAAATTTGTCAACTGCGACCAAGAGGTAGACGTAGCCTCCTCGCGAGGACCTTGGAAGTTTGCCAACCATGTCGAGCCCCCATTGCACAAAGGGCCAGGCCAATGGGATTGGCCGTATCTCTATGCCCAGTGCGTGCGGCTTGTCCGCGAATCGTTGGCAAGCGTTGCATTTTTGGACGATGTCCTTGGCATCATGCATGGCCGTAGGCCAATAGAATCCAGCTCGTAGAGCTTTGGCAACGAGGGCGCGACTGCCGGCGTGGTGCCCGCAGGTCCCTTCATGGATGTCGAGGAGAACTGCTTTTCCATCGGCCATGGAGACGCATCGTTGGAGTACTCCTGTGATGCTGCGTTTATACAGTTCGCCGTTGATAATAGTGAATGCCTTGGATTGCCGCGCGATGTGCCGTGCATCTGTCGGATCGTCCAGTAGCCTCTTGCTGAGGAGGTACGTGATGTACGGCTGCGTCCAGGATTGTTCCATCATCATGACGCTCATTGGTCCTTCAAGTTCGGTGTCTAGCTCCAAGTCATCGAGTGCCATTGGCTCATTGGTGGCGTAGTCCCCGAGCCCATTGCTGCACTTGTTTTCTTCTCTGCGGCCTTTGGCTTGATGGAGCGCTCGTAGATGCGCTCGAGAAATACCCCAGGTGGTATGGGGGCGCAGGTAGAGCCTATGTTGGCGAGTGCGTCCGCCTCTTCGTTGCTTTCGCGACGAATGTGCCGCAGCTCGCAACTGTCGAAGTCTCCTTCGAGTGTGTCGTAGAGGTCGCGGTACGCGATCATGTTGTCATTCAGTGCGTCGCACTCGTGCATCGTTTGGTTGACGACCAACTTGGAGTCGCCGTATATGATGAGCCTCTTAGTGCCGCAGGTTTTTGCCATCCTCATCCCGTGCAACAGGGCCTCGTATTCAGCCTCGTTGTTGGAGGTTGTGAACTGCATTCGCATGATATACTTTAGCTTGTCCCCTTGAGGTGATGTCAGTATGACACCTGCGCCCGCTCCGTCTTTCCGCTTGGACCCATCGAAGTGCATTGTCCAGAGGTAGGACATATCTAGCTTGTCTGGGAGCTGGTTCTCCATCCAGTGCACGAGGAAGTCAGGGAGAATTTGCGATTTGATTGCGTCACGCTTTTCGTATGTGATGTCTCGTGGAGACAGTTCTATTCCCCAAAGCGCGACTCGTCCTGTGGCATCGGGGTTATTGAGGATATGCCGCAACGGGGCGTCGTTGACCACCACGATTGGGTGTTCCTGGAAGTAATGGCGCAGTCGTCGGGCGGTCATGAAGACGTCGTACGCCAGCTTCTGGTAGTGCGGGTACCGCTGTTTCGTTGGCGTGAGGACCTTGCTGAGGTAGTATACTGGGCGTTGTATGCCGTGGACCTTGTTTTCCTCAGCTCACTCGACGACGAGCACTGTGCTGACCACCTGGTTAGTGGCGGAGATGTACAGCAACAGTGGTTCCCTTTCTCGTGGGGTCACCAGCACTGGCGAAGTGGATAGCAGGCGCTTGAGGTGTTTGAATGCTTCTTGCGCTTCAGTGGTCCACTCGAATTTTTCAGTTTTGTGGAGGAGCGGGTAGAAGGGCAGCGCCTTTTCACCCATTCGACTGATGAATCGACTGAGGGCCGCGATTCGTCCAGCCAGTTGCTGGACGCCCCTTATGTTTTTCGGCTTCTCCATGGCCAGTATGGCTTTTATTTTCTTCGGGTTCACCTCGATTCCCCTTGCGGAGATGAGATACCCGAGTAGCTGCCCAGATGGTACGCCGAAGGTGCATTTGTCCGGATTGAGCTTGATCCGATAGCGGTCGAGGTTGGCGAAGGTTTCGCGCAAATCGTCGATTAGAGAGGCTTCCTCCTTGGTCTTGATTACTATGTCGTCGACATAGACTTGAATGTTGTGACCCATTTGTTCCTTGAGGCAAGCCTGCATGCACCGCTGGTAGGTGCCTCCCGCATTCTTTAGCCCGAAGGGCATTGTGTTGTAGCAGAAAACACCAAAGGGCGTTGTAAACGTTGTTTTCTCTTGATCTTCCTCCTTCATTCGAATTTGATTATAGCCTGAGTAGGCGTCGAGGAAGCAGAGGTGCTCGCATCCCGCGGTGGAGTCGATGATCTGGTCGATCCGTGGCAACGGGAAGTGATCCTTTGGGTAGTGCTTGTTCAGAGAGGTGAAGTCCACGCACATCCACAGGATATCCGTGTCCTTTTTTGGAACCAGCACCGTGTTGGCGAGCCAAGTGCTTTCCTTGATCTCGCGTATGAACTTGGCTTCGAGGAGTCTGTTCATCTCCATTCCAACTGCCTGCGCTCATGGCTCAGACAATCGCCGAATTGTTTGCTTGACTGGCCTTCCGTCGGGGTTGACATTGAGTGCGTGCTCGGCGAATTCCCTAGGAACTCCTGGCATGTCTGCATGACACCAGGCGAAAATTTCCCAGTGCTCATGGAGGAATTCGACGAGCACGAGTTCCTATGCGGGACTCAAGTTGTTGGCGATGAGGGCCGTCTTGGCAGGATCCGATGGGTGGACCTGCACTTTCTTTGTGTGCACCAATGAGTCGAAGGAGAGATCAGGTGAGCTTGGGCTGCTCAGGGGAGGCAGACTGTTGTCTGTCGTCTCCTTCAGTCTTGCGAGTTCCTCCTACATGCCGAAGGACTGGGAGATTCTGTTGAATTCCCTGTCGCAACTGTCAGATCGCTCGAAGCTCCCCTTGATCATGATGACGCCATTGGGACCTGGCATTTTCATCTGCAGGTAGGCATAGTGGGGCACTGCCATGAACCTAGCGAACGCGACACGGCCGAGGATGCAGTGGTACTGTGAGGGCCAGTCGACAACCTCAAAGTCGATGCGCTCACGCCGGAAGTTCCTCGGCATGCCAAAGATGACGTCGAGGTTGATTTTGCCCAGGGGGTATACGCCTTTCCCTGGGACGATGCCGTGGAACATTGTGTCCGAGGCCTCTAAGCAAGTTGGAGGGATCCTCATGGCTCGCAAGGTACTCGCGAATATAAGGTTGATGCCGCTTCCGCCAACCATGAAGACGCGACTCATGTCGAAGCCTCCGATTTGTGCCTCGAGTACGAGGGGACAATGGCCTGGACGGGGTATCTGAGGCGGATGGTCGCGTTTGTCGAAGGTGATGTAGGACTCGCTTCCACTGAGCTACTCAGTGGTAGATGGTGGCGAGTGCGTGGCCAAGTTGACTTGGCGAGTGATGGCCTTCTGCACCCTATTGGAGGGGCGTCCCTTTTGGATCATCATGGTGCCCATGGCTCGTGGGTACGGTTCGCCTCCGTGGTGCTGGTCCGGTGCAGCCGCATTCGGTGGTGCCCCAGGTGGTGGTGGCGGTGCGCCATGTGCCATGGTGCCTGGAGCGGCTCTGTAGCCTCTTTCGACTGCATTGCGGTTCATCCGCACCAATCCTTCATGTAGCTTGAGGAACTCGCGGCATTCCTTGAGGAGGTGGCTGGACTTCCTCTTGCCATCATGCTTGTCGATGTAGAAGTGCACCGTGCAAGGCCCGGACAGTTTGTCCTCAATGGAGTTCGCGGGTGCCTCATCGCGAGTGCGGCGTTGCCACACCTACGTGGTTTTCCCGGAGTCGCGGTAGCCGCCGCCACGGTAGCCGATGTTACGGTTATCGTCACGTATGTCGGTGTAGCCAGCCGCGACCATGTTGACGTCGTCGCGGTCATCATAGATGCGCATGCGGCGCTTGCCTCGGCGGTCGCGTCTGCGTTCGAGTTCTGCCTCTTCGTCGGAGTGAACGCGATTTTTCACTAAATCTTCTCCATCGGCCCACCGATTCGCGAGCTCCATCAGGTGGTCAATGGTCTGGGGCTTTGAGCGGCCCAGCTCCTCCCTGAGTTCTAGGCGGCGGACGCCACCGTTGAATGCGTCAATCGCGCGATCTTCCGAGATGTTTTCTGCGGAGTTCTTGATGATGGACCACCTTTGGATGTAGGAGCGCAGCGATTCGCCGGATCTTTGCTGGCAACATCTCAGCTCTTCGATTGATGCAGGCCGCTTATACGTGCCCTTAAAGTTGCGCACGAAGCTGTAAACCAGCTCATCCCAACTGCGAATGGATCCGTGTGGGAGGTTATTGAGCCATGCTCGAGCGGCGCCCTGCAGCTGTAGCTGCAAGCATTGCATGGCCGTGCTCCGACCGCCTCCGTGGAGTCTTACAGAGGAGATGTGGTCCTTCAGCCAGATCTTTGGGTCCTGTAGGCCATCAAACTTTGGGTTCTCCGACAGGAGTTTAAACCCTCTAGGCATTCGCTTCTGCCTAATGGATCTGCTGAAGCATCTGGCGCCGCAGAGCTCCCCATCTTCTTCTTCCGTGTCAGTTGACCGAGCACGTCGTGCCCTTGATTTGTCGATCTTGCGCTGCGTGAGGTCGTCGTGCACATCGTAGTCATGGTCGTGTCATCGTGAGCGGCGGCGTCGAGACAGGTCGTGACTGTCATCGCTGGACGAGGGCGAGGAGTAGCGCTTTGCTAGCGCTTTGCACTTCTTTGGGTCTGGTGTTGGCTCCTAGTCGAGGGCGGCCTCGATTAATCCCAAGCCCGCGATCGTAGATCAGTGCATGGCGGTTCGGGGATCTCTAGCTGGCGGCTGGTTGTTGAGGAGGTACATGGTGGCCGCTGTCACCGCAGCCTGCGGCGTCCTAGGGACCATGTTGCCTCGCGTGTCGACTGTCATAGAGCCGAAGTCGAGGACTTTTGCGGCTTCTATGCGTTCTTGCTCGGTGAGATGTGCCATCCGCGATTGCCTCTTCTTGGCAAGGTACTCGTTGCCCCTTGAGGAGGATCCTCCATAGGAGGAGAGCCCAGCGCGACGAAGGCTCGATTCGTCCGCTGCCTTTTTACGCGCTTCGAATTGCGCGATTGTTTGCAGTTGGCGCTTGAATTCTTCCTTCAGGAGCCAGTGATAGCCCATCAACAGTTCTTGCGGGGATCCGAAGGGTAGAGGAGCGCCTCGTAGGGCCTCGCGGCAGGGAGCCCATTCTTGCTTGTTGAGCCTGATTACGACGCATTCGCCGGTTTGCTCATTTATTATGGATGGAGGTTCGACTGCTCCTCCATTATCGATGGGGGTGCGATTGCCACCATTACCGCTGTTGCCACCGTTGACGCCGTTGCCAGCGTTAGGCGGATCGGTCCCATTACCGAGATTACCACCATTGTCGCGATTGGCAGAGGTATCACCTGCGTTGATGACGGCGCACATGAAGTGATTGGGGAAGCTGTTGCTTCCACAACTCTCGATCCGGAACCGTAGGTTCCATCTTCAGTGGCCAGATCGCTCAGATCAGAGTCGCGACTGATGTCGCTGACCGTGTTCTCGACTGCTGCCGGGGCGTTGAGCTCGCTGAGGGTGCCGATTGATGGAAGGAACCACGATGCTGGGGCTATCGCCGGCGCTGTCGGCTGATGAGGCATGCGAAGCGTGCCCATCTGGCCAACTTAGAAGCCGAAGCTCCCAATCGCCAGGCTGATTCCGTCACCCACGGACTCGAAGGCCAGGCGAGTGGCCGGCGTGTGGACGGTGAAGTCAAACGCGCCGAAGAGCTGGTGAATCTCCGTTGTTGCGGAGTTGTAGATCGTAGTTGATAGGGCCGAAGAAGCCACAACATCAGCACTCCCAATTCCCACAAACGGCGCCAATTGACGAGGGTTTAACTCGTCAATGCCCATTGTTATGGGCTTTGGTTTTGGAGAAGGAGGGAGTGCTAGAGACATCTATCGGCTAGTAAACAAGCACACATGGGACAAAGATTTACCCAGGTTCAGGCCTCTTAGAGGTCCCTACTCCTGCTTGTCTGCTCGTGGAATTATTGAAGGAACCGAAGGTTACAATGGTGCGCAGATGCAATGTAGCGAGGGTTGGGGAAACTAGGGTTGTGTGTGTCCTCCTCGCCGCCCCTCCTAGCCCTTATATTGGCAGGCTAGGTCTCGGGTAGCAGGTCGAGTCGGTTACAAGTTAGGGTTTTCCCCTTCAAACTTTCTATCTTTAGCTTCTTCTTGTTCTTCAAGCAATCGAGAGTCCGTATGTTACTCGATTCCCTCGTTTGGGCCTTGGCGACACCGTGGGCCTTTACGTATTTAGACCGTATATACCAAACTCGAGTACCTGAAGGGTATACCCATGTCATAGGGAGTAGTAGTTTTGGTACTTGCTTCACAAATGGTTCCTTGTTTTCGAGTTTGAGGATGAAATTTTTGAATTTCTCAAACCAAAATGGGTAGATACAATGCTAGCATCACTAGCCACATGGTGATACACCCTTGTGCCAAATTTGAGTCAATTTGAAGATAGGTAGATGAAAACATGGTACACAAGTGGATCTTTCTAGTAGTCAGACATGATCGTTCACTAAACTACACCACATTTGAGAGTGGACTGCTAGGGGGACACTTTTACAAATTTTCTCATTTTTCATGCAAAGTATTTGCCACAAAGTGATCAAATTCGAAGGTTTCAAGAGATTTTGAGAATTTCTCATTTTTCTATGAAATTCACAAGGTTTTGGTCAACCCAGGGTTGACCAGAGTCTTTCGAGAGATTGTGAAAGAATCTGAAAGGTACAACTGTTGTTCTGTGGTCCCAATGAGATGTACAACCACTCAAGCATGCAACTTGACGGTCTCAAATAGTATTTTTGGTACTTCCTTCACAAATGGTTCCTTGTTTTCGAGTTTGAGGATGAAATTTTTAAAACTTTCAAACAAAAATGGCTAGATACAATGCTAGCATCACTATCCACATGGTGATACACCCTTGTGCCAAATTTGAGTCCATTTGAAGAAAGGTAGATGAAAACATGGTACGCAAGTGGCTCTTTCTAGTAGTCGGACATGATCGTTGACCAAACTACACCACATTTGAGACTGGACTGCTAGGGGACATTTTTTCAAATTTTCTCATTTTTCATGCAAAGTATTTATGACACAGTGATCAAATTCGAAGGTTTCAAGAGATTTTCAGAATTTCTCTTTTTTCTATGAAATTCACAAGGTTTTGGTCAACCCAGGGTTGACCAGAGTCTTTCGAGAGATTGTGAAAGAATCTAAAAGGTACAACTGTTGTTCTGTGGTCCCAATGAGATGTACAACCACTCAAGCATGCAACTTGACGGTCTCAAATAGTATTTTTGGTACTTCCTTCACAAATGGTTCCTTGTTTTCGAGTTTGAGGATGGAATTTTTAAAACTTTCAAACAAAAATGGCTAGATACAATGCTAGCATCACTATCCACATGATGATACACCCTTGTGCCAAATTTGAGTCCATTTTAAGATAGGTAGATGAAAACATGGTACACAAGTGACTCTTTCTAGTATTCGTACATGATCATTGACTAAACTACACCACATTTGAGAGTGGACTGCTAGGGGGACTTTTTTTGAAATCTTCTCTGTTTTCATGCAAAGTATTTGCCACATAGTGATCAAATTCGAAGGTTTCAAGAGATTTTGATAATTTCTCAATTTTTTATGAAATTCACAAGGTTTGGTTAAACCACGGTTGACCAGAGTCTTTCGAGATATTGTGAAAGAATACGAAAGGTACAACTGCTATTTTCTAGTCCCAATGAGATGTACAACCACTCAAGCATGCAACTTGAAGGTCTCAAATTGTAGTTTTGGTACTTGCTTCACAAATGGTTCCTTGATTCCGAGTTTGAAGATGAAGTTTTTGAAATTTTCAAACCAAAATGGCTAGATGTAATGCTAGCATCACTAGCCTGATAAACCCTTGTGCCAAATTTGTGTCCATTTAATTTGCATCAATAGATCAAAACATGGCATATAAACTTGTAATTTAAACAATATGAATATTTCACTATTCTTAGATATGATTTAGGGATGGGTAATTTATGCATCATTCAGGTATAATAATAGGACTTTGTAATGTAATATTAATTTTCAACTTGTCAGTACTTCATTTCATTTTTATACCAACTGTGTAAAACTTACATATACGAAGGAAGCCAAATTTTCAAAAAATGTTTTTCCTCTAATGTCAAAATTATCAGCTAAACAGAACCTCCCTCCAAAATTTTCGACACATTTTCGTTCCCTCCTTTTTCGCCTCACCCCACCGCCAAAATTTAAAACCCCACAACATTAGAGTGGCGCTCGAATCCGTCACATGATTTGCGTCTCATCATAACTCCCAAAACCCATCCCCTATGGTGCCTCATCCTTCTCCTCCCCTGGATCCGATCTCGTCCACGGAGGATCAGAACTCATCACCGCATCTGATCAGCGATCTCCTTGTCCGACCCCATGATTGGGACTCTTCGTAGCGGTAAGGCACGTGAACCATTGAGGTCTACACCGAAGAAGAAGCCCAACATCAAATGACTGTCAGGTGATAATTCAATCCCCCGATCCTTCTCATATGTAGTAGATCTGCTAGAACCATTCATTACAAAGTGGTTAAACATCTTGTTTCCGTCATTCTAGTTAAATTAGCAATCTACTCCCTACATTATTTTCTCACACACACACAATGATATTGTTTTGCAGTAGACAGATTGAGTTCACTCTACTCCCTACATCTACTCCCTAGAGTAAATCACATTTGTAGAGATAAAAACAGTATAGCTCACTCCTGTGCTCATAAGGTACATATAACTACTTCTACTATACCTACTTTAGTTTGCTCTTCAACATCACACTCTTAATATGTATGCCCTTGGGTAGGTTATTTTATAAATTAAATTGTCGGAACTTTGTAATTCATGATGTAATCGGTTGTTGAGCTATAATACAATTGTGATCATCCCTTGTCAGGCGCCGAAAAACAACCAACTAATCCGTATGAGGCAAACAAGTACAAAAATTTGGAAGAAAATAAAGCTCGTACGATGGAAGTTTTGAAAGAATCGCAAGCCGCTATCGGTTTGCCTCTAGAAAATATAGAAGACGTAGCCCATAAATTCGTGTACAGCGGCATTTGTAAACTGATAGGGGCCACCAACAAAGTAAACAAAAGGATGCTAAGCACACTCAACCAGACCCTACATATGAACCAGTGTTGAAGAAATGGCCACAGCTAATGAAGAGCCAACTTCATATGACGAGGACCAGAACGTCAGCAACCCTAAAACAAAGGTTATCATATCTTTTTTTCACTGAAATTTAATCCCCGTAAGGTACTACAATTTTGTTACTAACTATTTTTTTTAAACGGGCTACTGATGGTACATCAACTACAACACAGAAGAAGTCTGCAACAACAATTGTACCTCAATCTACCATAACAACTAGATTAAGAGAACCTTATGTCATAGAAGCAACTGAAACTATCACGTGTCAGACCCCTACACACCTGGAGGGTGAGAACACAGAAGTTCAAATATCACTAATGTTGAACCTAACATCTAGAGGAAGCAACTCACCTGATGACAATCAACTTGTCATTACATAACAGAAAGGTATTAACAATTGCATTTAAATAATTGTACTTATGGTTAGTCCTATAATATATACTCTAATTTTAACTTTCTTCCTACCATGTTTCAGAGGTAACTTCTTCTGGTCCAAAGCGAAAGCGTGGGGAACGTGGAATTTCCATGGGCCATGGTCTGCATGACTACACTAGAAGAAATGATGGGAATAAATGAGAATTGAATTTACTGAGGGGGTTAGAAGGCCCAAAAATTCTCTTCAAGCAGCAAAACTAAGCTCTGAGTTTGGAATACAAATCCGAGACAAAGTGCATCTGGCAACCAACTGGACTCAATACAAAAAATATGAGACTCTGAAAGATGTTATTCCAGGTGCTATTCGCAAAGTAGCGGTGAGCCCTAACTCTATAGTTTTACATCATAGCTATTTATCTTGTCTACATATGTAACTACATAATATGCATCTCCATTTTTCAGGGAAATTTCGAAATGGACACAAATGATGTAGTGACTAAGACAGTGTGCACTAATATTATACAGAGTAGTATGCGCCAACTACGCTACAAGCTTAAGAAGGAGAATTCGGACAAGATTAAAGATATGAGCCCCCAGGAAGCATATAAGATGAAGCCAGCAAATGTACTAGAGAGAAGTTGGAAAGATCTTGTGGATAGATGGTGTGATGCCCACTATTAGGTACTAACATTTACACTTACAAATACTCAGCACATAAATCTCTACTGCATAGAAAACTCACAAGTTCATTCTCAAATTTAGGAAATGTGTCTGAAGAATCAAGTGAACAGAGAAGCTATGAAGAAGAACCATACAACTGGATCGAGATGCTTCATTTCACACTACTTGTACCTTTTTGAGTTCATATATGAAGTTCTACTAAACTCATTATAAATTTTGCTAACTCATGTTCGTAATTCTGATTTTTCTTTGGAACTCAGAGAACTTGGAGGAGGTGACATCTCCAATTGAATTCTATAGACTTACTCACACTAACAAGGAAGGCATCATGACTACGGAAGCCAAAGATGCTTATGTAAGACATTTTTAATACTGCTAATATTTTGTAATGAATAAGCTTTCTACTTCAATATTTCTTATGCTTTCATTTGAACTTATTTACAGGATGCAATGATGACCATGAAAAATATACCACCCCTAGAAGATGAGACTGAAAAAACTGAATTGCGGATTATTGAAGAAGTCTTGAAGGAGAAGAGCACAACGAGCTCAAGCACAGGCACGTTCCTCTCAAATTTGGGAGTTGGATCAATCTCAAGGAAGAGCTCCGTGTCCATAGCACGCATCCGAGAACTAGAAAACAAGCTTGTTGAACGGGAGGAACAATCACTCCTTGCAGCTGAAAGGTACAAACAAGAGATGCAGGAAAGGATGGAAGCCCAGGATAAAAGATTTGAAGAAATGAAAAAAGAGAGGACCATGCAGCTCTGATGAAGGCACATGAAGAGAAAAATAGAGCAACTAAAAAGAAGTAGCAAGAATTAGAAGCCACATTTAGTTTCATCTTAAGGACATCACAGTAGCAACAACAGGGCAACAACTCAACAACACCTCCATCTTGATGAAATTGTTCATCAATATAATTTACTTAGTTGTTTCTTCATGTTAAAACTATTGCACATAATTTTATCACCGCCATATCATATATTGGTTCTAAATTTTATTTGTTTGTATGATATTTTTTTCATTTTCTGCATAATTATTAACGTAACAAAAATACTAACACTATCATCAAATCGTGGACACACCTGTCTGAACTGTCTTGGTCCCACCTGTCAGAACCCTCTGGGTCCCACCTGTCAGAACCCTCCAGGTCCCACCTGTCTGAACCCTGTGGGTCCCACCTGTCCAAACCATCCGGATCCCACTTGTCCGAGCCTTCTTGGATCCGCCGTTGGCCCATCTGTAAGAACCACTTGGTCCCACTGGTCAGAATGCCACGTCAGTAAATTGTAATAAATAAAAAAAAGGCCACATCTGTAATGATGACTTGTCCTACACTCCCTTTTAATTTACGATGACAAACTTTTCATATATATCATGACAAATATTTCTGTCACCGATTGCACATGATTGTTGACAAAACTAACATCATCAACTAATATAAGTTAAACAATGACAAAAAATGCAAACTATGGTTATTGGTTTTTTTATGTCGTGGCTTTTATGAAAAAATTAGTGACATCCCATTTTTGTCAATAGCATATATTCATTGACAAAATATGGATATTAAGTGACAAAAGGGGTCTGTCACTAAATACGATTTCTGTTGTAGTGTTGGTATTAGTACCAAGGACTTGATACATTGCAAATGTATCTATTATTTTTGATGTTCCATGCTTGGTTTTATCCACTTTCTTGTGTTTTGTCCACACTTTGGAGTGCTTTTCATATGATTTCTTGGACTAACCTATTAACAAGTGCCACAGTGCCAGTTGCCTGTTTTCTACTGTTTTTGGTACCAGGAAAGTCAGAAAATCAATATTCTCGGAATTGGACCGGACAAAAGCCAAAGTTGATATTTTCCCGGAAGACTCACGGGGCCAGAAGGAGAGTCGGAGAGGGGCCATAGGGTGGCCACACCACCCCATGGCGCGGGTCCCCCCAGGCCGTGCCAGGCATGGTGTGGGCCCCCTGGCCGACCACCGACCTTGCCCCTTCGCCTATAAGAAGCCCTTGGGACGAAAACCCTAAATAATCAAGCCTCCATCCATGAAAAGTTCCGCAACGACGCCGCCACCGAAGAGGAGATTCGGGGGACAGAAAGTCTCTGTTCCGGAACCCTGCCGGGACGGGGAAGTGCCCCTGGAGCCATCTCCATAGATCTCCACCACCATCTCCATCACTATTGCTGATTCCCATGATGAGGAGGGAGTAGTTCTCTCTCGAGGCTAACGGTTCTACCGGTAGCTATGTGTTCATATCTCTCTCTATGCGTGATCATATTGTGATCATGAGCTTTGTAATCAAGTAGATCTACCTTGCTACTCAAGTGCTTTAATAGATATCTTCTCTCCCCATGTGTGTGAAAGTGACAGCATGCTCACCATGGTGGCACTTTGGCTAGAGATTACAAATACTTGTTATGAGTTATATTTGGAGTGGGATGTCTTTATGAAATTGTGGTGTTTGTTGGACTCATCTAGTACTCAAGGTGACAGTGTGGGGTTTTTTAGATGGGAAAGGCTTACTTTGAGGTGTGCTGTTATAGCCCTACCAACGATTAGAGTGTCCAACCGGAGAGTAGTTCAGCGTAGTATCATAAAGAGGAATATATTTATATGAGTGTTCACTAGTGAAAGTATGATCCCTAGGCCTTGTTTCTAAGCATTGAAACACCGTTTGCTATTAGATCTGTTACATGTTTGCTTGCTGCCATCTTTATTTTAGTTTTCCTTTAGTCTTTTCCACGCCATCAAGTTATTTTCTATCATTGTTACCACTTATAATTATCTATACCACTTGTATTTCACTATCTCTTGGCCGAACTAGTGCACCTATACACCTGACAAGTGTATTGGGTGTGTTGGGGACGCAAGAGACTTCTTGTATCTTGATTGCAGGGTTGCTTGAGAGGGAATACGTTTGACCACTTCCTCCCTGAGTTCGATAAACCTTGGGTGATCCACTTAAGGGAAAACTTGCTGCTGTTCTACAAACCTCTGCACTTGGAGGCCCAACAACTGTCTACAAGAATAGAAGTGCGTAGACATCATGACTCTCATCTATTTCAAAACCCAACCCTTTTCAAAATACCCTTAGTAGTAGACTTAAGATGTTGTGAAGATGAATCTCCTTTATCTGCTGTTTGACTTGCTTGAATACAAGTAGTGTGATCTACCCTGGGAGCATCCTTTAAAGCAACCCCTACTCCCTTGAGTAGAAATCATCAAAACCTAACAGGTAGATAACCCCTCCCTCTGTCATCAGGATCATCTTGGATAAGCTACTTACAAACCCCCAACTCTTGATCTAAGTCCTAGTGCCACCTCTACCATCATCCTTGGGATGTGACCCACCATATCCTATAATCCCCTTTGATCAATGGATCCATTCCCCAACTCCCCCAAGCTTGTCTTAATCCTTGTTCACTCAAGTGACCATGTGTTCCTCCTTTTCAAACTCCTTTTTGAATCATTTCCTCCTTATAGCCTTCATAGTAGAAAGGACCAACTCAAGCCATGGATCCTCTCTAATTAGCAAACTCTTCAACATCACCCACTTGGTGATGAGTTTGGAATATTACACCCTTCAAAAAACATCACCTCTTGTATCCTAGTCAAAAACCCTAAATTTGTCAAAATATGACCAAGTCTAGAACTATTATCAACATCACATCTTTGAGTCCCTACCTCTACTAACCCTTGTGCATTTTTGGAAATGCACTTGACCCATATGGTAAAACATTTCAAGTACTTAAAAATCACACTCTTACCCTTGGCTAGATCATCCCTTGACCTAGTTGTTCTTGATGGTTTTGCAGGCAAGAAAATAATCTTTTATGTAGATTTTATCTACATGCCTACTTTGATAGAAGCTCCCATCTCCATTCCAACTTATTTTGACCAACTATTTGTATGATTATACTCTACGCGTGAGTGTCTATCCATCCATACTTCACTTGTCTCCATTGGATCCTTTTGCCTCTTAAACCCACATGGTTTTTAGGATAAATAATATTATGTGCTGGCCACCTTATTTTCAGCAAACTTTGGCATCAATTCTAGGAAATCCCAACCATGATCACCCCCAATCTTCTAAACCATGTTGATCTATATCACTTGATCTATCCAACCATATGCCCCTAAACCAATTGGACCTTTGAATCATCTTCCGGAGCATGCAAAACCTTGCTTGAAAATATTAAACCTCAAGATCACAAAACCTCTCGACTTCTAATTTTCTCTATTTGATTTCTTCTCAAACACAACCAGTGGTCCTTCCTATTCTTTCACTCCCACTAGATCATGTCCAACCCCACTATTTATCACTCCACACTTGAATCACTGAGAATGGTAGAAAGTATGAATTAAAATGATAAGTCATATTCCACAAAATTTGCCAAAACAAGCAAACCTACCCCAACTCTCTTGGATCATTTTCACAGCACCCTAACTCCTAAATATTCATCTACCCAAAGATCATCTACATGATTAAACTAACTAAATGATCTTTAAAACTCTTAGATAACCACCATAGAACCATCTACCCTCCTCTGGTTGTGTGCTACTGTAGCATCATTGTAGCACACCCTTCTCCTTGTCCCTTATTGCTTGAGTGAAAGAGTGAGAGAGAAAAACCAAATCAAAACAAATCCTTGATCTTTACTACCTTGCAGCTACAGCAGGACACCCTCTCCCCCTCTGATCAAGCTGTAGACCCCACACCCTTGTAGCACCACCCTCCATGGCCAATGAGCTCCTCCCTAGCCCTCTATCTCTCTCACACTAGCTTCCATATACATTTAAAGATAAGACTAACCAAACTTGCAGCACACTGCTCCTGTCCTCCTCTCTGCCTTCTTACCACCCCACATGACCACCAACGCCCTCCCTGGCCAATACCATGCCCCACCTCGGGTTTATAAGGCCTCCACCCACCCCAGATCCTCTCCCCGGGCTCATTTCTCATCTACACCTCCCCACTCTCCTCTCCCAGAAGCCCCAACCTCTTCCCCTCTCTATAGCCGAGGTGAAGAAAAACATCCCCGCGACACTGCAAGCTTACCCTCAAGGTTGTGGCCAAATCCCGATGCCCCCTTTCCTCCTCTTCCCCTGCATGTCCCTCTGCAAAATCTACCTAACCCTATCATTTTCCTTGCCCAGGAACACTGGAAGGCTGTGACACCCACAAGATTAAGGCTAGACAAATCCCAGACCTCCGTCTGATATAAGCCTAACCTAAATCTCAGAAGCGTACTGATGGCCCAAAATATATCGAGCTCTTTGGGGAACCCCAAGAGGAAGGTATGATGAGCACAACAGCAAGTTTTCCTTTAGTACGAAACCAAGATTATCAATCCGGTCGGAGCAAGGAAACTCCCCAAAGGTGTTGCTAGCTGAACGTTGGCAGGGCGCACTACCGGTGCCAGCAGCAACGTGGAGACCTGCACAACACAACCACAAAACTTTGCCCCCAACTTGTGATGAGGTTGTCAGTCTCACCGGTTTTGCTGGAAAAAAATGATTAAACGTATCGAATGGAAGGAAGTAATAGTTTGTAGAAAGTAAACACAAAGCAGTAAACAGTTTGTAGATTGTATGTAAAAGAAAAGGCCGGGGTCCATAGTTCACTAGAGGTGGCTCTCCTTAAGATAGATAACATGCTGGGCGAACAAATTACAGCGGGGCAATTGACAAACATCGAGAAAGCATACAATCATATACTAATCATCTTGACTCCTTTGAGACTTGATTGGGCATTACAACATTATACATAGACCGTCACCAACTGCATCTATGACTAATAATCCACCTTCAGGTTATCATCCGAACCCCCTCCAGTATTAAGTTGCAAGCAACAGATTGTTGCATTACGAATTGCGTGTAAAGTAAACAATATGATTGTTCTATGAACAAAGGATTGTTGTTTTCTCCCTAGTAGCAACATCACATCTAGTACCTTAGAGATTTTTGTCACTTCCCCAGATTACCAGAGGCATGAACCCACTATCGAGCATAAATACTAACTCTTGGAGTTGCTAGCATCTACTTGGCCAATATAGCTACTAACAACGGAAAGGATGTAAGATCACAAATAACAAAGACATGATATAATCAATAATCAATCTGACATAGCATCTGAATATCCATCAGATCCCCGGAAACACAACATGCAAAATTACAAATAGATGATATTGATCATGAATGGAGGTCACAAGATCTAAACATGAAAGGACAAAGGAGGAGAACCAGCCATTTAGCTACTAGATGGACCCGTAGTCCAGAGATGAACTACTCACGCATCACATTGGAGGCTTGCATGGTGATGAAGAAGGTCTCCAGGGTGAATTCCCCTCTCTGGCAGGGTGCCATTAAGAGCTTCAGATCCCTCCCGATCTAGGGATGGAGACGATGGCGACTAAAGACTCTTTCGTGGATTTTTGATCGGGTACTTAGGGTTTCTATATCGGAGGCATCTTATCGGTGGAAGGAGAGGCCGAGGGGGTGCTGGAGGCAGCCACACCACCCCTGGCGCGGGCGAGGCCTCGCCGTGCGGCCAGGTGGTGTGGCGGCCCCCTGGCCTCTCCCCGTCTTGTATTCTGGCTCCGTGTGTCCCCCGGTAAAATAATGACTTTGGCTTTTGTCCCGTCCAATTCCGAGAATATTCATTTTCTGACTTCCTGGAACCAAAAACAGCAGAATACAGGCAGCTGACACTATGGCTCTTGTTAATAGGTTAGTCCAAGAAATCATATGAAAAGTACTCCAAAGTGTGGACAAAACATAAGAAAGTAGATAAAACCAAGCATGGAACATCAAAAATTATAGATACATTTGCAATGTATCAACATTCCCAAGCTTAACTCCTGCTCGTCCTCGAGTAGGTAAGTGATAAAAAGAAAGAATAATTTTTGAGGTGACATGCACCATCATAAACTTGATCAAAGTATTTGTAAAACATTCAAAGTTGGGATCATAGTACTTCAATCATAACATGAAAGACAAAGTTCTAGCAATAAGACAAAGCAACTATGTTGCAACATGAAAATGCACAAACAAAATATTCATGAATAATAATGCTTTGCAAGACGTTTGTTTGTTTCACATAAAGAAAACATAGCATAGTAGCATTCAGCTTGTCCCTCATAGAGTAGCAAAACATAAATGCATAGGACACCTTCAAAGTTTACAAGAGTGACTAGATACAAATAGTTTAAAATAAGCAATATCAAGTTATGCATCAATCAACTAGTCTTGGGACAATGCACATAGAACTAAGAATGGCCACTATGCTCTCAAAGTAGGTGCATAAAGATAGAAGGTGGAGACTCAATATATATAAGTGGAAGAAAGGCCTTCATAGAAGGAAGCAAAGATTCAAGTTTCATAAAGAGCTTCCAAAAATTATGGTACTTGTTAGCTTTCAGCTCTCATTGCCCCTATCATAGGCATCTTTAAGGTGATTAAGGTTAAAGTGACACAACTAAGAGGATATGCTTGACAAGTTATAAACCGAAATCTCATGCCCCTTACTTACGAAGACCGAACCTCATGCTACTCAACTTTAGTCACGAGTAAGCTCTTGTCATTGTAAGTACATGTGTATCATAAAGAACCGCCAACGGGGTACCCCTTGCACATGATACAGGAGCTATCCCATAATCAAAATGACAAGGCAAGCAGACAATGAGCATCTCAGCGATCTTTTTATTTGTTATTTGCATAGGTTTTTATTGAGGATGATTCATAGAGTGCTCATTATGGTGATGCTGCAAGTTTCCACCATGATTAGGCATGGCTTAGGCTAGTGGTCCAGGCGTTTCTCTAACACACATACAAACTCCATGATCTTACAAGTTCCACTTTTATTTCACACCGCCGGGATCCATAAGCAAAAGAACATGATATCAACGGGGTACAAAGTACAAGTGCAATGTTGAAAGCGTTCTCCATGATACATGGTTCTGCTAATTTCAACTTATAAAGAGCAAGCATATATGCAGAAAGAATGACCCAATGGTTCAAGTTTATTAAATGAAAAAAAGTAAAGTGTGTCATCAAGTTCGTGAGAGCTTTAATCGTGAAAAAACCATGAATATACTTGGAATAGCATAAGATAGTAGGTAGGTATGGTGGACTCTTTGGAATAACTTGGTTTATGGAGTTGGATGCATGAGTGGAACTCATACTGGGTTACAGAGGCTAGCAAAAGATCGGGAGCGACAAAATAAGAAAGCAGTAATGGACATAATCATGTAGAGCGACAAAATGTAACATCCCAAATTTCGCAATTTCAGATGTTACTAGAAGCATGCATCATATCATTGCATCATGGCATCACATATCAAAAACTGCAACAGGTATTTTCTTAAACCCCATAGTCGAATTATAGACAAAAGGGGGTAAAACCTTTTGAACCACCAAAACCTTAGCAAAAGGGTTATTTTATAATCCTATCCTAATCCTCTTCTTTTTACAAAATTTTAGAAACGAGTTTCGTCTAATTCGGAGTCCGTTTGCAAAAGTTACTAAACAAATAGCAAATCAGAAAATAATAAATGATTAAAAAAAAACCTAACCTAACCTAATCGGGTCGGTCGAGCCAGCCCGGGGCATATCTACCGCGCGCACCAGCGACCGAGCGGCGCGCAGCGCAACCGGCGCCAGGCCGGCCCAGCAGCCGGCCCAAAGCCGCGCCAGCGTCCGCCCGCCCGCGACCCCACTGCCGCTGACGCCCGGCCCCACGTCGTCAGTCGCCACCTCCGAGTCCGGCTCAGCCACGACACCGCCGCCGCCTCAGAGCTAACCGCCTCCGGCGAATCCAGGACGGATTCCGCGACTTCCGCGCCAAGAATCCGCCTTGAAATAGCCCTCGGCACGCCTCCCCAAAACCCTAGCCTTTTCTCTACCACCACCGCCACCGAGCGCCGCCAATTCCTCGCCGGAACCCCGCGGCCATCCGTCGCCTCCGGCCGCCGTTCGCCGTCGCCTCGGAGAAGGAGGGCCGACGCCGCCCTCGGGAACGGGACCGCGAGGAGGAGCCGCGCGTCGTCCGCTACTCCGTCTCGCTGGAGGAGCACCGCCGCCCACCGCCGACCATCGCCGGAACCCCGCCGCCGTCTGCCGCCTCCAGTCGCCGCCGCCACGGTAAGTCGCCGCCCCCCCCTCTCCTACCGTCAGATCGGGATCCAACGGATCCGATCTGTCAACGCCCCCGACCAACCGCGCCGCGCCACGTGGCAGCCGCCGCATCAGCGCCGCGTCGACGTCACGCGCGCCCGGCGTACCAGTCATCAGCCGCCACGTGTCGCCGCCTCACTGGTCGCCCTTTTGTTTTTCTTTTAAATAGACTGAAATTGCTCCAAATTTGTAAAATCCATAGTAATTCGAATATTAGTCCAAAAATTGCGTATAATATACCGTTGGATTCATATTTTCGAGTAGAACACAGATCTACAATAATATTACTGTTTTGCCACCGCAGTCGTGCAGTAGAGTTTAAAGTTTAGATTAGAGTATTTTAATTATAGAAATTTATCCGTAATTCCGTTTTAGTTGATTCTTGTTAGGTTGGCTTTGTTTCGACAAGACCTTCTGTAGAAAATTATCATATCATGCCTAGGGTGTTCAGATCTGTCTCGAGGTAGGTTGGAGTTGTAGATCTAGTTTTGAGCTTGGTTATTTAGGGTTTAACCCAAAATACCTAAAATCTGTGGGAAATCGATTCTAATGACATCCCCAACTCAACAACACCCCTGGTTAAAAACCCTTGGTCGAAATCAAATCCATCCTTGCATATTACCATGTTGCATGCATGCATATTTGACTTTGTGACTTGTTTTGTGCAAATTGTGATTGAATCCATGTTTGTTTCGTTAGATTGCTCAGAGTGCGCTGTGGAGTATTGTTGTGTAGATTGCTGCTCGGATCAAGGCAAGTTACACCACTTGTTCATGTTTATGTCCCAATTTTGACTATGCATGTTTTACTCTTCAAATTCTGTAGTATACATGTGTAGGATTTTGGTAGATTTTCTTAGTACTATTTTGCAAGTGCGGTTTTGTAGTATGCCATGAGTAGCTCTATGCTTAGGATTTTCTATCCCAATAGGTTATCCTGTTTTTTCTAAGTTATGCATGCTATGCTATATACTTGTATATATCAAGTACCGTTGGGAGGGTTCGAAAGACTCAAACATTTTCTAAGTACGAGAGCTCTCTCGAGCGTACTTTTCTTGTCCAAAACCCCTTCAAAATAAAACTAAGTTTTCTTCTGGGCGGAACGGTTGTCGGGACAACGAGTGAGATTTTGGTGGAGGACGGCCGCCCAGGAATCAAAGAAGTCTGCCATGTTTTCAGAATTCAGAAGCTTCCCGTGCAACCACAATACATATGGGCTTTGTCATGGCTTAGTACTTAGTGGGAAACCTCACCGGGATACCAACATTTGGAGGTTCTTGGCACGGTTGGATTCAGCTGGTAGAGGGGCTACTAAGGAAAGGCTTCGCCATGGTGTTGTCTGTAAAAGGACTTGATCGTGGATTGTGGGGAAAGTGCACAACCTCTCGAGAGTATTGCAATCTGATCGATCAGCCGTGTTCACGGAAACAGAACTACTTTGAGCATCTGAAGGATGGAGCCTCTGAAAGATCTTCCTCTCTATTTTCCAAACCTAATGTTTTATAAACCCCAAGGCGTGAGTAATATCGCCATTGGGTGGGATTTTGGGAACTTGGTGCGTAATATCCAAGTGTTGGGTTGATTGGGCACTTGGTGAGTAATATCCACGTGTTCCATTGACCCTATAGTATTTATCAAAGTTTACAAACTAGGGAAAACTTTCTTCCTCTTTTCTTATTACAATGATAAAATTGGCTTTACGCAAATAAACCCCAGAGCCTACTCTTAGCCTTGCATGTAGAGATAGTCTTACTCTGCCCTTGGTGAAATTTGCCAATACATTCAAAGTATTGACCCAACTTGTTGGCTTCACGTCTTATGTGCAGAATCCGAAGATTGAAAGGTGTGTAGGGATCGCGGGTCTTCACGCAACTAGCCTGACGCGTTGATGGACTCAAGTTCTTCTTAGTTTCCGCTGTTTTATTTGAGGTAGCTATAAGCTATGTAAGTTGTAATAATTATACTCTGGATTATTCGTGTAATAATGACTTGTGTTTTACATGATATTCATCGACTGTGAAGTGCTAGCTATTGATCCAGGGACTAGCATTGTTAATCACAGGGACTTAGGATCCTTTACGATCCGAGGTCGCAACAGATGGTATCAGAGCACAAAGTTGCCTATAGGACGTGCCCCTAGGATTGGAAACCACCTTTACCATGTGTGTTTTGCTTTCTATATTCTTCTATTTTATTTGTACTCTTCTAGTATTTCTCTTCCTTATCACCTAATGCCTAATTTTCTCTCTCCTAACCTAAAGATGACGGCCTTCTACTTCGACACCGCCGAAGACATCAAGTGCCTGCGCTTCGGAGAGTGCCTTCTGGACATCATCAAGACACTGCAGTTACCCATACCGTTAATCAAGGGAAGCGAGTTGAGGAAGATGCACAAGGAAGGATGCTAGGCGATTGAAGTCATCCAACAGGGCGCAGCCAGACAGAACCTAAGACGGAGGCCATTGTGCTCAACGTCACCAGCGACTCCAAGGAGAAAGGAGTTAGCATTTGCTTGCAGGAGCTCATTGGACGCCTTTGCGGATGCCACCATTAAGAGGTTGAAGCCCACTACATAAAATCTTTGGGAAACGTGATGAGAAGGGAGTTTCAATCGAGTTAACCCCGAAGGAAAGGAAGACATGCAAGCGTCGAAGAATCCAATATCAAGACTTGGAGTTCCACATCAATGACCTTCAGAAGGGGAGCTGCCTTGAGATCGTGAGGAATGACGAGCTTTGTGCCCTAGTCAAGGAGAAGGACGAGAAGATCGAAGAGCTGGAAGAGAAGATCAAGTCCCTAGGAGGGGAGCTCACCGCCCAAGAAAAGAGGTTCGCTAATCAAGAGAAGAGGGTGCAAGATAAGAACAAGAAGATTAGGGAGCAAAGTCTAGTGCTTGCAAAGAATGAGATGGAGTTCAAGAACCTTGCCACCATGTTGAAGGACCTGCGAGCAGCCAAGAGGAGCTTGGAGGAGAAGATCACGCCCGTGACTATGGGGTCAAGTTTGATCAAGAAGCTACAGAAGGAGAAGAAGGAACTCCGAGCGAAGCTGGAAGCTGCTACCCAGGAGCTGCAAGAGGTGAAGGAACTTCAAGGAAGGCTCGAAGCTGGAACACCGGAGCCACATGTGATGAAGGAACTTCAAGAGAAGCTTGAAGCCACGACGAGGGACATGGAGCTATACAAGTCATTGCTGGAAAAGGAAGGCTTCATCATTGAGGATGAGGAAGTGGATGATGAGAAGAGTAGTTGGACCACCTTTAGTTCTATAGTCAAACATTATTCGCGATTGTAATGAGTACCAAAAATCTTATATTGGTTAGTTAAACTTGGTTGAGTGTGTGGATTTTTGTGCTATGTGTGCCTTGCTTTTTCATGTGTTTTCTTGTTTTCATAAGGGTAGGAATTATTACTTAGGCTTTCTATCTTTTCTTAACTTGCCTCCCAAACCCTCTAGATGGGAAGACGTGGAAACAACAATAACAACATGCCCCCAGAGATAGCACAACTTCTGAACTCCCAGAATCAGCTGATCCAACTCCTCACTCAAAACATGCAAAACAACAACAACAACAACAACCTGTCGCCTCCACCACCCCCACCGCCCCAACAGGATCGCTTGACTCGGTTCTTGAGGTTGAACCCTCCAACTTTCTCATGTAGTTCTGAGCCAATTGTGGCAGACGACTGGCTCCGCACCATCAACAAAAAGTTAGACACCGTCCAAGTTGTTGGAGCTGATAGTGTGCGCTTTGCCGCGCACCAACTTGAGGGACCAGCCGCTAAATGGTGGGATAACTACCAGGTCACCCACGGCGATATTGAAGCTATCACCTGGAACCAGTTTGAAGCAGCCTTTCGTACTCATCACGTAGTCGCGGGGGTCATGTCACTTAAGAGACGTGAGTTCCGCGACTTGAAACAACTGCACCGCTCTGTCTCCGAGTATGGCGACCTTTTCAACAAGCTGGCACGTTATGCACCTGATGATGTATCCACTGATGCCAAGAGGCAGGAGGAGTTCTTAAGAGGGCTTAATGATGAAATATCAATTCAGCTTGTGGCTCTGAAGTTTGATAACTATCAGGAACTTCTGGACAGGGCAGTGGTGGTTGAATCAAAGCAAAGGAGTATAGAGAACCGGAAGAGAAAGTCCACCTCACACAAGCACAACTCTGCCCCATATCAGAAGCAACGCACTTCGTCACCACCACCCCACAACCACAATGGCCACAACCACAATGGTCATCGTCATGGAGGACATAACCACAATGGCCATAAGCACCGCAATGGTAATGGCAATGGGAAGGATCTGAGTGAAGTGACATGCTTCAAGTGTAACAAGACAGGACACTATGCGACTACCTGTCCCGAAAAGGCGAAGAATGGGAATGGTAATGGGAACGGCAACGGACACAACCATAGCAATGGTAATGGAAATGGGAAGAAGCCGAACCAGTTCGTCAAAGCTACGGTGAATCATGTCTCCGTGGAGGATGCTCGTGAGGCACCTGACTCCGTGATCGGTAAGTTCAAGCTTAACTCCACACCTGCAGTTGTTCTTTTTGATACTGGTGCATCGCATTCATTCATATCAAGGGTATTTGTGGATAGAGGCAAGATACCTACGGAGACTATTAGTACTCCCCTAAGGGTAAGTTCTCCTGGAGGAGAAATAGTGGCAAACTCTGGATGCCGTGGGTTAGAACTAAGAATTGGGGCGCACACCTTTCCCACCAGCCTAGTCGTTCTGGAATCACAAGGCCTAGACATAATTTTGGGCATGAATTGGATGACCGAGTATGAGGGAGTCATAGATTGTGCCAAAAGGACTATCGCACTCACAACTCCGGATAAGAAAAGGATCCGCTTTAAGTCAGCCTTCGCACTCAAAGGAAGTATGGTGAACTCTCTTAAGGGGGTTAGCTTGGACGATGTGCCAATTGTGAAGGAGTATCCAAATGTGTTTCCGGAAGAATTGCCTGGGATGCCGCCCGACCGTGACATCGAGTTTCTCATTGACTTGATGCCAGGTACTGGACCAATAGCAAAGAGACTGTACAAGATGGATGTGGATGAGTTGAAGGAACTTAAGAAACAGCTTAGAGAGTAATTGGACAAAGGATTCATTCAACCAAGTGCGTCATCTTGGGGAGCACCTGTCTTATTCGTGGAGAAGAAGGATAAGACCAAGAGGCTAGTCATGGACTACCGGTCGTTGAATGAAGTGACAATCAAGAACAAATATCCTCTACCCAATATTAACGACCTGTTTGACCAATTAAAGGGAGCTAGTGTGTTCTCTAAGATTGATCTCCGGTCAAGATATTTCCAGCTAAAGATCCAAGAACAGGATGTACCCAAGACATCCTTCACCACAAGATACGGATTGTATGAGTACACCGTGATGTCGTTTGGCTTAACCAATGCCCCAGCATACTTCATGACTATGATGAACAAGGTGTTCATGGAGTGCGTGGATAAGTTTAATGTGGTATTCATTGATGACATACTATATACTCCAAGGACGAGAAGGAACATGAGCGGCACCTGCGCCTCATTATGGAGAAGTTAAGGGAACACAAGTTGTATGCCAAATTTAGCAAATGTGAGTTCTGGTCGAAAGAAGTAGGTTTCCTTGGTCATATTGTGTCGGCTAAAGGTGTTGCCGTGGACCCAAGTAAGGTCGCTTCCGTGATAGAATGGGAGTCTCCTAAGAATGTGGGTGATATTAGGAGTTTCTTGGGCCTTGCGGGATATTACCGAAGATTCATTGAAAACTTTTCCAAAATAGCAAAGCCTATGACAGAGTTGCTGAAGAAAGAGAAGAAGTTCCAATGGACCGAGGGATGTGAAGCAAGTTTTCCGTAATTAAAGAAACGCCTAGTAACAGCACCGGTTCTGTGTCTCCCTAATATCCAAAAGGATTTCCAAGTCTACTGCGACGCTTCTCGACAAGGACTTGGTAGTGTACTGATGCAAGATGGAAAAGTAGTGTCTTACGCCTCTCGGCAACTTAAGCACCATGAGAATAACTACCCCACGCACGATTTGGAACTAGCATCAGTTGTGCATGCGCTCAAGGTATGGAGACACTACCTAATGGGCAAACATTGTGATGTGTTCATGGATCACAAGAGTCTCAAGTATATCTTCACTCAAAAGGAGTTAAATATGAGGCAAAGGAGATGGCTTGAGCTCATCAAGGACTATGACTTGGACCTGCAGTACCATCCTGGAAAGGCCAACATTGTGGCTGACGCCTTAAGTCAGAAAGTCTATATAAATGTACTTACCGTGGGAGAACTTCCAAAAGATTTGTGTGAACAATTCAAGGACCTCAGGTTGGAAATAGTTCTGGAGGGATACTTAGCAACTATGAAATAGTTTCAACGCTTCTGGACCAAATCAAAGAGGCCCAGAAGGGGGACAAAGAGTTGGAAGAAATAAGAGCTAATATAAGAAAGGGTAAAGCAAAAGGGTTTCACACGGATGAACAAGAAACACTTTGGTATGAAAAGCGTCTGTGCGTTCCCGATAACCTTGATATCAGGAAGTTAATCCTTCAGGAAGCTCACGATTCGCCTTACTCAATTCATCCCGGTAATACAAAGATGTACATGGATGTGAAAGAGAGGTTCTGGTGGAACAACATGAAAAGGGAAATTGCTGAATATATCTCCTTGTGTGACGTATGCAACAGAGTCAAGGCCGAACATCAAAAACCCGCAGGACTGCTGCAGCCACTACCTGTGCCCGATTGGAAGTGGGACAAGGTAGGCATGGATTTTATCACAGGACTACCCCGGACTCGATCTGGGTATGACTCCATCTGGGTAGTGGTCGACCACCTCACAAAAATGGCCCACTTCATTCCCGTAAAGACCACCTATACGAGTGCTAAACTTGCCAAGATTTACATGTCAAGGATCGTAAGTCTTCACGGAGTACCCAAGGGGATTGTCTCTCATAGAG
Source organism: Avena eriantha (assembly GCA_910589775.1). Lineage (NCBI taxonomy): Eukaryota > Viridiplantae > Streptophyta > Magnoliopsida > Poales > Poaceae > Avena > Avena eriantha. Next base: position 169,352,555 of record OU342742.1, on the reverse strand, counting down.
GTACCCAATTCACCTCTAAGTTTTGGCGACAGCTACACGAGTCTCTAGGGACACAGCTGGAGTTTAGTACTGCCTTCCACCCACAAATCGATGGACAGACGGAAAGAGTTAATCAGATCTTGGAGGACATGTTAAGAGCCTGTGCGCTAGACTATGGGTCTAGTTGGGATGAAAATTTGCCATATTCGGAATTCTCATACAATAACAGCTACCAAACTAGCATCAAGATGCCTCCATTTGAAGTTCTCTATGGCAGAAAGTGTAGGACTCCGCTGCTATGGAGTGGGGTTGGAGAACGTAGTTTGTTTGGACCTGAACTGATCAAGGATGCCGAAGGAAAAGTGAGACAGATCCAAGACAGGTTAAAAATAGCCCAATCCAGACAAAAGAGTTATGCTGATTCCAAGCGCAGGGATGTGACTTATGAAGTGGGAGACCGTGCGTATCTCCAAGTTTCACCACTACGAGGAGTTAAGAGATTCGGGATCAAGGGTAAGTTGGCACCCCGATTCATAGGGCCCTACAAAATCTTGGGTCGAAGAGGGGAAGTTGCCTACAAGTTGGAATTACCCGAAGTGCTAACAGTTCACGATGTTTTCCATGTGTCGCAACTAAAAAAATGTCACCCGGAAATGGCTGAAACACCACTAAAGGATACAGTTCCGTTGGAAGAAGTTCAACTGGAAACCTATCTCACCTATGAAGAAAAACCTACCCGGATTCTGGAAACAGCCGAGAGAATTAGTCGTACCAAGACTATCAGATTTTGCAAAGTTCAATGGAACCACCATTCCGAGGAAGAGGCCACATGGGAGCGTGAAGAAGACTTGAAGAAAGAACACCCACACCTATTTGCTAACCAACCTGAATCTCGGGGACGAGATTCTCCTCAAGGGGGTAGGTTTGTAACATCCCAAATTTCGCAATTTCAGATGTTACTAGAAGCATGCATCATATCATTGCATCATGACATCACATATCAAAAACTGCAACAGGTATTTTCTTAAACCCCATAGTTGAATTATAGACAAAAGGGGGTAAAACCTTTTGAACCACCAAAACCTTAGCAAAAGGGTTATTTTATAATCCTATCCTAATCCTCTTCTTTTTACAAAATTTTAGAAATGAGTTTCGTCTAATTCGGAGTCTGTTTGCAAAAGTTACTAAACAAATAGCAAATCAGAAAATAATAAATGATTAAAAAAAACCTAACCCAACCTAACCGGGCCGGCCGAGCCAGCCCGGGGCCTATCTACCGCGCGCGCCAGCGACCGAGCGGCGCGCAGCGCAACCGGCGCCAGGCCGCCCCAGCAGCCGGCCCAAAGCCGCGCCAGCGTCCGCCAGCCCGCGACCCCGCTGCCGCTGACGCCCGGCCCCACGTCGTCAGCCGCCACCTCCGAGTCCGGCTCAGCCACGACGACGCTGCCGCCGCCTCAGAGCTAACCGCCTCCGGCGAATCCGGGACGGATTCCGCGACTTCCGCGCTAAGAATCTGCCTTGAAATAGCCCTCGGCACGCCTCCCCAAAACCCTAGCCTTTTCTCCGCCGCCACCGCCACCGAGCGCTGCCGATTCCTCGCCAGAACCCCACCGCCGTCCGCGTCCTCCGGCCGCCGTTCGCCGTCGCCTCGGAGAAGGAGGGCCGACGCCGCCCTCGGGAACGGCACCGCGAGGAGGAGTCGCGCGTCGTCCACTACTCCGTCTCGCCGGAGGAGCACCACCGCCCGCCGCCGACCATCGCCGGAACCCCGCCGCCGTCCGCCGCCTCCAGTCGCCGCCGCCACGGTAAGCCGCCGCCCCCCTCTCCTACCGTCAGATCGGGATCCAACGGATCCGATCGGTCAACGCCCCCGGCCAACCGCGCCGTGCCACGTGGCAGCCACCGCGTCGTCGCCGCGTCGACGTCACGCGCGCCCGGTGGACCAGTCACGAGCCGCCACGTGTCGCCGCCTCACTAGTCGCCCTTTTGTTTTTCTTTTAAATAGACTGAAATTGCTCCAAATTTGTAAAATCCATAGTAATTCGAATATTAGTCCAAAAATTGCGTATAATATACCGTTGGATTCATATTTTCGAGTAGAACACAGATCTACAATAATATTACTGTTTTGCCACCGCAGTCGTGCAGTAGAGTTTAAAGTTTAGATTAGAGTATTTTAATTATAGAAATTTATCCGTAATTCCGTTTTAGTTGATTCTTGTTAGGTTGGCTTTGTTTCGACAAGACCTTCTGTAGAAAATTATCATATCATGCCTAGGGTGTTCAGATCTGTCTCGAGGTAGGTTGGAGTTGTAGATCTAGTTTTGAGCTTGGTTATTTAGGGTTTAACCCAAAATACCTAAAATCTGTGGGAAATCGATTCTAATGACATCCCCAACTCAACAACACCCCTGGTTAAAAACCCTTGGTCGAAATCAAATCCATCCTTGCATATTACCATGTTGCATGCATGCATATTTGACTTTGTGACTTGTTTTGTGCAAATTGTGATTGAATCCATGTTTGTTTCGTTAGATTGCTCAGAGTGCGCTGTGGAGTATTGTTGTGTAGATTGCTGCTCGGATCAAGGCAAGTTACACCACTTGTTCATGTTTATGTCCCAATTTTGACTATGCATGTTTTACTCTTCAAATTCTGTAGTATACATGTGTAGGATTTTGGTAGATTTTCTTAGTACTATTTTGCAAGTGCGGTTTTGTAGTATGCCATGAGTAGCTCTATGCTTAGGATTTTCTATCCCAATAGGTTATCCTGTTTTTTCTAAGTTATGCATGCTATGCTATATACTTGTATATATCAAGTACCGTTGGGAGGGTTCGAAAGACTCAAACATTTTCTAAGTACGAGAGCTCTCTCGAGCGTACTTTTCTTGTCCAAAACCCCTTCAAAATAAAACTAAGTTTTCTTCTGGGCGGAACGGTTGTCGGGACAACGAGTGAGATTTTGGTGGAGGACGGCCGCCCAGGAATCAAAGAAGTCTGCCATGTTTTCAGAATTCAGAAGCTTCCCGTGCAACCACAATACATATGGGCTTTGTCATGGCTTAGTACTTAGTGGGAAACCTCACCGGGATACCAACATTTGGAGGTTCTTGGCACGGTTGGATTCAGCTGGTAGAGGGGCTACTAAGGAAAGGCTTCGCCATGGTCTTGTCTGTAAAAGGACTTGATCGTGGATTGTGGGGAAAGTGCACAACCTCTCGAGAGTATTGCAATCTGATCGATCAGCCGTGTTCACGGAAACAGAACTACTTTGAGCATCTGAAGGATGGAGCCTCTGAAAGATCTTCCTCTCTCTTTTCCAAACCTAATGTTTTATAAACCCCAAGGCGTGAGTAATATCGCCATTGGGTGGGATTTTGGGAACTTGGTGCGTAATATCCAAGTGTTGGGTTGATTGGGCACTTGGTGAGTAATATCCACGTGTTCCATTGACCCTATAGTATTTATCAAAGTTTACAAAGTAGGGAAAACTTTCTTCCCCTTTTCTTATTACAATGATAAAATTGGCTTTACGCAAATAAACCCCAGAGCCTACTCTTAGCCTTGCATGTAGAGATAGTCTTACTCTGCCCTTGGTGAAATTTGCCAATACATTCAAAGTATTGACCCAACTTGTTGGCTTCACGTCTTATGTGCAGAATCCGAAGATTGAAAGGTGTGTAGGGATCGCGGGTCTTCACGCAACTAGCCTGACGCGTTGATGGACTCAAGTTCTTCTTAGTTTCCGCTGTTTTATTTGAGGTAGCTATAAGCTATGTAAGTTGTAATAATTATACTCTGGATTATTCGTGTAATAATGACTTGTGTTTTACATGATATTCATCGACTGTGAAGTGCTAGCTATTGATCCAGGGACTAGCATTGTTAATCACAGGGACTTAGGATCCTTTACGATCCGATGTCGCAACACAAAACATCATTGATCAAAGCATAAAGTGATACTACAAGTTGAAAACTAAAGGATCATAAAGGCTATGGTGACTTGGGATAGTCATAACATGGTGTGAGCATGCACCAAGTCAACCCAAATAAAGCATCAAAGGAGAATACCACTATACTATGCTTTAATATGCTAAAACAACGCATGATTCATCCAAGGCAAATTAAGCAATCTCAATTGTTTATAACAAGTCATGCTACAGCAAAGAATTCTAAGCATAAATCCAAAACAATATCAAGCATGGCATGACAAAGCATAGGCCACAGTCAAAAACAAGCTCTCTTTACCACTTAAGCATGAACTTTCCTACTCTTTTCCAAACCAAACCAAGCTATTTGAAAACCAATGTATGAAAGAGGGGGTCCAACCAAATTTATTCAGCAAATTAAGAAAACCAAGCAAACGAAAAACTAAAACGAAAACAAAAAATAAGACGCTCCAAGAACAACACAATTGTGCATGAAACAATAAAAATGAAGCGTTTGGAAGAAACCTATGATTTTTATTGATGAAGAAGGGGATGCCTTGGACATCCCCAAGATTTGACGCTTGTACTTCTTGGATATTTCTTGGGGTGACACACGTGGCATCCCCAAGCTTGAGCTTTAGTCCATTCTTCATCTCATTACTTGTTCCTTCCATACACCTGAAAATTTTCCTTCATACAAAACTTCACACAACCTTTATTAGCAACATTAGTGCACTAAAGATAATAAGTCTTTAGGTTCAGTTCCAACACCAATAAAACTTCCATTAAAACACTATATACTGTAGCACTTCCCTCAAAAATCTCAATTTCCCAAAAGAACTCAAAAAGGAACCAACAAGAAGAAAATGCAAATAATGGCAGAAATCTGTCAAAACAGACTAGCAGGTAAATACGATTTTTTACGAAGACCTTCTGTTGCTCAAATAAAAGAGTGGGATAGTCATAACATGTAGAGCGACAAAACATCATTGATCAAAGCATAAAGTGATACTACAAGTTGAAAAATAAAGGATCATAAAGGCTATGGTGACTTGGGATAGTCATAACATGGTGTGATCATGCGCCAAGTCAACCCACATAAAGCATCAAAGGAGAATACCACTATACTATGTTTTAATATGCTAAAAAACGCATGATTCATCCAAGGCACATTAAGCAATCTCAATTGTTTATAACAAGTCATGATACAACAAAGAATACTAAGCATAAAGCTGAAACAATATCAATCATGGCATGACAAAGCATAGGCCACAGTCAAAACAAGCTCTCTTTACCACTTAAACATGAACTTTCCTACTCTTTTCCAAACCAAACCAAGCTATTTGAAAACCAATGTATGAAAGAGGGGGTCCAACCAAATTTATTCAGCAAACTAAGCAAACCAAGCAAACGAAAAACTAAAACGAAAACGGAAAATAATACGCTCCAAGAACAACACAACTGTGCATGAAATAATAAAAATAAAGCGTTTGGAAGAAACCTAGGATTTTTATTGATGAAGAAGGGGATGCCTTGGGCATCCCCAAGCTTTGATCCTTGTACTTCTTGGATATTTCTTGGGGTTACATGTGTGGCATCCCCAAGCTTGAGCTTTAGTCCATCCTTCATCTCATTACTTGTTCCTTCCATACACCTAAATTTTTTCCTTCATACAAAACTTCATACAATCTTTATTAGCAACATTAGTGCAATCAAGATAATAGGTCTTTAGGTTCAGTTCCAACACCAATAAAACTTCCATTAAAACACTAGCTACTCTAGCACTTCCCTCAAAAATATCAATTCCCCAAAATAACTCAAAAAGGAACCAACAAGAAGCAAATGCAAATAATGGCAGAAATCTGTCAAAACAGACCAGCAGGTAAAGACGAATTTTTTCGAAGACCTTCTATTGCTCAAATCGAAAAGTGCTGAACTAACGAAAGTTAGATAACAACCTGGCCAGAAGCACAAAAATTCACGCCTTAAAAGGACGTACATAGATTTTACACGAGGTTTTACGGTGAAGCAGAGAAATCTGTTTCGGGACAACAACTTTCCCACCCATTACTTCTCTCTCATTAGAGGTTACTCTTGGCATAAAAAGCAAATAAAAAGGATAAGGTGCGGTTATTACAGAGGTAATAACTTCAAGAATCATCTAAAACTTTTGGGTTATCCCCCAATAAGTACTTTTATTTAACGCCTTTAAGTTAGGCATAAGAAGCGAGAAAGAATCAAGTGTTCTCAAATGAAGAAGCATTGAGAGCAAATTTTGTTTTCATAGGAGAGGGAAAAGAAATCTTCTCTCTCTTCTTCGGGAAGTGTTCTATACCTTTCTTGAGTGGGAGTTGATATTTAATGGTGCCTTCTTTCAAATCAATAATGGCACCAACAGTTCTAAGAAAAGGTCTTCCCAAAGTAATAGGACAAGAAGCATTGCATTCAACATCCAAAACATATAAATCAACAGGGACATGGGGATTGTTAACCATAATAAGAACAACATTAAGACTCCCCATGCGTTTCTTTTTAGCATTATCATCAAGTGGGACATTCAAATAACAATCTTCAGGTGGAGGCAAATCAAGCATATCATAAATCCTTCTAGGCATAATAGAAACACTACTATCAAGATCACATAAAGCTTTGAAATCAAAATCATTCGATTTCATATTAATGATGGGTTCCCAACCATGTTCTTGTTTTATAGGAATAGAAGCTTTATGTTTCATCTTTTCTTCTTTAATCTTTATGAGAGCATCAGTAATGTGTTTTGTAAAGGCCATATTCATAGCACTAGCATTAGGACTTTTAGCAAGATTTTTTAGGAACTTAATAACTTCAGAGATAATACAACCATCAAGATCAAAATCAAATTATCATCTAAAGTAGTAGAGCTATTACTAGCCTCAACACTAGTGGTGGTGATAGTAGAAACACTGATGTTTCTAGCAATTTCATCTTCTCTTTCCCACTTAGCATGTAATTCAGCTAATAGTCTAACATTTTCATCAATTCTAACTTGTATGGCATTAGTGGCTGCAAAGGGATTATCATTAGTTTCAGGTTTAGCAGCCATTTTATTTAAGGAAGATTGAGCTTCAACAAGTGATGCTATATTTCTTTCAGCATTAGAGAGTTTTTCCTCAATAGTTTTGTTGAAAGCAGTTTGTTTACTAATAAAGTCCTTAAGCATAACTTCAAGTTCAGAGGGTGCACTCCTATTATTGTTGTAGGAATTTCCATAAGCATTACCATTGTTGGGAGGATATGGCTTATAATTGTTGTTACCAAAATTATTCCTGTAGGCATTGTTGCTAAAATTGTTATTTCTTATAAAGTTCACATCAACTTGCTCTTCTTGAGCAACCAAAGAGGCTAAGGGAACATTATTTGGATCAATATGGGCTTTCCCATTAACAAGCATATACATAATAATATCAATATTATCACTCAAGGAGGAGGTTTCCTCAACATAATTTACCTTCTTACCTTGTGGAGCTCTTTCAGTATGCCATTCAGAGTAGTTAACCATCATATTATCCAGAAGCTTTGTTGGAGCACCCAAAGTAATGGTTATAAAGGTACCTCTAGTAGTAGAATCCAATAGGTTCCTTGAGGAATAGTTCAATCCTGCATAAAAAGTTTGGATGATCATCCAAGCAGTCAGTCCATGAGTGGGACAATTCTTTACCAAAGATTCCATTCTTTCCCAAGCTTGAGCAACATGTTCATTATCAGATTGTTTAAACTTCATTATTTTACTTCTCATAGATATAAGCTTAGCAGGAGGATAGTATTTTCCAATAAAAGCATCCTTGCATTTAGTCCAAGAATCAATACTATTCCTAGTTAAGGAATTCAACCATTCTTTAGCTTTTCCTCTCAAAGAGAAAGGAAACAATTTAAGATTAATAATATCTCCATCTATATCCCTATGATTTTGCATCTCACAAAGTTCAACAAAGTTATTTAGATGGGCAGCATCATCTACATTACCAATACCAGAAAATTGTTCTCTCATAACAAGATTGAGTAGAGCAGGTTTAATCTCAAAGAAAGCAGCTTCAGGAACATGTGGAGCAATAGGTGTGCTCATGAAATCATTGTTGTTGGTGCTAGTGAAGTCACACAACTTAGTGTATTCAAGAGTAGTCATTTTTTTGTATTTTTAATAAAGAAAGCAAACTTGTAAGACTAATTTTTTGTGTTTTTGATAAAGAAACAAGCAAACAAAACAAAAGTAAACTAAGCAAAAAAAAATAACAAAGTAAAGAGATTGGTTATGAGGGACTCCCCTTGTGAAGATGTCCTAGACTCCCCAGCAACGGCGCTAGAAAAAGAGCTTGATGGCCCAAAATATATCGAGCTCGTTGGGGAACCCCAAGAGGAAGGTATGATGAGCACATCAGCAAGTTTTCCCTTAGTATGAAACCAAGGTTATCAATCCAGTAGGAGCAAGGAAACACCCCACGGGTGTTGCTAGCTGAACGTTGGCAGGGCGCACTACTGGTGCCAGTAGCAACATGGAGACCTGTACAACACAACCATAGAACTTTTCCCCCAACTTGCGATGAGGTTGTCAATCTCACCGGTTTTGCTGAAAACAAAGGATTAAACATATCGAATGGAAGGAAGTAATAGTTTGCAGAAAGTAAACACAAAGCAGTAAACAGTTTGTAGATTGTATGTAAAAGAAAAGACCGGGGTCCATAGTTCACTAGAGGTGGCTCTCCTTAAGATAGATAAAATGTGGGTGAACAAATTGCAGCGGGGAAATTGACAAACATCGACAAAGCATACAAGCATATGCTAATCATCTTCACTCCTTTGAGACTTGATTGGGCATTACAACATTATACATAGACCGTCATCAAACTGCATCTATGACTAATAATCCACCTTCAGGTTATCATCCGAACCCCCTCTAGTATTAAGTTGCAAGCAACAGATTATTGCATTATGAATTGCGTGTAAAGGAAAGCATGCAAGATCACAAATAACAAAGACATGATAGAATCAATAATCAATCTGAAATAGCATCTCAATATCCATCGGATCCTCGCAAAAGAACATGCAGAATTACAAATAGATGATCTTGATCATGAACGGAGCTCACAAGATATAAACATGAAAGCACAAAGGAGGAGAACCAGCCATCTAGCTACTACATGGACCCGTAGTCCAGAGATGAACTACTCAAGTATCACACCGGAGGCTTGCATGGTGATGAAGAAGGCCTCCAGGGTGAATTCCCCTCTCCGGCAAGGTGTCGGGAAGAGCTTCAGATCCTTCCCGATCTAGGGATGGAGACAACAGCGGCTATAGACTCTTTCATAGAATTTTGATCGGGTACTTAGGGTTTCTGTATCGGAGGCATCTTATAGGTGGAAGGAGAGGCCGAGGGGGTGCTAGAGGCAGCCACACCCCAAATGGCCTGAAGCATAATGATGACGTCCCAATCCACAGATTCCAGGCTGCCGACCGGGAACCCCAAGCTACTCGTCGATGTCGATGATGTAACAAACTCTTCTTCTGTGGTAACACTTACTTGCTGCAAAAGTATCAACAAAGCAAGACTGAGTACAGGGTGTACTCCGCAAGACTTATGGCTGGTGAGGTTATTTTGCATAAAGCTAACTTTCTTTGTAAAAGAGAGAGGAGAAGCTCGGCTAATAGAATTCTTTTCAAGGGGATGAGAAAACCGATATCACTAGCTTTGATCTTCTTTTGATATCCACCGAATCTTTATCAGCTGAACCTACCGACTAGGATCACCCCCACGATCCCTGAGGAAGCATCCTTAAGCACACCTCACATCTCTTGTCAAGTTTTACGATTAGGTTATTCTTTTCTATGATCTTAGAATCCGTTCCCAAGTCGTCCATAACCGTGGACACGGCTTTTCGAAAAGATTATTACCCTGCAGAGGTGCACAACTTTACCCACACATACCAACCGATTCTTAATGCCACTTAAGATTAGCCCTCTTCCTTGGAAGGCCGGCAGAGAGTATTTGACCATGACCTTTACCTTGCTTTCGCCGAGACCATGAGTCAAGTCCCGAAGTTGGTCCCTAGAGATGTGCGCAGGGTTCAAGATTATGGAGGTCGTGCCTCTCTTGTTTCGGGCCACGCTTACCTACCTGTATGAATGCACCTCCTCCACCGCCTTCAAGAATGACCAGAATGCATATGTCGAATGGAACGCCCGAACTATGTGACTCATGGAATCTACTAGGCAAGTTAGTTGGTCGAGGGGGTTTCTAGGCCCCTGTGTGGTTGTACGCTCGTCTTGGTTCAAGAGGCAAGAACTCAGGTCCTAGTGGTGGAAAGTATGGGACTTCAAAAACCACAACCCACCGTGGCCTCCCATACAAGCCTTAGCATGTTTAACTTTCATCTCTGATCATACCACGTCATCCTGTCATACTAGGTTCATTCGCAGCTCTAATTCATCAACCGGATGGACCAGCGGTAACAACTAAGCATGGCTAAGCACAACGGATATAGTAGCTCTAGCGGAGCTCATAAGCCAGACCCTAGTTATGCTAGGAGTAGTGGATCAGGGATTATAGGCTACAAAGGTAACATGCATCAGATAGGATTACTGTATCTATTGATAAAAGACTTTGGAATCGTATGCAAATGACAAGAATGAAATACTTTGAAAGCATAGGATTATATCATGTGTGTGGCTATGCTTGCCTTTACCTGTTGATACTTAGATATAGAGCTTCAGGTTCATCTGCTAGGCATCATTCGTCGATAACCTTCGATGGTGTTGATCTCGGTCTTCAATGTTGGACTCGATCTTGTTGCTCACATCAACTCCAAGGTCTACCGTGAAGAAGCAAAAACACCAGAAATGAGAGCAACAATCAACATGTGGCATCGATGGAATTCTCAAGCAATGATGATGATATGACAAGTTAAATTGTATTGAAATTAAACCCTATGACATGCTTGGCAAATTAAACGGGGTCCGAGGGGTGCAAACCCTAATTCGGAGAAACCCCGGATGCATATGAGAGGGGTTATTTTGTTCTTCTAATTAAACTTGTCATGTAAGTTGCTTAACAATGCATGAGTATGAGTCTATTGTGTAGATCTCATTTTTCTGAACATTTTGATGTATTATACATATTTTTCTGCTTTAAAATGAATTAGTTATGAATTTTCCCAATTTTAATCCATTTTTAAATCATTTTAAAACAATTAAACATTTTTGGACATTATATAAATTAGTTTACAACCTAGACCCACATGTAAGACTTTTATTAATTTCAGAAAACATTTCCAAAAATATTAAAAACCTGACAGAAGGGGCCCACAGGGTTATTTTTATTTCTAGAAATATTTTACAAAAACAGTTGAATAAATAAAAGAGAATTACTGCATCCCTGTGACGTCACCACGGGGAGGGGCTGTTTTTCACTGGGGTTGTATCTACACACTATGGTTGACCCGTTGGCCAGGAGCCACGTCGACGCCACAGTGGAGCCACGTCAGCTCGCCGGGAAATGGGCCAGACGACGACGGGGACGGCGGAGGATGGCCTGCGCGGCCGCGCGCGTGTGTGCGCTGGAACGAGGGGAACGCGAGGAAGCTACTGGCAGCTGTGGCGCTCGGATATGGTCACCGGAACATGGTAAACAACGGTGGCCGACGGCGACGAGCGGAGGTGCATGGTGGGGCGGCGAGCCAGAGGGCGAGGAGGGAAACAGAGGGATGATGGAGCACCAAAAACTCACCACGGTGCCGACGGTGGTGTCGGGAAGGCAAAGCGAGGTCGGTAGCTGCGACGATTGACCACACCCACCATCGGGAAGACGACGACAGTGAGGTCGATGGAGGGCGAGCAGACTCGATTACTTCTGTGGGAAGACCGAGGATAACACGGGGAGCTCACATGTGGACTCGGCTTGGCCCGGGGTGGCTAGCAACGGTGGGAAAGAGTGGCTGCCGGAGCTAGAGTTTATGCCAGGGCAGGAGAGGATAAGGGAGAGGGGGAGAGTGACGTGCGAGGGTTCCCTGGTGGCGCCGACGGGGTCCTTATAGGCGCTCCGGGGCGGCGGCGGTCATCGCGGCGCACGCGTGCATCGCCGGTGGACGGCGGCAGAGCAGCCACTGAGTTGCTTCCCGTCGTGGTCAAAGACGACGAGAGCGAAGGGGTACGCGGGCCACGAGTTGGGCCAGGTGGGCCGTTGGCTGCTGCACGCTGGGAGGCAGATAGAGGTAAGAAGGAGATGGGCTGGCTTGGCTCAGTTCTGTCTTTGTTTTTATTTGTAAAATCCTTTTTCTTTTTCTGAAATATGTTCTCTTTTGTATATCAATGTCCAAATGTCTTTGGATATATTTGAAAATACTAGAGTGTTTGTAAAAGTGTTAAAATACTTGTGGGGCCCTATTAATCCATTTGGGTTCCACATGTTTTGATAATTTTCAAAATTCAAAACCCTTTTGAAGTGATTTGAGAGAGAGATGAAATTAGGGTTTTTAGGATTTTCTTCTTTCTCTTAATGCAAGATTTATCAAACCATGAGATGCATGCTATGCTCATGATGCACAAAACAAATCCTAATTAGTATTAGTAAAACTAGGGGTGTTACAGCTCTATCCCCCTTAACAGAATCTCGTCCCGAGATTCCTAGGTAGGATGATAGAAGAACAAGGTTACACTAGACTTCAACGATCTTCTTGAAGAGGTTGATCCATGCCACCATTATTGAATGAATGAAGCGCTTCATTTCTTCGAGGTAGATGCACACACTAAAGAAGAGAGGGAATGACACAAAACATAACTAAGTATCTCATGGTCAACTCGTGGATAGATGTTTCACGAACATCTCTGGAGCCAACGAGCATGAAACACGTCAAGGTAAAGGAGGAAACAAAAAAAGAAGGTTTTCAAGTTGGTAGACAACTGGTCTTCATAAGGATTGAGACCATGGAGCTTCAGAAGAGTTTGAGCTTCTGAAAAGGAGGGATTACAAAGGAAAGGACACTACCTCAAACTTCGAAGAATGAAACTCTACTAGACGGCATAAGTAGACCTTCCAGGGATACAGAGACGTGGATAACCAACTTATTGAACTACTTTTGATACAGAAGGATCACTCTTTCATTTAGTAGAAGGTCAAGACAGAAAGGTATTTTGGTGTAGAGAACTCATAAGAGTCACAAAGAACATATAATAAGAGAAACTTCTGGTTATCAAAATCATAGTTGCTCTTTAAACATGTTAGAGGAACCGAAGGGAACTCTTTATTCATCTAGCATTATCGGAATCTTTGCCATCGATCATGATATCACTTTACACCACTAAGATGAATATATAAGAAGATTCCTGATGACACGAGGAAAAGAAACTTCGTTCTCAGACTTCAGTTACTTGGCACAATAAGAACCTTGCCAACATAAAAGGGTCTGGAGGATCGACCGAGAAACATTTATCAACACTACTTTAAATGTTCTCCTTGATGTTCGAGAAAGCGGACATCAATTAAAGGTCAGACGTCGGATACAAAAGAAACCATGAGCACAACTCCTATAAAAAATCATAGAAGATACCTCATGAAGAGTGGTTGTTATTACTGGTTCAAAAGTATATGACAATAGGCTTTCTGACTGATTGTGTCAACCACTACATCAATCTTGCCGGACTTTCAAAGAGACCTATGTCAACAACCTTGAAGAACACCAACCATCGTTGTTGCTTGAGATTCAACTCTAGTTAGGTGAAACGACACTACAGACTCGACATATCCGAATAGAAGACTTGCAACATTTACCATAGAGGTGAGGTCACTAGATTCTCAAGACATGGACTACATTGTAAAGCTCCAAAAGAATGAGATAGGTTGCGAAACCCATGTATTAGCAAGTTATCAAAAGATAATTCCCCCTACATGAATTGAGTGCAACGAAACACAATTGAATCCTTGTTGGGAAAACATTTAGAAGGATACTAAAGTTTGTAGAACTTCTTCTCTTCCATGACAAATCATTAGTGGCTTAGCATGCTCAGAGGATGTTCTTGAGATGGAAAGGTATCAACCTACCGTATCAAGAATACTTCACACATGCTTGACTGACTTGAAATGATTCCCGAGGAAACAAAGATAACTCTTCTCAAATCCACGGCGACATCTTTCAGCAATTGCACGTGAACCAGAGAAGGTCACTTCTAATATCCAGAACACATATTTCGAGATAACTCGAAGAAGGTTCTCAAAAGTTTCCAACATTAATGTCAACTATTCCATATGAGTATAGTATAGCATGGAGAAGATAAGGATGTCATTGAGGGGCTCAATAACAAACTTATCAACATACTCCAAGAATATGGACTCATATATTGTATAAACAAGACATCGATACTGGTCAGACCATAGAACATGAAGATGTACCCAGGTGAAACATCACGAATAGATACACCATCAGGATAGTCCCTAGGTTTGAGTTTGATTTGACGATAACCCAAATCAAATCAAAGGTGGGGACGATAACATTTCCAAGAAGGAAACACTATCTTTCTTCAGCACGAACAAAACTAGACATCCCTTTAGGAGGAACAAGTCTGATAGAACTTTTGTCTTACAACTCTCCAAGTTGTTGTTTAAGCTCGACGAACTAGTTCAGGGGTATCCAATATGGATCCTTGGAGAAAAGAACAGTTCAAAGAACTTGCTTGCTCAAGAACTTGACAAACACGATCACGTGGCAACATGGCGATACTTCTAGAAATACATCTAGAATATCACGAACCACTGATATGTCACTTAGTTCGAGAGAAAACTTGCTTGGTAAGGCAAGAAGACATAGTATCAAATCTTCGGCACAAGCATAACTCTTTGACTAGAGAGAGTGTACCAGAATAACGGACTTGGTAGCACAATCAACCTTGGTAGTGATAGGATTAACTATCAAGCTAAGAATGACACAAATGTCACCAAAGTAATAATGATTGCTAAGAATCTCAGATGGCCACATTATTACGCACACGCATCATTCACGAGCACGAACACTCGGAGGAAGGGTGGGTAAAGATGTATAACAACATCACTTCATTAGGAGGTCATGGAACTCAGCACGAACTCTTAGTATATAAGAGTGTGATACTTTAGGGTAGAACAGATAGAAGCTAATCATGCCTCTTAATCTGCGGACTACAACACTTTGACCTGGTCTTAGATATGACGAGGTACTGGAGTTTGTTTCTCCTGACATACCGAGATGGTTTGTATGATAGACCACAAGAGTATCTTGCATCGAAAGACATCGATGCGCATTTACTACTTGGCTACCAACTGGTAGACAAAGGTTAGAAAAAAACAAGGGAAAAGGAACATGCTCAGGATAGAATCCCGATATGTGGATGCATAAGTCAACAATCTTCCAAAGACCAATGCATAGAAAAGGTAGGTGTGGCAGAGTCACGAGTATAGAAGTGAGACTCACGAGGAGTACTATTGTCGTGATCTATTTGGTTCCATTAAAGAACATCTGCCATAACACATGGTAGGGGAAGTCCTTTGTTTGCTGTAACTAATCGCGACAAACACCACAAGCTTGAAGGCTAGAATTGTAGTACCAGCCATCCCGAGGTCATGTTAAATCATTAACAACGGGGATCAATAAAATGGATCTTGGGTTAAAGGTCAGCTTCATGTATAAGATTCACAATGATAGGATCTAGCACAATGAGGGATCTTCAGTTCAAGTCCAAGGGTTAAAACCCAAAGAAAGGAGTAACTACTATCTTAAAAGTACATAGGGTACTACAAGGTAGTAACCACGAGGTAGCTTCCAAGAGAAGAGATAACTTATGAAGTAGCCAAACAAATGAAAAGGAGACACACGAGGTGAAAGGAAATTTTGAGGCCTAGAACAGAATACTGTGGAACCATCAACATAAAGTTGTGGGCCCATAATATAGAGAGATCATGATGGAAAGGAATCTCTCAACTAAAGAAGAGCAAAGGGAAACAAGGAACACACACAACTGACGCTGGAGAACTCAACACTAGGTCAACTGGTTAAGAACTGTCATGCCTAGAAGGCACCTAAGCTTTGAAAGACTAAAAGAGATATCAAAACTTTTCCAAAATTAAACACAAGATAAGATGACCCAGAGTTAGAGCGAAACTAGATACAGAGAAAAAGAAGCATACAAAAGTTTTCACAAATACTTTTCATCTTTCAAATAGTTTTCTCAAACACTAGACTCAACATCGACCAATAGAAAGGTTTTCCTACAGTCGGTACTACTCTGATACCAAAACCTGTGACACCCCCGAGATTAAGGCTAGACAAATCCCAGACCTCCGTCTGATATAAGCCTAACCTAAATCTCAGAAGCGTATAGAGAGAGAATCGATAACATTACAGTGACCCTACGACACAAAAATTTATTACAGTAAGCTCATAACTGAGCAAAGAACCAAAATATTACAATCAGAGGTCACTGACCACAAACATCAAACAACGGAAGGCAAATTATGCTATTAAGTATAGCAAACTTAACAAATGGCCTAAGAGGCCTGAAGTATAACGATGATGTCCCAATCCATAGATTCCAGGCTGCCGACCAGGAACTCCAAGCTACTCGTCGATGTCGATGTTGTTACAAACTCTTCTTCTGTGGTAACACTTACTTGCTGTAAAAGTATCAACAAAGCAAGGCTGAGTACAGGGTGTACTCCGTAAGACTTATGGCTGGTGGGGTTATTTTGCATAAAGCGAACTTTCTTTGTAAAAGAGAGAGGAGAAGCTCGGCTAATAGAATCCTTTTCAAGGGGATGAGAAAAACGATATCACTAGCTTTGATCTTCTTTTGATATCCACCAAATCTTTATCAGCTGAACCTACCAACTAGGATCACCCCCTCGATCCTTGAGGAAGCATCCTTAAGCACACCTCACATCTCTTGTCAAGTTTTACGATTAGGTTATTCTTCTCTATGATCTTAGAATCCGTTCCCAAGTCGTCCATAACCGTGGACACGGCTTTTTGAAAAGATTATTACCCTACAGGGGTGCACAACTTTACCCGCACGTACCAACCGATTCTGAATGGCACTTAACATTAGCCCTCTTCCTTGGAAGGCCGGCAGAGAGTGGTTGACCACGACCTTTACCTTGCTTTCGCTGAGACCATGAGTCACGCCCTAAGGAGATGCCACCATAAAGGGTCAAGTCCCGAAGTCGGTACCTAGAGATGTGCATAGGGTTCAAGATTACGGAGGCCGTGCCTCTCTTGTTCCCGGCCACGCTTACCTACCTGTATGAATGCACCTCCTCCACCACCTTCAAGAACGACCAGAATGCATATGTCAAATGGAACGCCTGAACTATGTGACTCATGGAATCTACTAGGCAAGTTAGTTGGTCGAGGGGGTTTCTAGGCCCCCGTGTGGGTTATGCTCATCTTGGTTCAAGAGGCAAGAACTCAGGTCCTAGTGGTGGCAAGTATGGCATTGAAAAACCACAACCCACATCAACTCCGAGGTCTACCGAGAAGAAGCAGAAACACTAGAAAGGAGAGCAACAATCAACACATGGCATCGATGCAATGCTCAAGCAATGATGATGATATGACAAGTTAAATTGCATTGAAATTAAACCATATGACATGCTTGGCAAATTAAACAGGGTCCGAGGGGTGCAAGCCCTAATTTAGAGAAACCCCGGATGCATATGAGAGGGGTTATTTTGTTCTTCTAATTAAACTTGTCATGTAAGTTTCTTAACAATGCATGAGTATGAGTCTATTGTGTAAATCTCATTTTTCTGAATATTTTGATATATTATACATATTTTTCTGATTTAAAATGAATTAGTTATGATATTTCCAAATTTTAATCCATTTTTAAATCATTTTAAAACAATTAAACATTTTTGGATATTATATATTACAACCTAGATCCACATGTCAGACTTTTATTAATTTCAGAAAACATTTCTAGAAATATTAAAAACCTGACAGATGGGGCCCACAGGGTTATTTTTATTTCCAGAAATAATTTACAAAAACATTTGAATAAATAAAAGGGAATTACTGCATCACTGTGATGTCACCACAGGGAGGGGCTATTTTGCACTAGGGTTGTATCTACCCACTATGGCTGACCCGTGGGCTAGGAGCTACATCGACGCCACAGTGGAGCCACGTCGGCTCGCTGGCAAATGGGCCAAACGACGAATGGGATGGGGAGGATGGCCTACGCGGCCGCGCGCGTGTGTGTGCTAGAATGAGGGGAACGAGAGGAAGCTACTGGCGGCTGTGGCGCTCGGATATGGTCACCGTAACAGGGTAAATGACAGCGGCCAATGGCGACGAGCGGCGGTGCACGGTGGGGCAGCGAGCCAGAGGGCAAGAAGGGAAACAGAGGGGTGCTGGAGCACCAAAACCTCACTACGGTGCTGACGGTGGTGTCGGGGAGGCGAAGCGAGGTCGGTAGCGGCGGCGATTGACCATGGCCACCGTCGGGTAGACGACGACGGTGAGGTCAATGGAGGGCGAGCGGGCTCGATTGCTTCTGTGGGGAGACCAAGGACAACACGGGGAGCTCACTTGTGGACTCGGCTTGGCCCGGGGTGGCCGGCAACAGTGGGAAACAGTGGCGGCCGGAGCTAGGGTTTTGGCTAGGGCGGGAGAGGATAAGGGAGAGGGGGAGAGTGACGTGCGAGGGTTCCCTGGCGGCACCGGCGGGGCTCTTATAGGCGCTCGAGGGCGGCGGCGGTCATCGCGGCGCACACGCGCATCCTCGCGCCGGTGGACGGCGGCGGAGCAACCACCGAGCTGCTTCTCGTCGTGGTCGAAGACAACGAGAGCGAAGGGGTACGCGGGCCGTGAGTTGGGCCAAGTGGGCCGCTGGGTGCTGCATGCTGGGAGGCAGATAGAGGGAAGAAGGAGATGGGCTGGCCTGGCTCAGTTATGTCTATGTTTTTATTTGTAAAATCCTTTTTCTTTTTCTGAAATATGTTCTCTTTTGTATTTCAATTTCAAAATGTCTTTCGATCTATTAGAAAATGCTAGAGTGTTTGTAAAAGTGTTAAAATACTTGTGGCCCTACTAATCCATTTGGGTTCCACATGTTTCGATAATTTTCAAAATTCAAAACCCTTTTGAAGTGATTTGAGAGAGAGAGGAAATTAGGGTTTTTAGGGTTTTCTTCTTTATCTTAATGCAAGATTTATCAAACCATGAGATGCATGCTATGCTCATGATGCACAAAACAAATCCTAATTAGTATTAGTAAAACTAGGGGTGTTACAAAGGCCCACCTCTTCACAAGGGGTAATACAATTTGTTCGTCGACACTATTATGTATCAGAGCAAAAAAAAATAGATAGAATACACATATGAATACAAGAATACATAGTATACAGGATAATGACAGCAAAATACATATTAACACGGGAAACTGTAGCAGTATCCACCAAATATTCAATATAGCTAGGACATTGGTTCATATAGCATTATCTAGAGTTCACTCGTCTTCACCCTCGTCGGAAGAGTCGGGAGGAAAGCAAGTGAAATAGATGATGCCATAAGTATGACTGAGCAAAAACTTGAACTCTCATCCCTCTTGCATGTCGTCATACAAGATGAGGAATCTATTCCATCCAGGACCACTAAAATATGTTCAAGCCTCTTTGTTGGTGACCCTAACCTGGTACGTCCAATCGGGATGATTATGATGCGTCAAATTGACACTAAACACGGTAACCTCATCCATGCTTCTATGGAGATGGTCCATGAAGCCATGTTGTGAACCGCAAGGGATTGACCGAGTAAAATCATAGGACAGATCAATTAGTCGTGATTTTCATTGAACATATATATTTACATTCTCCACATGAATTTCAGAGAACATACCGTCCTAACACCAAAGTTCGCAGGGAGCGGTATGGTAATCTTCCTATCCATGCAATGCCAATTATGTTGACCACAATTGCCGCACGCTTCTTCGCTATAATTCAATCTACATATATTGAGAAGAAAGTCACGTAAAAAGAATGCATGTATAGAGTAAAACGACATATAATAAGATGGTCTCAACTACATAGCTAGCTTACTGTTGGATATCATCGTTAGGGGGCGTGTACATGTAGTAGGTTACGGCTTCTTGATGAATGAGAAATATCTTTATCTTGTATATGTATTGCATGTCATGCTCATTCAAGAAGTTTATCCAGCCAGGTCCACTGAAAGATGTCATGATTGCTATGTTGGTCACTATAACCACGTAACTCCTATCGAGACCAGCATCTAATATCAAAGTGACCTCAAACACGACATCGTCCATGGTGTTTCTATGGAAATGGTCCATGAAGTCCCGTCGCCAATCGCAAGGGATTGACTGAGTAAAACAATAACAATACAACAAAGTCCATGGTTTATTTTTGATTCTATATAGAGACATCCATGATACTATGTATCTCACAGAGCACATACCGTCCTAGCCTCAAACCCGACAAGGAGTACTATGGGGAACTTCTTGTCCAGGCACCTCCCCAATGGTTGTGCACAGTTGTTGCACACTTGATCCATTCTATATTTATCTAGAAAGAAGACACATAGTAAACATAGTTATAAAGTAATTAAGTAGCAGGATAAGTAATATATATATATGACAAGTATCTGATCCACGTCTAGCAGGATAAGTAATATATGACAAAGTGTAGCAAGATAAGTCTAAAGTAATATATGACAAAGTCTATCTAGAACAGGCGTCGTCATCATTGGACGACAAACCTAAGGAACCTAGGTCAGCAGATGTCGGGGGATAACCCCTAGGTAGGCCAAGACAGGCTCAGCTGGTCGGCTCCAGGGAGCTCTGGCCGTCTGTGCCCAAGACAAGGAACTCCAGCCGGGTGGGAATCTCCACCCGGTCCGCATCCAAGTTTCCCCGGCTGGCCCGTCTAACCGGGTAGCCAGAAGAATCGGTTGGGAGGCCGCTCCTAGCCAGCCGCCTCGGATCCGCTGGCCAAGGTACGGTGGACGTGACGCTCCTTACTGAGCGCATATCTGACCGGACAGGCTGGCTCGCCCGGTCGGCGCTACCAGACAACTACCCCAAAGCTAGAGGCTGATGAGTAAATTCCGGCTGACGAGTAAAGCTCCAGCTGATGGACAAAGTGCCGGCTGATGGAGAAAGCGCTAGCTGACAAGTAAAGAGAAGGCGCTGGACACTGTAGTGCTATCCCCTTGTACTAGAGGTTTGACTGGACCTGGCCTGCCGTTTGGGCCCGTCCAGCCGGCCCGCTTTGTAAACCCAAATCCAAACAGTAAACCCTAGAGCCCACTTTGTAAGCTACCTCTCCCAACTAGTATATAAGGGGGTAGTGCTAGTGTTCTAGGTAGACAATTACAAGTTATAAGTTCTCTAGATTGGATAAGTTGAGTAATTCATCTTCTCCCTCTAGCCAAGAGCAGCTAGGGAAACAGCTCAAGGAGCACCTGTACTGGGTGTTCGCCCCCTGATAGTAGATCCTTGCGGGAGTATGAGCGTTACCTCGACAAGAGGGCTTCGAACCTGGGTACATCACTATGTTTGTAGTATATGTGCCCAACCCGTTGCGAGTAGCCACTAATAACATCCTGATTGTCCCCTCTCAAGCCATCCCTGATGGTACTGCCGTGTTCCACACCACGATAGTTGGCACCCACCGTGGGGCACAGATTTTTGGCTAGGATCATCTTTCGCACGAGACTTCAGCTCGTCGCTGGTGAGCGAGTCGCCTCCGGCCTCGTCCTCACCTTTGGCTCCTTCGATTGCGTCCTCGACAACGCGTCATGCTTCAATGGGGAGACATTCCCAAGCGGCAGATCCATCATGAACTTCGGCAAGCATCACGTCTACATTGCCACCGTCACCAAGACCTTCTCTCGCAAGGTCATCACCGTGTCTGGTGCACCACCTGGCTTCTCCGCTTCGCGTGCTCCCAGCGGCATCGTCGATGTCATGATGGCGAGATCGAGCGAGAATCGCCGCCCACCTCTGGAGCACAATGGAGAGGGCTGCGGCACCACTTTGCGTGTCCAGGACCTGCTCACCGCATCCATCGAACACCTCCACAAACCATCACCTCCATCAAGGCAGACCCAGCGGCGGCAGCACTGGAGGCTACCCGCCAGAACCTCCTGGAGGAAGATGGCAAGGTGGCAACCGCCCAACAGCGAATGAACGCAACCATGCGCGAGTACAACATCATGCACGGCTTCACCCGCTTGCCCAGCACCAGCCGCCTAGCCCAGCCCCAGGGCCAAAACCTCTGTTCAGAGCTGGATCGTGCCACCGACCCGCATACACCCGCGGTTCAGCCGGTCTACCGCACCCCCGCCAAAAACATGAGGGCCGCGGAGGCGGCAGTCACCAAACTAAGCCACCTGGAGGGAGAGGAGCTGCTCCGCCAACAAGCACGTGTCCAGCTCCTCGTGGTCACGGCAAACAAGCAGCGGGTTGAGGCAGAGCTCAGCATGGGCGGCAACAGCGAGACCCAACCGGCTCGCTGGATTGCGGATCCGGCTGCAGGCGCCAGCAAGGCCTCCTCCCCAAACGGTGCAAGGCCAAACAACCCTCCACACGGCGGATTAGCAGGCCGTGGGCACAATGCTCGTGATGCCGCGACTGTCATCAGCCGGAACCGCGACCTGACCGACGAAGCCGGAAAAGGCCAAGTGCTTCCCCAAGTCTCGCCTATCCGGCTGGCTGGGACTGCTCAAGCCAGAAGAACCGCAAGACACACGTGCACGCATCGACCTGTTGGTCCAGTCACGCGCGCTGGAAGAAGAAAGCCCGGCCGGTCCAAGATGCTTCGGACCGTGTATCCGGAATGAACCGTTCCCAAAGGAATTTTTGCTCCCAAGGGACAAGCCAAAATACAACGGCTCGGTCAAGTCGGAGGACTGGCTGGTAGATTACACCACCATGGTAGGCATTGCGAACGGCAACCGCCGGGTAGCATTGCGCTACGCCCCCCACATGCTCCTCGACTCAGCCAGAACATGGCTCAATAGCCTCCCCGACAACAACATCAACGCTTCGATCAATTTTGAGGAAGCATTCGTCCGCAACTTTACCAGCACCTACAAACACCCATGCCGACCCGGTGAGCTCGCCCTTTGCATGCAGGGCCCGGACGAGTCTAATCGCTCCTACATCACCCGGTGGACAAGCATGCACAACTCCTGTGAAGGGGTACGTGAGCACCAGGCGATCGATACGGCACTATGCTCAAGCACAAGCTTCACCGGGTGGAGCCTACCACCATGGCACAGACCATGGACATCACGGACAAGTACGCCACCGCCGACACGACAATGAAAAGATCCGTCCGGTTGGACGACCAGGGGAAAATCATCATTGACATCGCGGTGGATCGACGCCATCTGGAAGGGAACAACCACCACCCCAGGCGGCATGACAACTGCCACGGCAAGAGAAAGGATGACTAGCCGGATAACCAATATGGTTCCAGGTAGGTGGTGGCAATGCAGGAGGATTCGGCTGCAGGAGGTAGCCGGATACAGAAGCCCGATGGTCGGCCTCCAAGGCCCAAGTACACCATCGAGTCAATGCTTGATGGGCCGTGCAAGTTCCACAGCGGAGGCAACAAAACGGCTACACATACAACACGTTAGTGCACCTGGACAAAGAAGATGGCGGAGATCGCCGGCGTGCCGGCTGCGCAGGCACCACCACCCCAAGTCAGTGGATCGCCAGGCGATCGCAATAACCAGCGCCGGAGGGAAGATGATGATGACAACTACCCTCGCCAGGTGGGAAACTACCACATATTCACCACGGAGCCGGAGACCAGGCACAACAAGAGACACCGCGAGGCAGAGGTGAACACGATCGTTCCTCCCGTCCCCCAGTACCTCAACTGGTCGGAGCAAGAAATTGCATGGATCCGGAAGGACCAGCCGTCTGTGCTACCTCACCTAGGAACTTACGCGATTGTCCTGGATCCCATCATCTCCAAGAAGCATTCCTGCAGATTTTCCCGCATCCTTGTAGATGGTGGGAGCAACATCAACCTCCTGTACCACAGCTCGCTAGACCGTCTCGACATCAGCGAGTCACAACTGGAGCCGTCTAGCACCTCCTTCCATGGAGTCGTTCTAGGCCCGTTGCATTCACCCATCGGCAAGATCCGGCTGGATGTCATCTTTTTTTGACTTGGAACTGTGAGGCAAAGGCCCCACATCAATTTATTAATAAAAGGGATAGCAAATATACCCCTATACAAAGGAGGAAGAAAAACAGCCGAAAGTTAGAAAACTATGTACATATCCAAAGCCCTAAGGTAAAGCTATTATCCAACTCAAAAGTTGGTCCTTAGATTTTTTTCTTGATTCTATACTGCAGAAGCGAGATATCATGCACAAAATTTCCTTTCCACTTTGCAAAAGTAGGAACTTCATGCCTAAAAATCTTCCCATTACTTAGAAGCCAAATATTCCAGCAAGCAGTGATTAACACCTCCATAAAGAAAGGATGCCCAAAACTCCTCTTGGCTGCTGCAATTACGGTTTGTAGGTCATCATTCGAGAGCCAACAAATCTGAAGGTAGTACCAAATTCTCATGCTAAAGTTACACTAGAAAAAATGATGAATCCGATCCTCATAAGCATGCAGCAGACATAGCACACAATGGGTGTCATTGGTTACATTCCAGTGTCGCTTCTACAACAAGTCTCTAGTATTAAGTCTATCAGACAGTAGCAACCAAGCAAATACCTTTGTTTTCATCATGCAACTAGATTTCCATAACCACTTGTAGACCACGGGAGATTGTATATAAGCATGTATATGTTTGTAAAAACTAGCTGGAGTATAAGTATCCCCCCTATCAATAAGACCAAATGTCAGGTTGTGAAGAAAGAGGGTTTGAGTTCATTAAACTCATGAGCTCATCAAGTTCCTGGTAGGCTGGCTGGGACAAAGGTAGTTAGAAAATACTCATAAGATCCTCTTGAGAATAGACCGAGGAAGGTGACATATTCTCATCCAACACATATGAAAATAGTTTGGGAAATCTTAATTTGATTGGTCTCATGCTCTGATTTAAGGACCAATTATCAGACCAGAAAAGAAAAGTATCACCACTTCCATGAGTGACAACTGCAACTCAACGGAAATTATCAACCTGCTTAAGCACATCACGCCACCAGAAGGAACCACAAAGATTTTCTGCGTGCAGCACCTTGTCAGTATAGTAAGTGTGCCAAACCAACTGAACCCATGGAATGTCCCGATGATTATAAAACTTGTCCAAGAATTTAATCAACAGCGCCGCATTTTTATTCTGGAAATCAACAACACCAAGTCCCCCCTTTTCCTTTGGTTTACAAATCATTTCCCAAGCCGCCAGGGACTGCTTTGGCTCATCTACTTTATCCTATCTAGCTGAATGGTTAAACCCTTGGCAAGCTGTAACGAGCATAAGAAATGAAGAGGCATCAAAGACATGCCTGAATTAATAAGTTGCAGCCTAGCTCCTTGTGAAAGGAAACTAGAGCTAGAAGAGAGTTTCCTTTCCAATCGACAAATAAACGGCATTAGATCACTGATAGTAGGTCTGGTCGTACCCAAGGGTAAACCCAGATATGTAAAAGGCATGCCCCCTATGAGACAACCAAAATCCTGAGCCAAAACATTCAGCAAATCATCCGGCACATTTAGTGGCACCATCTGCAATTTCTCAAAATTAATGCGCAGACCTGTGGAAAGTGAAAAATTATGTAACAAATCCTTGAGAGCTCTCAACTATTGTAAGTCAGCAGGCATCAGGAGCAACTTATCATATGCATATTGGATGATGGGAAAGTCTTCATCATTTGTGATAATTGGCTTAGCAATGCTTCCAACTCTCTCTAAATCATTCACCGCAGACTGCAGAAGATCTGAACCAAAAGTGTATAATAGGGGCGATAGGGGATCACCTTGTCTAACTCCACGTTTACAGACAAATTGCTTGCCTGGAATTCCATTTAATAAAACCGCAGAGGTTCTTGAGGATAGAATGGACCTCACCAAACCCAGCCACTGCTCATTGAAACCTTTGTGCCGCATAACAATAATTATAGCTTCATGCTCAATCGTATCGAAGGCCTTAGAAAAATCTAGTTTAATAATGACAATCGGTTTCTTCGATGCTTGACATTGGTATATATACTCAAACAACCAAGCTAAGCAATCATGTATTGATCAAGATCTTAGGAAGCCATATTGGTTCTTATGAATGCAACTAAGAATTTTATTCTGGAGACGATTAGCAGCCAACTTTGTTAAGAATTTCACCGCGAGCCTATCTGGTTCAAGGTGGTCAACCTCTCCAGTGAATATCACGCAATCCTGGGGCGCCTGGCGCTCACCAAGTTCATGGCGGTACCACACTACGTGTACCTCAAGATGAAGCTACTAGGGCCAAATGGTGTCATCACCATGGCCGGCTGCTACAGGCGGTCTTTTGAGTGCGCCACATGCGGCTCCAAGATAGCGGAGGCCAATGTCATCACGGAAGAAAAGCGTGTCATCTTGCAAAACATGGCAGCCCTGCAGGCGGATATGCCGGCTGGCGAGCCAAAGCCTTCTAGAGAAGCACAATTCAAGCCATCCAAGGGCACCAAAAGATTCTACTGAACGAAGCCGAGCCGAACAAGTTCGTCCTGGTTGAGACGGCCTCGACAGCAAATAGGAAAGCGCACTTGTCGACTTCCTCCGTGAGAATCGGGATATCTTTGCATGGTCCCCCAACGACATGCTAGGTGTTTCGAGGGAGCTCGCTGAGCACTCATTACATGTCAGGCCATATGCAAAGCCTGTCAAATAGTCCCTACGATGTTTTTCTCAAGGGAAGAGAGGAACCATTGTGAGGAAATCACCCGGCTCCTCGCAGCCGGATTCATCATGGAGGTTTTCCACCCGGAATGGCTGGCAAACCCAGTATTGGTGTTGAAGAAGAATAAGACCTGGCGCATGTGTGCTGACTACACCAGCCTCAACAAAGCATGCTCCAAAGATCCATTCGCCCTGCCAAGGATATACCAAGTGATCGATTCCACGGCCGGCTGCAGGCTACTGTCGTTTCTGGATGCATATTCCGGCTACCACCAGATCCGGCTGAACCCCACTGATCAAATAAAGACATCATTCATTACTCCCTATGGAGCTTACTGCTACACCACCGTGCCGTTTGGGCTAAAGAACGCTGGGGAAACATACCAGCGCTACATGCAGAAGTGCCTGCAGACATAGATCGGCAGAAACATACACGCATACGTCGACGATGTAGTAGTCAAGACCAAGGAGCACCAAAAACTCCTTGAAGATCTAAAGGAAACATTCACCAACCTCCGTCGGTTCTAGATGAAGCAAAACCTAGAGAAGTGCGTGTTCGGTGTCCTAGCCGGCCAACTCCTTGGTTTGCTCGTATCAGAGCGAGCAATCGAGGCGAACCCAGAGAAGATTGGCATGATTGAGCGCATGCAGCTGCCTAAGAACCTGAGGGACGTCTAGAAGTTCACCGGATGTCTAGCCTCTCTCAGCCGGTTCATCAGCCGGCTGGGCAAGAAAGCACTCTCGTTGTACCAGCTCATGAAGAATACATACAAGTTCGTCTAGACATCGCAGGCGGATGGAGCTTTCCGTGACCTCAAGCGTATGCTCACCTCACCACCTATACTGGCAGCTCTAGTGGCAAAGGAACCGATGCTGATGTACATCATAGCCACCAACCAGGTCGTCAGCGTGGTACTGGTGGTGGAGAGGCTGGAAGAAGGAAAGGCGCAGCTAGTGCAATGACTGGTGTACTATTTGAGTGAGGTACTCTCGCTCTCGAAGCAGAACTACCCCCATTACCAGAAGCTGGTGTATGGCGTATATATGGCCGCCAAGAAGTTGAAGAACTACTTCCAAGAGCACTCCATCCGGGTGGTGGCGCTAGTGCCACTTTTAGAGATCATCGGCAACAGGGACGCCACGGGCTGGGTGGCAAAATGGGCAATAGAGCTCGCCACCCACAGTATACAATATGAGCCAAGAACTGTGATCAAGTCTCAAGCATTGGTGGATTTCCTGGTTGACTGGGCAGAAACACAATACCTGCCGCCTTGCCCTAACTCCATGAATTGGAAGCTGCATTTCGACGGCTCCAAGATGTACGGGGGGCTCTGAGCCGGAGTGGTTATTACCTATCCTATGGGAGACTGGCTCGAGTACATGCTACAGATCCACTTCCGCGCATCCAACAACGTCGCTGTGTACGAGGCCCTCGTCCATGGCCTCAAAATGGCAAAAGAGATTGGCATCTGGCGCATCATGTGCTTTGGTGACTCAGATCTGGTGGTGCAGCAGGCGTTGGGCGATTCAGACGCCAGGGACGCCAACATGGCCCTATATCACTTCTTCGTACAAAATTTGTGTGCCTGTTTCGAAGGATACGAGTTCCACCATGTCCCCAGGATAAACAACGAAGCCACAAACACACTCGCCCGCATCGGGTCAACAATATAGGCAATCTCGCCTGGGGTCTCCCTCGAGCACCTGCATAAGCCGTCCATCATGCCGTCACCAGAATCCGACTCCATCCTACTAGACGCGGACCCGGGGACTACTGGCTCCAAGACACGGGAAGTAACCGCGAAGGACCCGGGGACAACGTCGCATCCCCCGGGGACTACCGGTTCCAAGACCTCCACGGCTGCAACACTGCACCCGGGGACTGCTTCGCCGCACCTAGGGACTGCTTCACTGCACCCGGGGACTGCCTCGCCACACCCGGGGACTACCGCGTCTAGCCTGGAAGCCGTCGGCTCCGCTTCTCGGTCGGACCTCCCACTACAAATGCCCAACCCGGCCATCCGCGCAGAGGTGAACCTACTCATGCAGGCGGTATGCGCCATCCAGGAAACCCTGAAATGGGCCAAGTCGTTCATGGATTTCTTGGCCAAGGGAGAGCTACCCGAACAAGAGGTAGAGGCAAGGCAAGTGAAGTGCAGGGCAAGCGCGTACACCATCATCAACAACAAACTCTACAAGTGCAGCGTTGGTGATACATTGCAAATGTATCTATAATTTTTGATGTTCCATGCTTGGGTTTATCTACTTTCTTGTGTTTTGTCCACACTTTCGAGTACTTTTCATATGATTTCTTCGACTAACCTATTAACGAGAGCCATAGTGCCAACTGCCTGTTTTCTGCTGTTTTTGGTTCCAGCTGTCAGAAAATGAATATTCTCGGAATTGGACGGGACAAAAGCCAAAGTCATTATTTTACCGGGGGACACACGAAGCCAGAATACGATATGGAGAGGGGCCAGGGGGCCGCCACACCACCTGGCCGCGCGGCCAGGCCTGGCCCGCGCCAGGGGGTGGTGTGGCCACCTCCAGCACCCCCTCGACTCTCCTTCCGCCTATAAGATGCCTCCGATACAGACACCCTAAGTACCCGATCAAAAATCCACGAAAGAGTCTGTAGCCGCTGTCGTCTCCATCCCTAGATCGTGAGGGATCTGAAGCTCTTCCCGACACCCTGCCGGAGAGGGGAATTCACCTTGGAGGCCTTCTTCATCATCATGCAAGCCTCCGGTGTGATGCGTGAGTAGTTCATCCTTGGACTACGGATCCATGTAGTAGCTAGATGGCTGGTTCTCCTTTTTTGTGCTTTCATGTTTAGATCTTGTGAGCTCCGTTCATGATCAAGATCATCTATTTGTAATTCTGCATGTTGTGTTTGCGGGGATCCGATGGATATTGAGATGCTATTTCAGATTGATTATTGATTCTACCATGTCTTTGTTATTTGTGATCTTGCATGCTTTCCGTTGTTAGTAGCTATCTTGGCCAAGTAGATGCTCGCAACTCCAAGAGTTAGTATTTATGCTCGATAGTGGGTTCATGCCTCTGGTAATCTGGGGAAGTGACAGAAATCTCTAAGGTACTAGATGTGTTGTTGCTACTAGGGATAAAACAACAATCCTTTGTTCATAGAACAATCCTATTGTTTCCTTTACACGCAGTTCCTAAAGCAATAATCTGTTGCTTGCAACTTAATACTAGAGGGGGTTCGGATGATAACCTGAAGGTGGATTATTAGTCATAGATGCAGTTGGATGGCGGTCTATGTATTATGTTGTAATGCCCAATCAAGTCTCAAAGGAGTCAAGATGATTAGTATATGCTTGTATGCTTTCTCGACGTTTGTCAATTGCCCCGCTGTAATTTGTTCACCCAGCATGTTATCTATCTTAAGCAGAGCCACCTCTAGTGAAATATGGACCCCGGTCCTTTCTTTTACATACAATCTACAAATTGTTTACTGCTTTGTGTTTACTTTCTGCAAACTATTACTTCCTTCCTTTCAATACGTTTAGTTCTTTGTTTTCAGCAAAACCGGTGAGATTGACAACCTCATCGCAAGTTGGGGGCAAAGTTCTGTGGTTGTGTTGTGTAGGTCTCCAAGTTGCTGCTGGCACCGGTAGTGCGCCCTGCCAACATTCAGCTACCAACACCTTTGGGGTGTTCCCTTGGTCCTACTATATTGATAACCTTGGTTTTGTACTGAGGGAAAACTTGCTGCTGTGCTCATCATACCTTCCTCTTGGGGTTCCCCAACGAGCTCGATATATTTTGGGCCATCAAGCTTTTTTTCTGGCGCCATTGCCGGGGAGTCAACGGCATCTTCACAAGGGGAGTCCCTTATAACCAATCTCTTTACTTTGTTGTTTTTGTTTTGCTTAGTTTCTTTTGCTTTGTTTGCTTGTTTCTTTATCAAAAACACAAAAAAATAGTTTTACAAGTTTGCTTTCTTTATTAAAAAACACACACACAAAATTAAGTCTCCTTTAGTTGTTACCTCTTCCTTATTTCACCATGTTGATCCCTAAATTCACCCAGAAAGACCTTTCAATAGGCAGTGGTTCTATAATTGGAAAATATAATATTGAAGAATTCTTTAATCATGTTAGTAAACAAGAGGATATTGAGGATAGATCCCTTGCAGATCTTGCTCCAAATTATGAAATTGCTGCAGCTTCGTTAGTTCACATGTTGGAGGCTAGGTTTGTTAACCTTAATCTCTCAATAAGTAATGTTTCTTAAGCTTAAATAAATTGATGACCCTGAAAAGAGAGATTTTATTCTTGAAACTTTGCTTAAGGAATTCTATGATATTGCCAAGGAAGCTAGGAAAGTTTTTGAACATTTTAATAAGCTAGGCTCATGTGTAGATGTTATTGGTACACGAGAAAAGATGGACAAACCGAACCTAATGGGGAGGAACCTAAGATACCGATACCTTTAAACTCGCAGCAATGCATGAAGCCATAGAAAAGAATCTTGATTGGATTGTTCCTGAAAACCCTTTTGATGAAAATAGTGAACCCAAGAGCATTGAGAGAGTATCCTCTAGAACTCATTTGGATGATATACCTTGCCTTGTTGAAGATATTTCTGGTATTGGTCTTAATGCTTCTTCATTTGAGAACACTTGATTCTTTCTCGCTTCTTATGCCTAACTTAAAGGCGTTAAAGAAAAGTACTTATTGAGAGATAACCCAAAAGTTTTAGATGAGTTTTGAAAGTATTTGCTTTTTGTGCCAAGAGTAACCTCTAATGAGAGAGAAGAAATGATTGTGAAAGTTGCTGTCCCGAAACAGATTTCTGTGCTTCACCGTAAAAATTCGTGTAAAATCTATGTACGTCCTTTTGAGAAGTGAATTTTTGTGCTTCTTCCTCGGATTGTTATCTAACTTTCGTTAGTTCAACACTCTTTTATTTGAGCAACAGAAGGTCTTCGTAAAAAATCGTATTTACCTGCTAGTCTGTTTTGACAGATTTCTGCCATTATTTGCATTTGCTTCTTGTTGGTTCCTTTTTGAGTTCTTTTGGGAAATTGAGATTTTTGAGGGAAGTGCTACAGTATATAGTGTTTTAATGGAAGTTTTATTGGTGTTGGAACTGAACCTAAAGACTTATTATCTTTAGTGCACTAATGTTGCTAATAAAGGTTGTGTGAAGTTTTGTATGAAGGAAAATTTTCAGGTGTATGGAAGGAACAAGTAATGAGATGAAGGATGGACTAAAGCTCAAGCTTGGGGATGCCACGTGTGTCACCCCAAGAAATATCCAAGAAGTACAAGCGTCAAATCTTGGGGATGTCCAAGGCATCCCCTTCTTCATCAATAAAAATCATAGGTTTCTTCCAAACGCTTCATTTTTATTGTTTCATGCACAATTGTGTTGTTCTTGGAGCGTCTTATTTTTCGTTTTCGTTTTAGTTTTTCGTTTGCTTGGTTTTCTTAGTTTGCTGAATAAATTTGGTTGGACCCCCTCTTTCATACATTGGTTTTCAAATAGCTTGGTTTGGTTTGGAAAAGAGTAGGAAAGTTCATGTTTAAGTGGTAAAGAGAGCTTGTTTTGACTGTGGCCTATGCTTTGTCATGCCATGATTGATATTGTTTCAGCTTTATGCTTAGTATTCTTTGTTGTATCATGACTTGTTATAAACAATTGAGATTGCTTAATGTGCCTTGGATGAATCATGCGTTGTTTTAGCATATTAAAGCATAGTATAGTGGTATTCTCCTTTGATGCTTTATGTGGGTTGACTTGGCGCATGATCACACCATGTTATGACTATCCCAAGTCACCATAGCCTTTATGATCCTTTATTTTTCAACTTGTAGTATCACTTTATGCTTTGATCAATGATGTTTTGTCGCTCTACATGATTATGGCCATTATTGCTCTGTTAGTTTGTCGCTTTTAGTCTTTTGCTAGCCTCCACAACCAAGTATGAGTTCCACTCATGCATCCAGCTCCCTAAACCAAGTTATTCCAAAGAGTACACCATACCTACCTACTAGCTTATGCTATTCCAAGTATATTCATGTTTTTGTCTACCTTCCAAATTAAACTTGTTATGTGAAAATTAGTGATTAAAGCTCTCACGAACTTGATGGCACACCTTACTTTTCTTGCATTTAATAAACTTGAACCATTGGGTCCTTCTTTGTTGCGTATATGCTTGCGCTTTATAAGTTGAAATTAGCAGAACCATGTATCATGGAGAACGCTTTCAACATTGCACTTGCACTTTGTACCCCGTTGATATCATGTTCTTTTGCTTATGGATCCCGGTGGTGTGAAATAAAAGTGGAACTTGTAAGATCATGGAGTTTGTATGTGTGTTAGAGAAACGCCTGGGCTGCTAGCCTAAGCCATGCCTAATCATGGTGGAAACTTGCAGCATCACCATAATGATCACTCTATGAAGCATCCTCAATAAAAACCTATGCAAATAGTAAATAAAAAGATCATTGAGATGCTCATTGTATGCTTGCCTTGTCATTTTGATTATGGGATAGCTCCTGTATCATGTGCAAGGGGTACCCCGTTGGTGGTTCTTTATGATACACATGTACTTACAATGACAAGAGCTTACTCGTGACTAAAGTTGAGTAGCATGAGGTTTGGTCTTCGTAAGTAAGGGGCATGAGATTTCAGTTTATAACTTGTCAAGCATATCCTCTTAGTTGTGTCACTTTAAACTTAATCACCTTAAATATGCTTATGATAGGGGCAATGAGAGCTGAAATCTAATAAGTACCATAATTTTTGGAAGCTCTTTATGAGACTTGAATCCCTACTTCCTTCTATGAAGGCCTTTCTTTTACTTTTATGTTGAGTCCCCACCTTTTATCTTTATGCACCTACTTTGAGAGCATAGTGGCCATTCTTAGTTCAATGTGCATTGTCCCATGACTAGTTGATTGATGCATAACTTGATATTGCTTGTTTTAAACTATTTGTATCTAGTCACTCTTGTAAACTTTGAAGGTGTCCTATGCATTTATGTTTTGCTACTCTATGAGGGACAAGCTGAATGCTACTATGCTATGTTTTCTTTATGTGAAACAAACAAACGTATTGCAAAGCATTGTTATTCATGAATCTTTTGTTTGTGCCTTCTCATGTTGCAACATAGTTACTTTGTATTATTGCTAGAACTTTGTCTTTCATGTTATGATTGAAATACTATGATCCCAACTTTGAATGTTTTACAAATACATTGATAAAGTTTATGATGGTGCATGTCACCTCAAAAATTATTATTTCTTTTTATCACTTACCTACTCGCGGACGGGCATGAGTTAAGCTTGGGGATGTTGATACATTGCAAATGTATATATAATTTTTGATGTTCCATGCTTGGTTTTATCTACTTTCTTGTGTTGTGTCCACACTTTGGATTACTTTTCATATGATTTCTTGGACTAACCTATTAATGAGAGCCACAGTGCCAGCTGCCTCTTTTCTGATGTTTTTGGTTCCAAGAAGTCAAAAATGAATATTCTCGGAATTGGATGGGACACAAGCCAAAGTCATTATTTTACCGGGGGACACACGTAACCAGAATACGAGACGGAGAGGGGCTAGGGGGCCGCCACACCAGCTGGTCGCGCGGCTAGGCCTGGCCCGCGCCAGGGGGTGGTGTGGCCACCTCCAGCACCCCCTCAGCCTCTCCTTCTGCCTATAAGATGCCTCAGATACAGAAACCCTAAGTACCCGATCAAAAATCCATGAAAGAGTCTGTAGCCGCCATCGTCTCCATCCCTAGATCGGGAGGGATCTGAAGCTCTTCCGTGAGGGTGCCGGGAAGAGCTTCAGATCCCTCCCGATC
The DNA here is from genome assembly GCA_910589775.1 of Avena eriantha. Taxonomy (NCBI): domain Eukaryota; kingdom Viridiplantae; phylum Streptophyta; class Magnoliopsida; order Poales; family Poaceae; genus Avena; species Avena eriantha. The sequence continues at coordinate 169,317,942 of OU342742.1, read as the reverse complement.
TAGGGATGGAGATGACGGCGGCTACAGACTCTTTCGTGGATTTTTGATCGGGTCCTTAGGGTTTACGTCCTGAGGGCATCTTATAGTCGTAAGGGGAGACCGAGGGGGTGCCAGGGGCGGCCACACCACCCCCTGGCGCGGGCCAGGCCTGGCCGCGCAGCCAGGTGGTGTGGTGGCTCCCTATCCCTTCTCTGTCTCGTATTCTGGCACTTGATCACTTCCGGAAAAATGGGCACTTTGGCTTTTGTCCCGTCCAATTCCGAGAATATTCATTTTCTGACTTTCCTGGAACTAAAAACAGCAGAAAACGGGCAGTTGGCACTGTGGCTCTTGTTAATAGGTTAGTCCAAGAAATCATATGCAAAGTACTCCAAAGTTGGAACAAAACACAAGAAAGTGGATAAAGCCAAGCATGGAACATCAGAAATTATAGATACATTTGCAATGTATCAACATCCCCAAGCTTAACTCCTACTCGTCCTCGAGTAGGTAAGTGATAAAAAGAAAGAATAATTTTTGAGGTTACATGCACCATCAAAGACTTTATCAAAGTATTTGTAAAACATTCAAAGCTGGGATCATAGTACTTCAATCATAGCATGAAAGACAAAGTTCTAGCTAAGCAAAGAAACTATGATGCAACAAGAAAAGGCACAAACAAAAGATTCATGAATAACAATGCTTTGCAAAACGTTTGTTTGTTTCACATAAAGAAAACATAGCATAATAGTATTCAGCTTGTCCCTCAATAGAGTAGCAAATATAAATGCATAGGACACCTTCAAAGTTCATAAGAGTGACTAGATACAATAGTTTAAAACAAGCAATATCAAAGTATGCATCAATCAACTAGTCTTGGGACAATGCACATAGAACTAAGAATGGCCACTATGCTCTCAAAGTAAGTGCATAAAGATAGAAGGTGGAGACTCAATATAATGGTGGAAGAAAGGTCTTTGTAAAAGGAAGTAGGGATTCAAGTCTCATAAAGATATTCCAAAAAGTATGGTACTTATAGCTTTCATCTCTCATGGCCCCTATCATAAGCATCTTGAAGTGATTAAGGTTAAAGTGAACAAACTATGGTGTACATACTTGACGAAGTATAAGTCAGAAATCCCATGTCCCTTGTATACGAGGAACGCTCCTCATGCTACTCAAGTTTAGTCACCGGTAAGTTCTTGTCATCGTAAGTACATGTGTATCATAGAGAACCGCCAACGGGGTACCCCTTGCCCGATGATACGGAAGAATCCCCATATCAAAATGACAAGGCAAGCAGACAACAAGCATCTCAGCATTCTTCTTATTTACCATGGAAATATGGTGCTTTTTTTCTCTTTCCTCTTTTCATAATCTCTTTTTTTACTCTTTTCTCTTTTTTTCTCAATATAGGACTCTTTTTTATAAGAAGAATGCTTCATAGACAGCTCATTATGGTTACGCTGCAGGTTTCCACCATGTCAGCATGGATTAGACCAGCGGCCCAGGCGTTTCTCTAGAACATATACATAACTCCATGGACTTACAAGCTCCCCTTTCATTACACACCGACGACATCCATATACAAAAGAGCATGATATCAACTAGGTACAAGTACCAAGTGCAATGTTGAAAGCGTTCCCCATGAAAGCATGGTTCTGCTAATTCCCGACAAATAAGTGCAAGCATATACAACATAGAAGACACAATGGTTCAAGTTTATTAAGGGAAAGTAAAATAAAGTGTGCCATCAAGTTCGTGAGAGCTTTAATCACTAGTTTTCTCATAACAAGTTTAATTTGGAAGGTAAACAAAAGCATGAATATACTTGGAATAGCATAAGCTAGTATGTAGGTATGGTGGACTCTTTGGAATAACTTGGTTTAGGGAGTTGGAAGCATGAGTGGAACTCATACTTTGTTGTGGAGGCTAGCAAAAGACTGGGAGCGACAAACTAAGAGAGCAATAATGGCCATAATCATGCAGAGCGACAAAACATCATTGATCAAAGCATAAAGTGATACTACAAGTTGAAGACTAAAGGATCATAAAGTCTATGGTGACTTGATATAGTCATAACATGGTGTGAGCATGCGCCAAGTCAACCCAAATAAAGCATCAAAGGAGAATACCACTATACTATGCTTTAATATGCTAAAACAACGCATGATTCATCCAAGGCACATTAAGCAATCTCAAGTGTTTATAGCAAGTCATGATATAGCAAAGAATACTAAGCATAAACCCAAAACAATATCAAGCATGGCATGACAAAGCATAGGCCACAGTCAAAAACGAGCTCTTTTTACCACATAAGCATGAACTTTCCTACTCTTTTCCAAGCCAAACCAAACTATTTGCAAACCAATGTATGAAAGAGGGGGTACAACCAATTTATTCATAAAACTAAGCAAACAAAAAACCAAAACGAAAATGAAAAAGAAGACGCTCCAAGAAAAACACAAATGTGCATGAAACAATAAAAATGAAGCGTTTGGAAGAAACCTGGGATTTTTATTGATGAAGAAGGGGATGCCTTGGGTATCCCCAAGCTTTGACGCTTGTACTTCTTGGATATTTCTTGGGGTGACACGCGTGGCATCCCCAAGCTTGAGCTTTAGTCCATTCTTCATATCATTACTCATTCCTTCCATACACCTGAAATTTTTCCTTCATACAAAACTTCACACAATCTCATTAGCAACATTAGTGCACTTAAGATAAATAAGTCCTAAGGTTTAGTTCTAACACCAAATAAACTTCCATTAGAACACTAGATACTGTAGCACTTCCCTCTAAAATCTCAATTCCCCAAAAGAACTCAAAAAGGAACCAACAAGAAGCAAATGCAGAAAATGGCAGAAATCTGTCAAAACAAACCAGCAGGTAAAGGCGAATTTTTTCGAAGACCTTCTGTTGCTCAAATCAAAAAGTGTTGAACTAACGAAAGTTAGATAACAACCTCGGTCAGAAGAAAAAATATTACAGCTCAATCCGACATACAGAGATCTCTCACGAATTTTTACGGTGCAACACAGAAATCTGTTTCAGGACAGCAACTTTCCCAATCATTACTTCTCTCTCATTAGAGGTTACTCTTGGCACAAAAAGTAAATAAAAAGGATAAGGAGAGGTTATTACAGAGGTAATAACTTCCAAGACTCATCTAAATTTTTTGGGTTATCTCCCAATAAGTAGTTTTCTTTAACGCCTTTAAGTTAGGCATAAGAAGCAAAAAAAAGAATCAAGTGTTCTCAAATGAAGAAGCATTAAAACCAACTTTCTTGCCCTTACCTCTCTTACTTTTATTCTTAACCTTGGGGAAAATATGATTGTTTGGGGTAGAAGAAAGGTGCATGGTCCCCTTTTCCACATCTATTATTGCTCCAAGGAGTTCTAATAGGGACCTTCCAAGTGTAATTTGTCCTTTTCCTGCACATTCAATAACAAGATAATCAATAGAAACCGTTTTCCAAAGGATCTTTGTAAACACTCCTTCAGCTATTCCAAGAGGTAATATGGTAGTATTATTAGTAAGAGATATTTATTTTCCTCCCTCAATGAGCCCCCAAGTATTCAGAGATTTATAAATATCTTTGGGCATAAGGCAAAATTCAGACATGATATCACAGCGAGCTTGAAAAGTTTCAGTGTTCATCTCAATCTTTACTGTAGGGAACCACTTTGATGGTTCAGAGTTTATTGGAACATAATCGTGATGCTCCCTAAGCGTATTATATGAACTCTAATCTAGTAGTGCTAGCCTCAAGAGTGTCCAACCTAGCAAATATTTTTACGGAAGAAATATCAGTTTGGCTAGGCATGTTGTAAGTGAGGATCAATTTCTTTATAGCATTAATAGCATCATCCTCATTACATTGGAGGAAATCTCCTCCCACAATAGCATCTAAAGCATATCTATAGCAAAGAGCAATCCCAAGGTAAAAACTGCTAAGGAACAAGCTTTAAGTCATTTTAGGCTTAGGTTTTTCATGTAAATCAGAGATTCTAGACCAAGCTTCCTTAAAACTTTCCTCAATTCCTTGTTTAAAAGTAAAAATCATTTCCTCGGGCGACATAGTGATTGGAGCAAGGCTAGACATAGTGGCAACTCAAGATAGGAACTAATTTATTTTGTGTTTTTCAAATAAGGAAGCAAACTTGTAAAACTATTGTTTTTGGGTTTTTGAAGAACAAAACAAGCAAACAAAGCAAAAAGAAACTAAGCAAAACAAAAACAATAAAGTAAAGAGATTGGTTATGAGGGACTCCCTTTGTGAAGATGTCCTTGACTCCCCGGCAACGGCGCTAGAAAATCGCTTGATGGCTCAACGCACGGTGCCCAGAAATATGCTTGATGGCGGTGTTGATGTAGAGCTCGTTGGGAACCCCAAGAGGAAGGTATGATGAGCACAGCAGCAAGTTTCCCTCAGTTATGAAACCAAGGTTACTCGAACCAGTAGGAGCAAGGAAACACCTCAAAGGTGTTACTAGCTGAGCTTTCGTAGGGCGCACTACCGGTGCTAGTAGCAACATGGAGACCTGCACAACACAACCACAGAACTTTGTCCCCAACTTGCGATGAGGTTGTCAATCTCACCGTGTTTTGCGGAAAACAAAGGATTAAACGTATCGAATGGAAAGAAGTAAAAGTTTGTAGAAAGTAAACACAAAGCAGTAAAAGATTGTAGATTGTATGTAAAAGAAAGGACCGGGATCCATAGTTAACTAGAGGTAGCTCTCCTTAGATAGATAACATGCTGGGTGAACAAATTATAGTGGGGCAATTGGCAAACACCGAGAAAGCAATACATGCATATACTAATCATCTTGACTCCTTTGAGACTTGATTGGGCATTACAACATAATACATAGACCGCCATCCAACTGCATCTATGACTAATAATCCACCTTCAGGTTATCATCTGAACCCCCTCTAGTATTAAGGTACAAGCAACAGATTATTGCTTTACGAACTACGTGTAAAGTAAACAATACGATTGTTCTATGAACAAAGGATTGTTGTTTTCTCCCTAGTAGCAATAGCACATCTAGTACCTTAGAGATTTCTGTCACTTCCCTAGATTACTAGAGGCATGAACCCACTATCGAGCATAAATACTAACTCTTGGAGTTGCTAGCATCTACTTGGCCAAGATAGCTACTAACAACGGAAAGCATGCAAGATCAAAAATAACAAAGACATGATAGAATCAATAATCAATCTGAAATAGCATCTCAATATCCATCGGATCCCCGCAAACACAACATGCAGAATTACAAATAGATGATCTTGATCATGAACGGAGCTCACAAGATCTAAACATGAAAGCACAAAGGAGGAGAACCAGGCATCTAGCTACTACATGGATCCGTAGTCCAAGGATGAACTACTCACGCATCACACCGGAGGCTTGCATGGTGATGAAAAACGCCTCCGGGGTGAATTCCCCTCTCTGGCAGGGTGCCGGGAAGAGCTTCAGATCCCTCCCGATCTAGGGATGGAGATGACGGCGGCTATAGACTCTTTCGTGGATTTTTGATCGGGTCCTTAGGGTTTACGTCCCGAGGGATCTTATAGTCGGAAGGGGAGACCGAGGGGGTGCCAGGGGCGGCCACACCACCCCCTGGCGTGGGCCAGGCCTGGCCACGCGTCCAGGTGGTGTGGTGGCTCCCTGGCCCTTCTCCGTCTCGTATTCTGGCACTTGATCACTTCCGGAAAAATAGGCACTTTGACTTTTGTCCCGTCCAATTCCGAGAATATCCATTTTCTGACTTTCCTAGAACCAAAAACAGTAGAAAACAGGCAGCTGGCACTGTGGTATCTTGTTAATAGGTTAGTCCGAGAAAGTGTATAAAAAGTACTCCAAAGTTGGAACAAAACACAAGAAAGAGGATAAAACCAAGCATGGAACATAAAAAATTATAGATACATTTGTAATGTATCACGCCCTGCTAATGTTCAGCTAGCAAAAATTACTTCTTTCCATTCGATATGTTTAATCCTTTGTTTTCCGCAAAACATGGTGAGATTGAAAACCTCATCGCAAGTTGGGGACAAAGTTCGGTGGTTGTGTTGTGCAGGTCTCCACGTTGCTACTAGCAGCGATAGTGCGCCCTGCCAAAGCTCAGCTAGTAACACCTTTGGGGTTTTTCCTTGCTCCTACTGGTTTGATTAAACCTTGGTTTCATAACTGATGGAAAACTTGTTGCTATGCTCATCGTACCTTCCTCTTGGGGTTCCCAACGAGCTCTACGTCGAATGACGAGCACATCAAGATTTTCTGGCGCCGTTGCCGGGGAGTCAAGGACATCTTCACAAGGGGAGTCCCTCATAACCAATCTCTTTACTTTGTTGTTTTTGTTTTGCTATTTTTCTTTTTGCGTTGTTTGCTTGTTTCTTTATCAAAAAAATAGTTTTGCAAGTTTGCTTTCTTATTTGAAAACCCAAAAAAATGACTACTCTTGAAAACACTAAGTTGTGTGACTTCACTAGCACCAACAACAATTATTTTATGAGCACACTTATTGCTCCACCTGTGGCTGAAAATACTTTCTTTGAGATAAAACCTGCTTTACTCAATCTTGTTATGAGAGAGCAATTTTCTGGTATTGGTAATGAAGATGCTGTTTCCCATCTAAATAACTTTGTTGAACTTTGTGAGATGCAAAAGCATAGGGATATAGATGGTGATATTATTAAACTGAAATTGTTTCCTTTCTCTTTGAGAGGAAAAGCTAAAGAATGGTTGAATTCCTTAACTAGGAATAGTATTGATTCTTGGACTAAGTGCAAAGATGCTTTTATTGGAAAATACTATCCTCCTGCTAAGATTATATCCATGAGAAGTGAAATAATGAATTTTAAACAACTTGATAATGAGCATGTTGCTCAAGCTTGAAAGAATGAAATCTTTGGTAAAGAATTGTCCCACTCATGGACTAACTGCTTGGATGATCATCCAAACTTTTTATGCAGGATTGAACTATTCTTCAAGGAACCTATTGGATCCAGCTGCTGGAGGTACCTTTATGACCATCACTTTGGGTGCTGCAACAAAACTTCTGGACAATATGATGGTTAATTATTCTGAATGGCATACTGAGAGAGCTCCACAAGGTAAGAAGGTAAATTCTATTAAGGAAACCTCCTCCTTGAGTGATAAGATTGATATTATTATGTTTATGCTTGTTAATGGGAAAGCCCATATTGATCCAAATAATGTTCCGTTAGCCTCTTTGGTTGCTCAGGAAGAGCAAGTTGACGTGAACTTCATAAGAAATAACAATTTTGGCAACAATGCTTATGGTAATAATGCTTATAGGAACAATTTTGGTAACAACAATTATAAGCCATATCCTCCCAACAATGGTAATGCTTATGGAAATTCTTACAACAATAATAAGAGTGCTCCCTCTAAACTTGAAGTTATGCTTAAAGAGTTTATTAGTAACAAACTGCTTTCAATAAAACTATTGAGGAAAAACTCTCTAATGCTGAAAGAAATATAGCATATTTGGCTGGAGCTCAATCTACTTTGAATAAAATGGCTGCTAAACCTGAAACTAATGAGAATCCCTTTGCAGCTACTAATGCTATACAAGTAAGAATTGATGAAAATGTTAGACTATTAGCTGAATTACATGCTAAGTGGGAAAGAGAAGATGAAATTGCTAGAAACATTAGTGTTTCTACTATCACCACCACTAGTGTTGAGGCTAGTAATAGTTCTACAACTTTAGATGATAAAGTTGATTTTGATCTTGATGGTTGCAATATCTCGGAAGTTATTAAGTTCCTACAAAAGCTTGCTAAAAGTCCTAATGCTAGTGCTATCAACATGGCTTTTACAAAACACATTACTGATGCTCTCATAAAGATTAAAGAAGAAAAGATGAAACGTAAAGCTTGTATTCCTATAAAGCAAGAAGATGGTTGGGAACCCATCATTAATATGAAAGTGAATGACTTTGATTTCAAACCTTTGTGTGATCTTGATAGTAGTGTTTCTATTATGCCTAGAAGGATTTATGATATGCTTGATTTACCTCCTCTTGAAGATTGTTATTTGAATGTCCCACTTGATGCTAATGCTAAAAAGAAACTCATGGGGAGTCTTAATGATGTTCTTATTATGGTTAACAATTCCTATGTCCCCGTTGATTTTTATGTTTTGGATGTTGAATACAATGCTTCTTGTCCTATTACTTTGGGAAGACCTTTTCTTAGAACTATTGGTGCCATCATTGATATGAAAGAAGGCATCATTAAATATCAACTCCCACTCAAGAAAGGTATAGAACACTTCCCTAAAAAGAGAGAAAATATTTCTTTTGCTTGTCCTATGAAACCAAAATTTGGTCTTAATGCTTCTTCATTCGAGAACACTTGATTCTTTCTTTGCTTCTTATGCCTAACTTAAAGGCGTTCAAGAAAAGTACTTATTGGGAGATAACCCAAAAGTTTTAGATAAGTCTTGGAAGTTATTACCTCTGTAATAACCTCTTATTATCCTTTTTATTTGCTTTTTGTGCCAAGAGTAACCTCTAATGAGAGAGAAGTAATGATTTGGAAAGTTGCTGTCCCGAAACAGATTTCTGTGCGTCACCATAAAAATTCGTGAAAGAGCTCTGTATGTCGGATTGAGCTGTAATCTTTTTTGCTTCTGCCCCAGGTTGTTATATAACTTTCTCTAGTTCAACACTTTTTGATTTGAGCAACAGAAGGTCTTCTAAAAAATTCGTCTTTACCTGCAGGTCTGTTTTGACAGATTTCTGCCATTTTCTGCATTTGCATCTTGTTGGTTCCTTCTTGAGTTCTTTTTGGGAATTGAGCTTTCTGAGGGAAGTGATACAGTAGCTAGTGTTCTAATGGAAGTTTATTTGGTGTTAGAACTGAACCTTAAGACTTATTTATCTTAAGTGCACTAATGTTGCTAATGAGATTGTGTGAAGTTTTGTATGAAGGAAAAATTTCATGTGTATGGAAGGAATGAGTAATGAGATGAAGGATGGACTAAAGCTCAAGATTGGGGATGCCACGCGTGTCACCCCAATAAATATCTAATAATTACAAGCGTCAAAGCTTGGGATGCCCAAGGCATCCCCTTCTTTATCAATAAAAATTCCAGGTTTCTTCCAAACGCTTCATTTTTATTGTTTCATGCACATTTGTGTTTTTCTTGGAGCGTCTTCTTTCTCGTTTTCGTTTTGCTTTTTAGTTTGCCTTGTTTTGCTTAGTTTTCTGAATAAATTGGTTGGACCCCCTCTTTCATACATTTGGTTTGCAAATAGTTTGGTTTGGTTTGGAAATAAGTAGGAAAGTTCATACTTATGTGGTAAAAAGAGCTTGTTTTTGATTGTGGCCTATGCTTTATCATGCCATGCTTGATATTGTTTTGGCTTTATGCTTAGTATTATTTGCTATAGCATGACTTGGTATAAACAATTGAGATTGCTTAATGTGCCTTGGATGAATCATGTGTTATTTTAGCATATTAAAGCATAGTATAGTGGTATTCCCCTTTGATGCTTTATTTGGGTTGACTTGGCGCATGATCACACCATGTTATGAATATCCAAAGTCACCATAGACTTTATGATCCTTTAGTTTTAAACTTGTAGTATCACTTTATGCTTTGATCAATGATGTTTTGTCGCTCTGCATGATTATGGCCATTATTGCTCTCTTAGTTTGTCGCTCCCAGTCTTTTGCTAGCCTCCACAACAAAGTATGAGTTCCACTCATGCATCCAACTCCCTAAACCAAGTTATTCCAAAGAGTCCACCATACCTACCTACTAGCTTATTCTATTCCAATTATATTCATGCTTTTGTTTACCTTCCACTTGTTATGAGAAAACTAGTGATTAAAGCTCTCACGAACTTGATGGCACACTTCACTTTTTGCATCTAATAAACTTGAACCATTGGGTGCTTCTTTGTTGCGTATATGCTTGCGCTTTATAAGTTGAAATTAGCAGAACCATGTACCATGGGGAACGCTTTCAACATTGCACTTATACTTTGTACCCCGTTGATATCATGTTCTTTTGCTTACGGATCCCGGCGGTGTGAAATAAAAGTGGAACTTGTAAGATCATGGAGTTTGTATGTGTGTTAGAGAAACGCCTGGGGCGCTAGCCTAAGCCATGCCTAATCATGGTGGAAACTTGCAGCATCACCATAATGAGCACTCTATGAAGCATCCTCAATAAAAACCTATGCAAATACCAAATAAAAAGATCGCTGAGATGCTCATTGTCTGCTTGCCTTGTCATTTTGATTATGGGAAAGCTCCTGTATCATGTGCAAGGGGTACCCCGTTGGCGGTTCTTAATGATACACATATACTTGCAATGACAAGAGCTTACTCGTGACTAAAGTTGAGTAGCATGAGGATCGGTCTTCGTAAGGGGCATGAGATTTCAGTTTATAACTTGCCAAGCATATCCTCTTAGTTGTGTCACTTTGACCTTAATCACGTTCAAGATGCTTATGATAGGGGCAATGAGAGCTGAAAACTACAAGTACCATAATTTTTGGAATCTCTTTATGAGACTTGAATCCCTACTTCCTTTTACAAAAGGCCTTTCTTCCACCATTATATTGAGTCTCCACCTTCTATCTTTATGCACCTACTTTGAGAGCATAGTGGCCATTCTTAGTTCTATGTGCATTGTCCCAAGACTAGTTGATTGATGCATAACTTGTTATTGCTTGTTTTAAACTATTGTATCTAGTCACTCTTATGAACTTTGAAGGTGTCCTATGCATTTATATTTGCTACTCTATTGAGGGACAAGCTGAATACTACTATGCTATGTTTTCTTTATGTGAAACAAACAAACGTCTTGCAAAGCATTGTTATTCATGAATCTTTTGTTTGTGCCTTTTCATGTTGCATCATAGTTTCTTTGCTTATTGCTAGAACTTTGTCTTTCATGTTATGATTGAAGTACTATGATCCCAGCTTTGAATGTTTTGCAAATACTTTGATCGAGTCTTTGATGGTGCATGTCACCTAAAAAATTATTCTTTCTTTTTATCACGTACCTACTCAAGGACGAGCAGGAGTTAAGCTTGGGGATGTTGATACATTGCAAATGTATCTATAATTTTTGATGTTCCATGCTTGGTTTTATCCACTTTCTTGTGTTTTGTTCCAACTTTGGAGTACTTTTCTTATGATTTCTTGGACTAACCAATTAACAAGAGCCACAGTGCCAGCTGCCTGTTTTCTGCTGTTTTTGGTTCCAGGAAAGTCAGAAAATGAATATTCTCGGAATTGGACGGGACAAAAGCCAAAGTGCCTATTTTTCCGGAAGGGATCAAGTGCCAGAATACGAGACGGAGAAGCGCCAGAGGACGGCCACACCACCTGGCCGCACGGCCAGGCCTAGCCCGCGCCAGGGGGTGGTGTGGCCAGCCCAGGCACCCCCTCGGCGTCTCCTTCCGCCTATATATTTCCCTCGGGACGAAAACCCTAAGTACCCAATCAAAAATCCACGAAAGAGTCTGTAGCCGCCGTCATCTCCATCCCTAGATCGGGAGGGATCTGAAGCACTTCCCGGCACCCTGCCAGAGAGGAGAATTCACCCTAGAGGCCTTCTTCATCACCATGCAAGCCTCCGGTGTGATGCGTGAGTAGTTCATCCTTGGACTACGGATCCATGTAGTAGCTAGATGCCTGGTTCTCCTCCTTTGTGCTTTCATGTTTAGATCTTGTGAGCTCCGTTCATGATCAAGATCATCTATTTGTAATTCTGCATGTTGTGTTTGCAGGGATCCGAAGGATATTGAGATGCTATTTCAGATTGATTATTGATTCTATCATGTCTTTGTTATTTGTGATCTTGCATGCTTTCCGTTGTTAGTAGCTATCTTGGCCAAGTATATGCTAGCAACTCCAAGAGTTAGTATTTACGCTCGATAGTGGGTTCATGCCTCTGGTAATCTGGGGAAGTGACAGAAATCTCTAAGGTACTAGATGTGTTGTTGCTACTAGGGAGAAAACAACAATCCTTTGTTCATAGAACAATCGTATTGTTTACTTTACATGCAGTTCGTAAAGCATTAATCTGTTGCTTGAAACTTAATACTGGAGGGGGTTCGTATGATAACCTGAAGGTGGATTATTAGTCATAGATGCAGTTGGATGGCGGTCTATGTATTATGTTGTAATGCCCAATCAAGTCTCAAAGGAGTCAAGATGATTAGTATACGCATGTATTGCTTTCTCGGTGTTTCTCAATTGCCCCGCTGTAATTTGTTCTCCCAGCATGTTATCTATCTTAAGGAGAGCCACCTCTAGTGAACTATGGATCCTGGTCCTTTTTCTTTACATACAATCTACAATCTTTTACTCTTTTGTGTTTACTTTCTGCAAACTTTTACTTCTTTCCATTCAATATGTTTAATCCTTTGTTTTCCGCATAACACGGTGAGATTGACAACCTCATCGCAAGTTGGGGAAAAAGTTCCGTGATTGTGAAGTGCAGGTCTCCACGTTGCTACTAGCACCGGTAGTGCGCCCTGCCAAAGCTCAGCTAGTAACACCTTTGGGGTGTTTCCTTGCTCCTACTGGTTCGATTAAACCTTGGTTTCATAACTGAGGGAAAACTTGCTGCTGTGCTCATCGTACCTTCCTCTTGGGGTTCCCAACGAGCTATACGTCGAACAATGAGCACATCAGCCGACAGTGGTCAGGTTCTTCACAGACATAATCATGCACTTCGGCTACCCCAATAGCATCATAATCGACAACGGCACAAACTTCGCCAAAGGAGCTTTCACGTGCTTCTGTGGTGACAAGGGCATCCGTCTAGACCTCGCCTCCGTGGCACACCCCCAATCCAACGGGCAATGCGAGCGAGCAAATGGCCTGGTCCTAGCTAGAATCAAGCCCCTGCAGATCGAACCATTGATGCGATCTCCCGGATGCTAGATAGAGGAGTTGTCGGCTGTGCTATGGAGCCTGCGCACCACGCCCAACTGGTCCACCGGCTACACCCCTTGATTCCTCATCTACGGGGCGGACGCGGTCCTGCCAACGGATATCAAGTTCGATGCACCCCGCAAGCTGCTATACTTAGAGCAGCAAGCCAAGGAAGCACTTGAGGACATCGTCGACCTCCTCGAAGAAGCACGTGAGCTGGCCTTATCCAAGTCCGCCATCTACCAGTAGAGCCTACGACGTTACCACGCCAGCCGAATCTGGAACATCTCATTCCGCGAGGGCGACCTGGTGCTGCGGCTAGTGCAGGACACCAAAGGGATGCCCAAGTTAGGTCTGCCTTGGGAGGGCCCATTCATCATCAGCCGGGCGCTGCAGAACAAATCGTACTACCTCATCGACGCCCGCCAGCCAGAAAAGAACAAGATGGACCGTTCAAGCGAGGAAATTGAGTGCCCATGGAACGCAAACTTGCTTCGCCCATTTTACACTTGAACGAGAAGTGTATGTATCTTACTTTTATGTAATGAACAAGCATGGGAGCCTCGACACAGTCTCGGGGACTCTGTAATAACTTAGCAAATCATGCTGCACAATTTGGCTTTTTTGACTGCATTATTTTAACCGGAGCCGGCGATCTCCACCGGGGACTCGCCGATTGGCCCAGACAGCCGTGCGCTCCCAGTGGCAAAGTACTGTAGGCAGCTCTAAGGGCTTCCTCTTCGATTCCAGCTGCAGACCGCAAGCCGCCTGACAGACCCGGCAAGAACAAAATGCCTAAATACCCCTACATGAAAGAGCCTCGAGGAAAACAAAAACGGCTGGACGTTCCGGTTGCACTCCCTTGCTCGAAGCTAATGACCAAAATCTAAAGTACCATGCAGTACGCCTACTAGCTACCCCTTCGACTCTGGCTCACAACCGGCAAGGGCACAACACCAAACTGGCTAATGCTCACTGGGAAAAGGACAAAGTCATCAGCCTAGCACGAAACAGCATGATTTCAAGCCTAGCAAACTTCAGATTATGATCCTTCTTACATCTGTCTAACCAAGCAAGCAACATACTTGGTTTTTATCTTTGCATGAGAAAAAATTCTAAGACAAGTACCAGGGCCGAAGGCTGGTCGCCTCCTAGACGGCAGAAGAGTTGGCAGAGGAGCTTCAACCCGATTGTATTCTCCAGCCAGCCTGAACCTCGGGGACTACACCCTGTGGGTGCGCTCGCGCGCCCCACACTGAAACCTGCAAGAGACAACAACACAAAGGAGTTTTGACCTGGCTGTATTCTCCAGCCGGCCCGAACCTCGGGGACTACACCCTGTGGATGCGCTAACATGTCCCCACACAGAAACAAGCACACAGCAAGTGTAGATCAAGCAAAATAGAAATGGCAGGCACAAGGCACGAGAAAATATCATAAGGGAGGTGATGCTCCCACCAGAATTCGGTACCAAACAAAGACAATTGTTCACCGACAAAAAGAAAACAAGTTTTTCAACGACAAATACTCCCGGCATACCGGGGATCAGGCCTAAGGATTGCTAGAGGAGCCGAAGGCATCGGCTGGAGCTTTGTTGCATGAGGCGAAGTCGGCCGAGGCGGTCACTAGCACAGCTAGGGCACCCGCGTCCGTCGTAGCCGGAGCTTCAACATCTGCTGTAGCTGGGCGAAAGTGGTACGGCTCCGTGCCAGCTGGGTCGCTGAAGTCCCGGTCCAGCTGGGCGAAGCTCCCAGTCTTCACGCCATAAGAGCGGATATTAGGAACCTCGGCGTGGAGATGCTCGTAGTTGGTCCCCTGATGGAATCCACAAGAGAGGCTCCGCAGATCCACGTCCGGGTACCAAGAATTTAACAGGGCAAGCACCATCTCCGCACCGTCGTGTGCCGCCCACTCCCATGCCATGTCCATGAGGTCAAGGGCACCAAAGATCTTCTTGGCCAGAGCGTCAATGGTGGTCGGCTAGTCGGTGTCAGGACAGACGTAATCATAGACCTCGAGGGCAGCGGTGCGTATCCGCTTGGCATCCTCATTGACAACCACCACCAGCTCCTCCGGGTGGAGGTCACGCCCGGCGTCCGCCTCGGGGATGCGCGCCAGAGCCTGGTCAGTCGCCTCAGGATAGTGAGCTGCACCCGGAAAAGAGACAACAGTCAATGTCGGCTGTGGAAGACAAGGGGCAATCCAGGACTGGTTTGAGGTTACTTACTGACGACCATCTCAGCAATCTGGCAAAGCTCCCCAGCGCAGCCCTTTCCTTGGCCTGAGAAGCCTTAAGAGTCTCCACCTGAGTGGCATGGAGCTTCTCAAGGTTCTTCATTGCCTCGGTCCAGATGTTGGATACCTTCTTGTCCTGGCCAGCCTTGACATCCATCTGATGCTGATGTGTGATACGTTGCTAATGTATCCATAATTTTTGATGTTCCATGCTTGGTTTTTATCTACTTTCTTATGTTTTTTTCAACTTTGGAGTATTTTCATACACTTTATTGGACTAACCTATTAACAAGATGCCATAGTACTAGCTGCCTGTTTTCTACTGTTTTTGGTTCCAGGAAGTCAGAAAATGAATATTCTCGGAATTGGATGGGACAAAAGCCAAAGTCAGTTTTTCACCGAGGGGGCCATGGAGCCAGAATACTAGACGGAGAGGGGCCAGGGGCGGCCACACCACCTGGCTGCACGGGCCAGGCCTGGCCGCGCCAGGGGGTGGTGCGGCCACCCAGGGCACCCCCTAGGCCTCCCCTTCCGACTATAAGATGCCTCTGATACAGAAACCCTAAGTACCCGATCAAAGTTCCACAAAAGAGTTTGTAGCCGCCGTCATCTCCATCCCTAGGTCAGGAGGGATCTTAAGCTCTTCTCGGCACCCTGCTGGAGAGGGGAATTCACCCTGGAGGCCTTCTTCATCACCATGCAAGCCTCCGGTGTGATGCGTGAGTTGTTCATCCTTGGACTACGGGTCCATGTAGTAGCTAGATGGTTGGTTCTCCTCCTTTGTGCTATCATGTTAAGATCTTGTGAGCTCCGTTCATGATCAAGATCATCTATTTGTAATTCCTACATGTTGTGTTTGCGGGGATCCGATGGATATTGAGATGCTATTTCAGATTGATTATTGATTCTATCATGTCTTTGTTATTTGTGATCTTGCATGCTTTCCGTTGTTAGTAGCTATCTTGGCCAAGTAGATGCTAGCAACTCTAAGAGTTAGTATTTATGCTCGATAGTGGGTTCATGCCTCTAGTAATCTGGGGAAGTGACAGAAATCTCTAAGGTACTAGATGTGTTGTTGCCACTATGGAGAAAACAACAATCCTTTATTCATAGAACAATCATATTGTTTACTTTACACGCAATGCGTAATGCAATTATCTGTTGCTTGCAACTTAATACTGGAGGGGGTTCGGATGATAACCTGAAGGTGGATTATTAGTCATAGATGTAGTTGGATTACGGTCTATGTATAATGTTGTAATGCCCAATCGAATCTCAAAGGAGTCAAGATGAGTAGTATATGCACGTATTGCTTTCTCGATGTTTGTCAATTTCCCTACTGTAATTTGTGCACCCAACATGTCATATATCTTAAGGAGAGCCACCACTAGTGAACTATGGACCCCGGTCCTTTCTTTTATCATCAATCTACAATCAACCGTTTACTCCTTTGTGTTTACTTTGTGCAAACTATTACTTTCTTCCACTCGATACGTTTAATCCTTTGTTTTCAGCAAAACCGGTGAGATTGACAACCTCATCGCAAGTTGGGGGCAAAGTTCTGTGGTTGTGCTGTGCAGGTCTCCACGTTGCTGTTGACGCCGGTAGTGCGCCCTGCCAAAGTCCAGCTAGCAACACCTTTGGGTTGTTTCCTTGCTCCTACTGGTTCGATTAAACCTTGGTTTCATAACTGAGGGAAAACTATCTATTGTGCTCATCATACCTTCCTCTTGGGGTTCCCCAACGAGCTCGAGATATCTTGGGCCATCAATGTGTAGCCAGCTGGACGATCTGGTTGGACTCCTTGTTGGACTCCTCCAGCCGGGCAACCTCCCCCTTCAGCATGGCCACCTCTCGATCCCGGTTCACCAATAGAGCTGTAGGAGGGTATCCAATGGTCAACAAGAAGCGCGAGAAGTCACGCAATCGAGAGGACACGACAGAGCAAGCGATCTTATGACCCAGGTCTTGTGAAGCCTTGGCAGGGTCAGCGAGAGCCCTCTACAGAAAAGAAGAAAGTAAGAACCAAAGAACCAGCTGAGGAAAAGGCAACGAAAGATAGCAAAAGACGACAAGGGGATACATACCTCGAACGAGGCCCCCAGCGCCTTGGCCTGGCCAAGCCCTTGCTCTAGCACCTCGACCAGGTGGCGGGCCTGGCCAAGGGCTAGGGGTGCCGCCTCCGAAAGCTATGCCAGGGTAGGGTCTAGTGGCGGCATGGCCCGGGCCGGCATCCAGCCGGTGACCTAGAGGTCGTCGTCGCTTCCAACGCCCGCGCTCGACATCCTCGGGGCTCCACTGCCCGCGCCACCCACCGGATGTAGCACCTTCGCCGGCTCCTCCACCCAGTAGGCGGTGGAACCGGCTCACACCATCGAGCCAGGGGGAGGGGCGGCCACACCACCGTGCCCAGGCAAGAGTGCCTCGGCTATCCGGGAGACGACGCTGGCCCGGTGCAGCGTCACGGCCGCAGCCAGCGGCACCACCTCCACCGCGTCCGCATCAGCCTTAGCAGGCGCAGCCTCGGGAGCCGCAGCCGGCACTATGGAGCCCTCAGCCCTGGTAGACGGAGAGGCGGACACGGTGGCGATGGTCGCAGAGCCAGGCAAGGCCATCGCCTCACTACACGAACGATAAGGGCGTGATGAGCAAGTGCAAGCCTACCACTACAAGCAAAGGATACAAGGGCACGTACACGGCGACGCTCAGCGTGACGGCCGCAGCTCTTGGGCGTCGACTCTTCTTTGTGGCGCCCCCAGCCAGGGCGGCGCTGGTCGAGGCGACCCTCTTCCCTCTGGCCTTGGGTGTGGCGGCTTCAGCCGGGTCCACATCCTCGCCATGCGTGGCTGCTTCAACATGCAGACAAAATATCAAGTTTACGGCTAACACAAGAGGAGCGAGGCAGACAAGGACAGGGAAGGGTTCCTCACTGGGTGGGAACTTGCAGCCCTCGTTGGCCCGGGTGGGGAACCGCTCCAGCTCCGTCTCCGGGTACTTCAAAGGCTTGAAGTCCGTAGAAAAAGAAGGGAGCTCGCCGTCCCCCATGCCGTCCTCTGCTAGCAGTGCCATAAAGAGCTACTCAACAGGGGAAGATAAGAAGCACGAAACAAAAATTCCGCGGGAAAAATTCACCTGGAGAAGAAGGGGAGAGGCTTACCTTCGGCGGCAGCCAGCCCTAGTGGTACGACCAGCAGGAGAACTCCCAGTCCTCCGCCAGCGTCTTCTTCGAGATGGCGGCAATCCACTCGCGAAGGGTCGCAAATGGGACGTCCAGCTAGGAGACCCGGGTGGGATCCTGATAGCCAGAGAGGTGGCACATCTTGTGCGAACGTTGCTGCAGCGGGAGCACGCGGCTCGCCATCCAGGACAGCAGAATGTCCCGGGTAGTGAGCCACTCCTTCTCCACCAGCACCGCCAACCGGGTGGCCATCCATTCGACGTCTGCCTGGGCGCCCAAGTTCTGGACGGACCAAGCCTTCTGGGTGGAGGGGACGTTTGCAAAGATCAGAATCTTAATCCAATCAACCTCTATGGCATTACGCACGTAGAAGTATGAGCGCTACCACAGCTTGACGATGACCGAGAGGTCTAGCCGCGGCATCGCCGCCGACGGTCGCGGGTAGATGGCGCAGCAGCCTTTCTCCGCCAGCGACCCGCCCTTCCCCACCACCTGAACCTTGAAGTGGAAGAACTTCAAGAAGTTCACAGCATCGAGGCAAACGCCGACGTAGGCCTCGCAGTAGGCCACGTGATGCGTCAGCATCGCCACGGCGTTGGCCCCCAGATGATGGAGCTGGAGGTCGAAGAAGCCAAGCAGCTCTAGAATGAACCTGCTTAGTGGCAGCCCGAGGCCACGGGTGAAGTGGGTGAGGAAGACGACGACCTCGCCGGGCTGGGGGTTGGGCACCCGCTCATCCTTCGGTGGAAGGCGGTGCTTCACCAAGCGCTCTGGCAGGAGGAATTTCCCTCGCCGGTACTTCTGCACGAGCTCCTCAGTCACATAGGAGCCGCACCACCTGTCGGCATGCTCCAGTAGCATCTCGTCGGTGGAGGTGGCCATGTTGGAAACGCGCGGACCTGTCGTCACGACAGAAGAAGGCTAACACCGGTGACCAAGAAACAACGGCGCAAGCAAGCAGAGAGAAGGCAGAGCGCGAAGGAGGGAAGAAGCATCAAGCACAGAAAGATGAAGCGAGGGAGGCCACTCCCCTGCGCCCCTATTTATCGAGGCAGAAGAGGAGCAACAGCTGCCCTCCCACCCCACCACGTGGTAGACAACTGCCCCACTTCCCCGTGACGCTTCGGTGCAGATCGCGTGCTCCAATGTAGCCTCCACAGAAGATCCCGTGGGAGTTACTGCGGAAGGCAAACCACACCCACGATCTCCAAGGAACCACAATGATGAAGGTGTGCGTGCAGTTACCAAAAACTGCCGCGGCAGGCCAAGAGGTCAAACTGATATGGCAGGCGCGGCTGATGTGGGCAATGA
Organism: Avena eriantha; assembly: GCA_910589775.1. NCBI lineage: Eukaryota > Viridiplantae > Streptophyta > Magnoliopsida > Poales > Poaceae > Avena > Avena eriantha. The sequence continues at coordinate 169,298,299 of OU342742.1, read as the reverse complement.
CGATAGCAAACAGACGATTCATCTCCCTACCGAATGCGGTAGCTGGTCCATGAAGTCACCACTCACACCTTCTGGGTGGGGCCATCGGCTCGGTAGCCGGGAAACCCCAGCTAGGAAACAACAAAGAATCTCCAGCCGGTGGAAGACAAGAACTACAAGACAAAACTAGCTACAAGTTTCTGCATCACTAATCATTTCAAATTCGACCAATGAGCATGCAAGAACTTCTCCACGGGATGAAGTCCCAACGCGCTCGGGGACTAGTGTCGGGGGGATAACCCCCAGGTAGGCCAAGATAGGCTCAGCTGAACGGCTCCATGGAGCTCTAGCCGTCTGGGCCCAAGACAAGGAACTCATGCCGGGTGGGAATTTCCACCCGTTCCGCATCCAAGTTTCCCCGGCTAGCCTGTCTAACCGGGTAGCCAGAAGAACCGGCTAGGAGGCCGCTCCTAGCCGACCGCCTTGGATCCGCTGGCCAAGGTACGGTGGAGGTGACGCTCCTCGCTGAGGGCATCTCTGACCGGATAGGCTAGCTCGCCCAGTCGGCGCTACCAGACAACTACGCCAAAGCTGGAGGCTGACGAGTAAAGCTCCGGTTGACGAGTAAAGCTCCAGCTACAAAGTGTCGGATGATAGAGAAAGTGCTAGCTGACGAGTAAATAGAAGGCGCTAGACACTATAGCGTTGTCCCTCCTGTACTGGAGGCTTGACTGGACCCGGTCCTACCATTTGGGCCCGTCCAGCCAGCCCGCTGTGTAAACCCAAATCCAAACAGTAAACCCTAGAGCCCACTTTGTAAGCTACCTCTCCCAACCAGTATATAAGGGGGCTAGTGCTACGGTTCTAGGTAGAAAATTACAAGTTAGAAGTTCTTTAGATTAGATAAGTTGATTAGTTCATCTTCTTCCTCTAGCCAAGAGCAGCTAGGGAAACAGCTCAAGGAGCACCTATACTGGGCGTTCGCCCCCTGATAATAGATCCTTGCAGGAGTAGGAGAGTTACCTCAATAAGAGGGCACCGAACCTGGGTACATCGCTGTGTTTGCAGTATCTGTGCCCAAACCGTTGCAAATAGCCACAGATAGCATCCTGATTGTCCCCTCTCAAGCCATCCCTGATGGTACTGCCATGTTCCACACCATGACAGCAACGTGGGTGTCACGGTGAAGTCGCCGGGGCTGAACCCGTAGTACGGTCCCTGAGGGCACGCGGTGGAGGAGCTCGTGCAGTCGGACCTAGAGGGACCCGCCTCCTGGACGGGTTGCTGGTGCGTAACAGTCGCCAAGACCTCGTAGTGTTGCGCCATCACCGTAGGATCCTCGCGAAGTGTCTAGACCAAGGGGTCAAAAAGCTGTCTCTCCACCAGTCGGTGCTCCTGCTCCTCCGCTCTCGTGGCGACTCTCATATCCACGGAACTATTCTGAATTCCCCTAGCTCAATCCTCGCGGAAGTTTAGCATCGCCCTTGCCCCGAAGTGCTAGACTGCCATGCAGTCGTAGGCATGTGCCACCTCCTCGGGGGACCGCCATGTCCCAAGGTGGCGCCTAACCCCATCGACAGTGATCTTAGCCTCCCAAGTGGGGATCCTCATCGTCTTCTTATACACACCACGGTACTTTGGCTGTGACTGCGACATACTACTTAAACAGATAAACAAACATATTAGCAAAAACAGTGTACAAGTAACTGAATCATAGGAAGTATATTACAAGTGCAAAAAAGACATCACTGGGAACATGAATCAAGTGATTAATCAGTGGTAAACTAGCAACTACATACATTAGAATGAGATCACTGGATATAATGAGGTAAGCTACATACAGTAGTAAACTAGCAGATCACTAGACATGTCTATGTTTCCATTTACCTAGCATCTTAAATAATGGTGTAGATGGCTAGTCTAAATCAAGCATAAAACTTTATTATTAGTACTTTCATATGAAATACTATTAGTATATATAAAAATTATAAATCCTACTACTGCTTGATATCGCTAAGGCTTTTGACACGGTTGCTTGGCAGTTTCTTCTTGAGGTTCTTCACCAAAAGGTTTTTGGTAACAAATGGAGCAAAACACCACCAGGTCCAGAACCTCAGTTTATGTCTAGCTCATGCTATTTGCCACTAGATTTATTACTAACCATTCAGAAAAATATTGCACATCTTTAGGACCTGTATTTGATTTTTTTTTAAATGACCAGATCAGAGAACATAACTAATATTGGCAGATATCAAACCTCACCCCAACAGCATATCTCTATACCCATAGAAGTACCCATAGAAGCAAGGAAATCGAAACACTCGTAATCAGCCTGCACAATAACTTCCAAAATGGCTGCATGTTGAGCAGTGACTTAAAAGACACAAAATTCAATTCAAAGAGACTATCCCATGGCAAACCAATGACAATTGTTTTAAGTCATTTGAATTTACATCTGATCCAAATATGCAAACAATGATATGCTATTACTTTGTGCAGTTTCACAAACAATTGCAAACGAGCATACACTAACATATATGCAAAATCTAAACCTACTAAGCAATACCACCAAATTTGATTGGGCTTCTAGAGGAAAGAACTATTTTTTTGTGAACTAGTCTTACTTATACTGCTAATATGACGAAACTGTCTATTGAACTCGCTCAATGCCATTAGTGCGGTTCTGTTCGCCTTAGGTACGTTTGCCATACTACTGTACTTTGTAGCTTTGCACCATGGATCATTGAGGTGTCATCTGTACTGAACTACTCCCTCCGTTTCAAGGCTTAAGGCATATAATTTTTTTGAAAAGTCAAGCTAAGGCAAGTTTGACCAAACTTTTTGAAAAAACTATCAAGAACTGTGATATTATATAGATACCACGTGAAAATATGTTTCATGATGTATCCAAGGGTATATATTTTATATTGTAAATATTAATATTTTTTTCTAAAAACTTGGTCAAACTTTACATTTTTCAAAAAAAAATATGGCTTAAGCCTTGGGACAGAGGTAGTATAGTGAAGAAGATTCGACCAAAATGTTTCCACTTAGGCTCATGATAGATGGCAAGACTAAAATGTAACACTTCACTATCATGACTCATAGTTTGTTTGCTTAATATACTAGGCATCTGATCCGTCAGGCACCGTCCCCAGCTACCTAGGCCCATAGGTATAGCCGTATAGGCTGTAGGATTTCTGTCGTAATGGTGCAGACCATGTTTATATCATGAAGATTTTACCCAAGTTCCTTGAAGGTTTAAAAATTAGAACTACCTTTGCTGATGCCTTCAACTATAGTGACTAACATGTATATGCATCTTATTTTCGCTAGCCAAGTAGCAGACCTCCCTCAAGTTGTTAAGTAGGACCAGTTGCATGATGAATAAACAAAGTATAGACAGCGGCGGGCTGAGAATTTGAGAAGGGTATTCAAAAGTTTGAAGGTTAATTTATTTTTACAACCTATAGCCTCATTTTATACTGTGATTTCATATTTGGCTAACAGACTGGAAATAGTAGATATTAAACATGTGGGGGCAGGGACTCAGAGAACCAGAAGGTGAACTATAGTCCTTATTTTTGACACTAATCGGCGTTCTCATCTATCTATGGGCGCGAATTAAACATGGATGGGCGACGGAGAGGCGGTCAGCAATGGCGAGGCTGGCCTCCTCCTCCTTCCCTTCGGCGAGGCGGACGGTGGAGCGAGGGGCGCATCCTCCTCCTTCCCTTCGACGGCGAGGCAGACGGCGGAGCGAGGACGGCGAGGCAAACGGTGGAGCGACGTCTAGGGTTGCGGGTGGGGATTAGGGGTTGCGATTTTTCGTCGGTGAGATGGCCTGATGGGGGGGTTAGCTCATTGAGACACGATGCGCTGACAGGTGGACCCCGACGCATAAGGGCCTAATTCGCCGATGATAAATGTTTTTGGCCCGGGCAGGCCCATCCAGCCCACTGTACCCCCGGCGCCTATGGGCTTCATTGGCCAGTGGTAAAGGCTAGCCCATCCAGGGGGCACGTGGCCCAAAACATCCCCGACATGCACCCGACTTCTTCGCCGGTGATAATTAGGCCAGCCCCAGCGCTGCCGTTTTCTTCTCGCTGGCGGTAACGCGAGGAAGGCTTGGATGGCCTTACCGCCAGCGACCCGCGTGCCCACTTCGCCGGCGGTAATGAATCCATCTATAGGGTTTTCCCTACTAGTGAAAAGTTGGAGTCCTACCAAGGAAGGACTAAAAGTTGTGATATCTCTTTCTATTCATCCTCCCATTGTATTTCTGAAGCAAAAAGTCCACCTAGTAGAACTCGTGCATGTGATAAATATATAGGTTGTATTGCATGCACAAAGAAAGGGTGTAACTTCTCTTATATCTGTAGGTAAAATGTTGAAGAAGAAGATGTATGATAATATGAAATGAATTGCCAAGTACATATCTCAGATTGATTATGCCAACTCTTTTATGATATTTTAACATGCAAATGTTTTTACGATCTATTGTAACTTAGATTATGAAGAGAACTTATTGTATTGTGTTTAACAAACTTTCATTATTATATAATAATTAGTTTAAATTCTAGATATTAGTCAACCTACTTGACATTTTTTGGATGTTCTACCAAAACGGTAGGGTGGCCAAAATTGACATGCGACAACAATAGGCCAAAGGATGAAATCTGAAACGGGATTGTCATGCTATATGGGAGGCTGCCACATGGTTGGCCTACCAGTTTAATGGTCCGTCTTAGGTCACAATAGGACAGGCTTGCTAGCATAATGGGCTAGGGACAGGCCGCCACGTGGCTAGTTATTATGGGCCTCACTAGACTACCATCCTAGTAGCCTGCTGGATAATCGGGCCTTTCTAGGTGTGCCGTGTGGCTGACCTTCTAGCTTAACGGGCTGGTATAGCTCCATGTTGTCGGCCTGCCAAAAAGATGGGTTAATGGTGGGCTGCCACATGGACCGGCCTACTAGCTTTATGGGATTTTTCTTGGTTACCACATGGCAGCCCTCCTAGTTTCATGCGCTTTTAATGGCCTTTCACATGCCATCCTTTCAAGCCTTATTGGCTTTTGTTTTGCTTCCATAAGGGCCAGCCAGCCAGCTTAATGAGCTTTTACTAGGCTGCCATGTTGCAGCCCTCTTAGCTTTATAGTTTTTTTTCTTCCGCGTAGGCTAGCCTGAGAGTTTTATGGGATTTTACTAGGCTACCACATGGTAGTCCTCTTAGATTTATGGGCTTATGTTTTTCTTCCACGATGAGCCGGCCTACTTAATTCTGTCGAGATAACATCACCCTGGTAACCAGTAATGTCACCGGTTACTAATATGATGTTACCAGTTACCCGTGTGACGTTACCGATTACGACATTGATGGTAGAAATTATCCGATAACGGCATTTGCCACATGAAAGTTTGCATGATGTCAGCAGTGAATGGGGCCGGTGAAACACGTCTACCATGACGCGAATTTCCGTAGTTGATAGCATACATACTACATTTCAAAAAACCATGGTAGAAGCTTTTGTGTCCGGACCCTTTAACCACGAAAAAGGCCCTTCTTCTATGAAATCTAGTTCTGGTACATGACAACTTTCCTTGTAGTGTAAAGGGAGAAGTGGGGATTCTTGGAACCTCAAGATCGAGATCAACAGAGTGTACCGACAATGATCTCCGAGTAGGAACGGAGAGCTCGTTTTACCGCGGCTTAGATGAGCCAAGGCATCAAGAGTGTTTGCATGGCCATACAACCAAAAGGAGTCATAGGTTCCCTTTACTGGCGATGAAATCGTCATCATACGTCGGCGGAAATGGTAGGACTCCGACGATGAAATTCGCAGCAACCTAGTCGCTTCAGGCTAGGGTTTTTGATGGGGGAGGTGTGCAGGGTCATCGACTCTATCCATTCTATCCACAATCGGATATTTTTGCGGGGCGGTTTGAGTCAGAAAAGAACATGTGTTCGTCCTTGTCTCTCCACTAGAGATAGGTGACGACCGTGGGGTCCACCTGTCAGTGATAGGGAGAGAGAGGGAAACAGGGGTAGGCTCCCGGACCGCTAGTTGGGCCAGCTGCGGGTTGGTGCACCGCGCACACACGGGAGATAGGTGTAGGCCTAGTTAGGTTAGTTTGCTAGTTTTTTTGTTCCTTTTCTTTTCCATTTCTGTTTTTTATTTTAATTCATATCTTTTCAAAATGTCTCCAATTCAATTGAAACAAATTTCTGAAGTTTGTAAAACGCAAAATGATCCTTTGAGACATTTGGAAGCTGTTTTGGTCAAAACAAAAATTACTAAAATGCCATTTTGCATATATTGCCTCTTATGGGTATTTAAAAAAACAGAAAATATGGTTTAGAGTTTAGGATAATTTCCAAAAAAAGTTAGGACCTTACAAGAATAATTTCCTATCCAACACAAATAAAAAACATATTTTCCGTATAAAACCTTAATAGGTACAAAATAAGAAATCTAAATAGGATTTGAAAAAATTGAAACAAGGGTTTATGCATGGTGGCATGATGCAATACAAGTGAACTTTTTTAAAATCCCAATTTTTTTACATACAACCATTGTTTAAAAACACATTTCAAAATCTCAAAAAATTCTGATGAATATACTAACATTTTATGTTTGTGCACAAAGTTTGGGTAAAAGGAGCAATTTTGTGGCATGTGTAGAAGACACAATTTTCGATGCTCTAATATTCATGACTTTTGTTTTGTATTTTTAACATAAAGCTCAGATTTGTTTTTTAAAACTTTGTGTGCTACCATAGAATGTCCTTATGTACATGCGGAATGTTTTCTAGATTTTTTTGACATTTTGAATTATGTTTTTAATCTATTTTTATAATAGGTACATCTACACGTAGAAAAACACCACCTATGGGTGAAGAATGGCTGATGTGGCCGTCTTGGGCTTCACTCCTATCCTAAAATAATATGCTAGAATACAAACACATATAATTTTCCTCTCATGACTATCTTAAGATATTTCAAAGCTTTTGTTTTTTAACAAAACATATTTTAAAGTTCAATTATGCCGGCCTGTTGGGGGATACCCCTGGGTAGGGTCACGCCGGGGTATAAAGGCCGAGTTAGCCGAGGTACGGCAAGGTCAAAGCGAATGCTGGCCGAGTCACCTCAAGGCTGGCCGACTTACGGAGTAACCCGGACCGGAGGATGTCCACCTAACTTAGTCCCGGCCGACGTATGTCGTATGCCGGCAGGATTTCTGTAACTTATATGCAGGCACCCGCATGGCCGGATTAACCAGACATGATCCGGGTTATATCAGGCTTACAAGAGAAGGAAGGTATCTCGCTGGTCAAAAGTTGGTCACTGTACGCTAGAGCATGAGCGAAGCGAACAGAGAGAAGGACCACCGAGGCGTGGTCGACAAGGGTGACGCGCCCTGTGTCGGATGACGCTGGCGCTGCAGAGGCTTACGTAGCCTCTGCATGGCTTACGATGGTGAAAAGTGATCCGATCGTATTTTGGGAAGAGACGTATTTCTCAGGAATATGCCTCCACGTATGCCCTAATTGGAGACCTAGCCTCCCCTTTATAAGGAGCGCTAGGGCCTCTGTAGAGAGGGTTGGGATTTGAGTAGTTGGTTCCTGGGAGATAGGTAGTGGTGAGAGTAAGAGAGCTTCTTCTTCCTCCTCTCCCCAATACAGCTCAAGGAGCATTGTAAACCTTGGGAACCTAGTGAATACAGAGCATCTATGTGTGGAATCACCACACTATCCCTCCCTGGATTCCTCTAGTGCATATTGGCCCCACATTTAGCCTATCCATGGCATCTGTCGTGACACCACCACGACAGTTGGCGCCCACCGTGGGGCTAGCGGCGCTAGCAGGAGTGAAGATCCGGACGGGAAACCTCATCGGCAACGGCGAGCGCATCGTCTCTGGGCTTGTTCAGCACTTTGGAGCGCTGGACTATGTCAGCGACAATGATGGTTGCTTCGGCAAGCGACCTCTTCCGCGCTCTTCGTCAAGCTTGGTGCTCACAAGATCTACGTCGCCGTCGACGTGTCGTGCGTTCACCCGCGGTATGTCGTCGAGGGAGGCGAGCCACCCCTTAGCGTGGCTCACGGGGCGCGTATCACTCGCTCCCCTGACCGTGCCGAGGTGATGATGACGACGCCTGGCGCTGGCGCGAGCAAGGATCCGGCACCAGATCCGGAGGTAACACCCAAGGCACCAAGGAAAAGTAGGGGTCCTCCACTAGAGAGGCCGAAAAACGTACTGCAGCAGGCGATAGATAGCCTAGAGAGCCCCATAGCACCAGTGGTAGATCCGGCTCGGGCACAGGCCGAGTTAGAAGAAACTAGGCAGAAAATGCTAGAGGGTGCGAAAAAGATAGCCGCAGCTCAGCACTCGTTGAACATGACACTTCGCGAGTACGCAAGGGCAAATAAGGCTGATGCTGTAAAAGTGAAGGGGAGAAACCTCATCAGTGAAATGAACAAAGAGGGTGATACTAGGGTTGAAGAATCAGAGAACATTGTGTCCATAGGGCTGCCGAAGTATAGCACCCCGGCAAAGAACCTCAAAGCAGCAGATGCAGCTGCATCCGAGTTGGAGGGTTTGACGGGTGAAGCCCGGCAGAGACAGCAGGAGAGGGTCAACGAGTTAGTTAGGATCGCTAACAGACATAATGAGAAGTTGCTCAGGGCTAACCCGGAAAGAGCTAGGGCATCAAAGGTCGTTTATTCAGCAGTGGGAAACCCGGAGAAATCTGCTGGAGCTGCGTCATCCCCACATGATGGCCCTAGGAGAGAGGAGGTGGTAACCTCGGCAAGGAGAAACAAGAAGATAGTCCCGTATGACCCGGCAAGGGCAGGGAAAGGAAAGGCATTGCAAGGAAATGAGGATCAACGAAGTGTCAGCTGAGGTGAAGCTGGCCGAGGTAACCATGACCAAGGCAATGCCGGTCAGAGAAACGTCGTCAACGGCAATGCCAGACAGCGTAACTCTGCAGGTGCAGGGCAAAACTTACCCCAATAACATCAGCAGCGGAGTGCACCTCGGCAAGAGCAAAATGCCAGCCAAGGTATGCGGCAAAACTGTGCTCAACAAGGGCAAGACAGATACAGTGATGGTGATTCAGAAATTATGAACGCAGGATACCCTAGGCCAGACTATCATGTGATAGGGTCAAGGTTGGAAAGAAGGAACTTGATGCCTGATGACGCTAGGTTAAAGCTGGATCGGCTTTATAGGTCAGAGCAAATTGAATGTCAAGGTCCTCCGGGTCCAGCGTGCTTTGGGCCCCGGAACATGAAAGAACCCCCGATACCTAACTTCCAGTTACCCAGAGGCACGAAGACATATGACGGCAGCACCAAGCCGGAGGATTGGTTTATCAATTATGCAACAGTAGTAAAAATTGCCACAGGCAATCTGAGATGGGCAGTGAGATATGTACCCCAGATGCTGGAGGGGCCAGCGAGGGTATGGTTAAACAATTTACCACCCGGAAGTATCAACTGCTGGATTGATTTTGAGGAAATATTTGTCAGTAACTTCTCAAGCACGTATCAGAGGCCAAATAGGCCACAGACCCTAGCAATGTGCAAGCAAAGGCCAAATGAAACATACCAGGAGTTCCTAACCCGCTGGTGCACCGTGAGAAACTCGTGTGAAGGTGTGATTGAGTCTCAGGCCATAGCATGGTTTGCATAAGGATGCAGATATGCAAGCATGATGTGGCAAAGGTTGCAAAGGGATATGCCAACTACACTGGCGGAGACGATCCGGATTGCTGAATCGTATGCTTTGGGTGATCTGACTCAACCCCAGCTTACGGCAAACGAGTCAAGTGAGGAGTACTACCAGCAATATGGAGCCGGATCATCCCGGCGAAATGATTACCGGGGTAAGAGAAGAGATGATAGACCGGATTACCGTTACAGTTTGCAACAAGTTGCTGCGGTAAACCAAGATCAACCCAGAACAGGGAGTAATCAGCGTCAGAAAACTGGAGGGCAACAATGGACTCCGAGAAATGATGGCAAGAAAACTTGGACGCCCGAACAAAAGAAACAGTGGCAAGAAAAGAAAGACCGGCCAAGGTATATGTATGAGGCAATGCTGGATCAGCCGTGCAAATTTCACACACCAAATCCGAGTAACTTGACGGGTCATACGACCCGGAAATGTGAGTGGATGAGGAAGATAGAACAAAGTGGTTCTGGGAATGCTCAGGCACCTCGGAACGATCAGCCTCGGCAGGAGTTACCCCGGCAGCAATTGCTCTCCGGAGCGAACACGCAACAGTTAATGTTGCCACCACCTCCGCCGAGGTATGAAAACCATGAGAGAAGGGATGCAGTGCATCAGGTGGAAAACCAGCATCAGCCAGATCAAAGATATCCCGGCAATGAGGGGAAACACGAATACAGAGAGCATCACCAAAGTTACTGCGTGTTTACCACGGAGGAAATGGGTAGAAAGAGCTTGCAACGCCGACATATGGAGGTAAATGCAGTTATGCCAACGGTGACGAGGTGTATGCCTTGGTCGGATCAAGAAATTACCTGGAGTATCAAAGACCATCCCAAGCTAATGCCAAGTCCGGGTTCGTATGCACTAGTACTGGACCCAACGTTCATTGGGCCAAATATCAATGTGAGATTCTCAAAGGTACTGATCGATAATGGCAGCAGCATTAAT